>PYXC01002552.1:260000-397500 GCA_015244755.2 Tenualosa ilisha | reverse complement strand
TATGCACACCAGCAGCAGTGACATAAAGTATAAATAATTTTATTGTGCGTTGTTCCTCTGTACCACTCCCACTCTCAATAGCTGCAAATTTACTCGCCCTGCACTAACTGCAAACGCATTATAGTCACCTTGAAATTTCCTCTGCTATTTTCCAATTAAAAGCTTAATAGCCCTGGAAACCGAGTTCATGTGGTGAAGTTTACCGTGGCCTCTAGTTCCCAAAGCCAGTCTGCTGGGATCCCATTATGTGCTTGAATAAACCCTTTTTACGCACAGAAATGGGACTCCGGGGTGTCCGGTGTTGTGTTTCAATGGGCTCCTATAGGGCGAGAGGACACCGCAGCATCCAAAATATTGTTTTTGCATTCGAAGACATGCTGATACTACATGCCATATGTTAGAGGATTTTATATATAATTTCAGCATTTTTATCTAGAAAATTTGGTGCACATTTTAGTCCCGAGTATGGCTATGTTGGCTGAATGTAACTCATAGTAGTTAAACTACCATCTGCAATATAAGCAAAGATCACCTGAAGTTTGAACAACTTAAGACTGCTGTTAAATCCCTGGCGAGACCTATCGGGTCACCATCTTGCAAATGCATTCAGAAGAACCCTGCAATAAATAGCAAAATAAACCCCATGACTCTCCCTACAGTACCCCAAATCAATTATGTTTAATGGCCTCCAGTTTGTATAGGCCAGTCACTGACTTCAAAAATTCCTTCGTGGGAAAAGTCTAAGCACATATTGAAATGCAAAATACAGAGGTGGGCAATTTAGCTGCTGGTTAATTTTTGTTCACAGCATGTGCCCGGCGAAAGTAGCCTTTACCTTTCGCCCTCAGACATCATGTCAATCAACACTGCATTATTTAGGAAATTCTTACCTATTTAACTCCCAAGCTTTAAATTTTAAATCATTTGAGGTTTGAAAAATTACAAGATCTAGTGGGCAAATATTTAAAGTAAAATATGGAGGGTTCAAATAAATCGAAGTAAGATTGTTTAAAAAAAATGACAAGACTTGCCTGTCGAGAAGGCTGAACATGCATTGGTGAGATGCTTTTCATTTTTCTCTCTGACGAGCTATCGGTTGTCTGATCTAAGAACACAGGGGATGGTGCTTTGGTGGGATTTGCTGTGAGAGTGACAGTGATGCGAGACATCGCGTTGAGTTACTCGGCTCCAATAAAGCGTGTCAGATCGCCTGATGCACGTCTTTATTGCCAGGGGGGAAAAGGTGGATCCTCATCTCTGAGTCAAAGTCAACACCTCTTATCACGAGTGTAGCAAGCAGCAGTGGGGCTTGATCTCTGTGCTGCTAACAACAACTCTCCTGCCCCCGCTGCACCTTATCAGATGCACTTGCGCCACTGCCACACCGGGGGAAAGACAGCGCGCCTGTGTGACTCGTGGAAAATGAATGGCTACGGATCACCCTACCTCTACATGGGGGGCCCGGTATCTCAGCCCCGCGCGCCCCTCCAAAGGACGCCCAAGTGCGCTCGCTGCCGGAACCACGGCGTGCTCTCGTGGCTCAAGGGACACAAGCGCTACTGTCGCTTCAAGGATTGCACCTGCGAGAAGTGCATCCTGATCATCGAGAGGCAGCGGGTGATGGCGGCACAGGTGGCGCTCCGGCGGCAGCAGGCGAACGAGAGTTTGGAGAGCCTCATCCCGGAGTCCCTAAGAGTGCTGCCCGGTATGGCCGTGGCCGGGGGCGGAGAGGGCACCCAGGGCCCGCCACCGCGCCCTGGAGAAATAGACCTGAGGTGGGTGAGCGACACGGGGACAACACATCCAGCCAAGGGTAAGCAGCGGGAGACCCCTCATCTTTAAGAACTTTTTACTGATGCTTTTCAGGTTTTGTGCCGACATCATTAACAACCCAAATGGTGTCAAATCTTGTGCAAATATTACATTTGAATATGCACTCTAAAATAACTTTTCATGCCAGGTGTAAAGTTAGCTGATACCTATGTCTAATAACTGTTTCTAAAATTATATTTTAAATATATTTCACATGTACAATAGTCACTAACAATCAGGCCTACTGTTGGGACTATATATTCTTTTTCGGCAACATGGCAAATTTACATTATTGCTTTATTGCTTATTCTATTTGAGATAACATGTCATTTCCAAAATATTTATTACCCCGCACCTATTTTAAAGTGAGATATATGATTATTATGTTTATTGAAATTGAATCATTGTTGCAATTTAGACTGTATAGTAGTTTTGTTCTTTAGGCAATTAACCATACACCGATATTCGACTGTAGTGATCCCTAACAGTAAAGGTAATTATTACATTACAAAGTCAATAAATATGGTAATGTACAATAATAATAATAATAATAATAATAATAATATGATCAAATGACAACGACCATACGGTTTCCTTATGCAGTAGGTAGGCCGAGAATTTTTTCTCAGAACAAATCATTATACTACTGGTGGCTCATTAGAATGAAAATAAATGGAATTAAAAAATGTATTGTACATTCTTCAAAACATGTTTCAAATCTTTGAAATATATCTTGGCTCAGAATGTAGCGTATTGTTTCATCAAGCATGCCTGTTTACACGTTGTAAGTGCCCTTCTGTTCGTTGTCTTTTATCACTGAGCATTTGAAATAATCTAGGGATACGCTAATTTTATTTGGGTAAAATTATCTGTTGGACCATTGTTCACACAAAAATAGGCTACCACACCACTGCAATTTTTACCTGATTGCCTGCTGAACACGAGCTCTTTGAAATTGCATTTATTAAATGTGCTTTAGAAACCACATTCAGAATTCACATTTTAGGGGAAGTCGGACTTGAGTGAAATGTTACCATGCAACAGGCAGTGTGTTTACAAACTGTGACAGAATGGGCCAGTGTTAGATTGGTCGGTACAAACCCAGTCAGCACTTTGAACAAACAGGATTGTAGTGGAAAGACTGGAAAGGTTTGTAGATCACACAGGAATTCACAGATATGCCCATACAGTATAACCATATGAAGAGAGTGTCCATTCTACTTTGTGTATTTCAGGGAATAAAGTCAGGAGTCTATCAAAAACAATGATGTAATGATTGAAATATCAGTCAGGTTACATTAGTTTTAGTTACAAGTATGATGGTAAATGTGATGCATCTGGACAAAAAAAGTGCTCTGCTTTGTGTCATTGATGTAATTGAACATATTTCAAAATATAACTTCTCAATAATTGTTTTAAGAGCAAGTATGTAAGTGAACATATCAGTCAGTGCTGTTGTATTGAGTGTCACTAGCCTGGATATGTCACTGAGCTAACTTCTCTCTCTTTGCCTCACAGATCTGAGTGATGATGTGTCGGGTGAGCAGTCGGGAGGAGAGAACGGCAGCACCACCAGTGACAAAGAACAGGACCAAGCCAGCTCTCCAGAGGAGCCCAAATCTGGCTCCTGCTACACCCCCGAGCCCCCCGAATCCACACCGCAGTCCGAGGAGAGTCCCTACAGCCTGCAGAAGCTGGGCTCTGACCCCCCCGAGCCCAAGTTGGACAGCCCGCGGTATGCGAGCGAGAGAGAGAGCCTGCTGATCGAGGGCCTCTCAGGTTCTGTGTCGCTTCCATTCAACCTGCGGGCCAACCGGCCTCCGCTGGAGGTGCTGAAGAAGATCTTTCCAGGCCACAAGCCTGCCGTGCTGGAGCTGATCCTCAAGGGCTGTGGCGGCGACTTGGTCGGGGCCATCGAAGTGTTACTGTCCAGCCGTTCCGCTCTCAAGCCAGATAAGGTCCAGACGCAGGCCGAGTCCTCCTCCTCCCCTAGCGGGGGGGACACCCTGGTGCTCCCTACCGCCGGGCCCCTCTTTGAGCACGCGCTGGGGCCCTACTCGTTCTCCTCCTCCTCCTCCTCCTCAGTCGCCTCATCGGCATCCTCTGCCTCCAAGTGGTCAGTGGGCTCAGCCTTCCGTGTGCCTGATTCACTACGCTTCTCGTCTGAGGCTCCAGCAGGCGTCATGCCCGGGCCGCTGGCGATGCCCCTACAGCATCCCTTCCCCCAGCCGCCCCGTTACCCGCTCATGCTGCGCAACTCGCTGACGCGTGGTCAGGCAGGGCCCTTCGTTCACAATGACGTGACGCTGTGGAACACCATGACGCTGCAGCAGCAGTATCAGTTGAGGTCGGGCTACATCTCTCCCTTTTCCGCCGCCTCGCACGCCGGAATGTTCCGTGGCTCCCCCGTCCTCTCCACACCTCCACCCTCCTCCAGGCCCTCGGAGGAGCACCGGCTGGCCCTCACAGAGGACGCCTGCCCCGTTGTCCCTAAACAGACTCTGTACGCTGCCGACGAGGACTATGACGAGCGGTCTGACTCCTCAGACTCTAGGATCTTGAACTCTTCCACCTAAATGCGCTTGATCAAACACAGGTAACACACGAGAGCGGACTTTACAAGCCAACCCCGGCCCCCCACTGTGTGCAAAGAGAATTTGTTTTTGCCCTTCTTTTAAAGTAAATAAATAAAAGACCAAAAAAAGGAGATCCAAATAAATAAAAGTGTTTGCTTAATCATAGACTATTCCCCACATACAGAAACAATCAACACTATGAAATGACTATGACCAAAAAGTAAATGATATGGATTGTGTTTGTTTGTGAAAATCTATATCTCCATGGCACTGCATGTGAATGGGTCTTCAAATGTAGAAATAATTCAGTCATTATGCATGAGACAAGAATGACTAATAAACCCCTCACTGTACCATGTCTCTAACTTATGTCTGTTTGGAGGCTTTTAATTATGTGTCACTAAATACTCTCTAGACTTCCATGTAGCACCAAATAGGTGTATTTTGAATTTCCCTCTCAAATATATGATAAATTTATGTCTAATTATGAATCCCCCCATTTAATAAATGAATAAGGAGAAGTAAATGGTGAGGAAAATATACTTTGGTCTGCACCTGTAACTGATGAGTAAATATAGGTATAAGTAATACACGTTCATAATGGCAACATGAGAAAACTTCACAGGTTTATCACAAAGACATACTGTGTTAGTATGTTCAAAAAAATAACAATAAAATAGACCACGTGAAAGCTCAGGAGATTAATCTCAGTTTTCTGCCAGTGAATTCTTGCAGGGTTATGTGAACAAATGGCTCTACCTAGTGGCGTGTTTGCTACACCTACAGCAGCCCACAAAGCCTTGTGATTGTGATGCTGATTTGTAATAGTCCAAAAAGGGAGACAGCTGCTTACAGAAATACCACTCTATTGTGTAGTTTTACTTTAATGTTTATTCTGACTCCGGTCATTCTGACTCCAGTTCGTACTCTGATATTAATGAAATAGTTGTACATAAGCCTTTGTAACAATTTGCTTTCATTTAATTTTATTTCTTAAATGCAATAGCATACACTATTCTTCCTTACCCAGAAACAGGAGGTTGCTTGCATCTCTCTTACCATACATACCCTTATTCTCGTATACTTAGCAACATTGTTGCTTGTTCTTCGGAATGTAGACTTCACGAGTTCTTGGCTGACTTGTCCAGCAGCTCAGTGTTGCCACCGCGTGGCCTGGGAAAGAAATGTTTCAAGGCAACTGTCCCAAAGAAGATGTGTCTCTCTCGATGGCCTAGTCCTATTTATTCCGCTACGCTACAGATGTTTGGAATTAGAGGTGGTATGTCTGCGTGTCAGTCTTGAAGCTATTTAGTTATCATTTTAAACATATTGTCATTATCAAAGTGTCGGCATGAGTCGTTTGAAATGGTTTTGTATCGGGTTATCTGAGAAATTATATCTTAAGAAGAGGTAAATAATGACAGCAATAATTAAAATTAGACCATGGGTTATTATTGTTATTGTTATTATTACTAATACTATTATTATTATTATTATTATTATTATTACTACTACTACTACTACTACAGTTACTTGTTTGTTTTCCTCAGGAAGTGCAGGTGTGAAAATGTCTTTAGACACCCATCAGTGTTTGCGTAGCCAAAAGAGGGCTCCTGCAGTGGGCATCTGAATGGCCTCGGCTAAATCAACAAACCATGCTGTTCTAGCGCCCATCAAATGACAGGACAAATTACGGCTGCTTTAGCATTCAACAGAATGCACGTGTTGCCAATCCATCAAGCGCCCTGAATGCTAATTAACATAACAGGGCCCTGGCGATCCCACAGATCTTTGCCGATTCCGCGCGGATCATGTTACGTTTTACTGCCAGTCACCTATGACAGGGACACCGTGCGAACCTCACCAAGAGCAGGGCTGTGTATTGTTTTTGCAACTTGAATAAATTCCACGCAAGCCGCATTCATGCCTGGAAAGTCGTTACTGCAGCGCTTGTAAAACAGGCAAAGTAGCCTAGTCAACAATTACAGGCCCACCCAAGAAAATGGACCAAACATTCAAATTGAATGTGACACAAGCTTAATCTTTCAAGCGTAATGGCAAACTGTCATGGCGGGGTAAGGTGCCGATGGCCTCTTTCGGCCAGTAGGGGTTTTTTTTTTCTAATGAAGTCTAATGAATGGAATAGTCCATAGATTATTTTTTTTAACATTTCTTTTTAAAACATATTTCCTCTTAGTGAAGACACGCGCGTTGTGTTCAGTTTAGCAATCTGATCTGTTTTGGGGAGCGGGATAACTGAGCAAGATCAAAGCATTCTTTAGGCTATAGGGAAACAGCACCCAGGGTAGCAGTTTGGTTAGCTGGCCGTAACCTTGCTAATAAATTTAAGAGGAAGAGCGGGTGACGAAGCTGCACCTGCACGTCTGACATCTTCACCACATGTGAGCTGAGTAGAAGCAAGCTGCAGGTCCTTCTGGGGACCGCGCGGCCGCTGTAGCCTACGCAGGGTTCTAAGTCAACGGAGTAAATCGGCCGTTTATTTCTGGACCTGAATTAATATTTAGTTTTCTGTGCATGCCCCACAGTTTAGTGTAAGAGAGTTCTGTAGGAATGCGTTTTACTCATTTAAGTTTAGAAAAGTGTGATTATTGTTTTGCTCTGCGCATCCACATGCGTAATTAGTCCAGTGCATTTCTTGGGCTGACCTCTCACATGTAATGTTTGGATAAGCTCATTTCAAAATAGTTTCATCTTGTCCGTGGCTCTTCTGTAAAGCAGATAATGGTCCAGTACAGGCTATTCTATTTTTAAAAAGCTAAAAAAAAGTTAATTTCGTTAGCCTAGTCTTTTTTTTTCCTCTTATAAATGTCATTAGAATTTCTGGGTCCACAATAGCTTTGTAATTGTTTTCGGTAGCATGAGAAAAATCGAGGGGCCGCATTTAAGATTTTATATTATATATATATATATATATATATATAAAATATATATAAAATATATGTATGTATGTATATATATAAATAGTTTGTATATCTATGGAGTTGCCTAATGTCACCTCAAACTATGAAGTAGAATAAATAAGAGGATCAGTAAGTAAACCATCTACCCTGGCCTTATTTCGATAAATCTTGGAGGCCAGTTAGTTTTCTTTCCATTGTGGGTGAAACTGTTTTTCAGTGACGCGAGCCCCATGCTTACAGCTGTAGTGTAAATGGTGTAAATCTTGGTTACCTGACGGAAGGCCCGTTTGTTTTGTCGAAAATCACATATGCTAGGTCAGAAGAGGCATGAGAGCTTTGTTTGGTGTAGCAACCGTCCCGCATGCTGACGACTTAATTTTTTTCACAGACTGTTGGGGCAACTTTCTTATCTCTGTATCTGTGAATCCTGGTTTGTTTGTTGGAATAGAGGCGCATATTTTCCTATTATTAGATTAACAAATGCCCAAATATCAGTAACGACCTATCCTGTAAGTCATAGGTTGTCCACGCACAAATCGTAAATAATCTGAGAGTTAAACTGCAGGCAAAGACTAATTCATTCGACATAAGATTACAGTCAGATTACAAAGTTTACACGCGCTCCTACATGGAACTTTGAATTGGTATTTAGTGACGTCTATTTTAAGTTAAGTGTTTTAGGTTGAACCTTGCTTATTTTATTTTATAGACTGGCTAAACGTTTCAAATATAAGTGTCGAAATGAAGGCCTAAATGTGGTGTTTAGATACACAGGCTATAACGTCAATAATTCGAACTTGAACTGTTTGTTAAAAACAGTCCAGACCTTTAAAATGGAACAAAGGTGTTGATAGCCTACCCCCAAGCCCTTATTGCAAAAATGATGCTTAGCCTCCCTATAGCGATACAATGAATGCGGGCTGTCATGCACCGAAGATGTTTGCAAAATATCACCCTTGGCTAATAATGGAAAAGAATACGTAGCAAAATTTTTGTTCCTCCTCGAAAGGAAAAAAATAACCATGACGCAGGACATTTTGCCTTTAACCGTTCCACAAGCTTTGAGCTGTTAATTAATGGTTTCCTGTGATTGTTTGATTTGTAACTTCACTCCATTAAGAACTCAATTGAGAAGAGCTTCGGGCTCCGGCCAATAGCAACAAGGCGCTGACAACGAGCCAATCGCAGAGAAAGCTTGGGAGAGGCGCAGGAGGAGGCGCTTGGTGCTTTCTCTTTGAGAAAACCCTTGATCACATTGTAGTGACAGCATTAGTAAATATCCGTCTGTGATCTCAAAGCGCGAGTGTCATTTGCTTCGGTAGAATACATACGGCCTTCTACAGAAAATCTGATATAACTATCGTTATTGTAAGAATTAAGAATTTAATCATTAACCAGTCAAACACGGATTCCAGTTGGGCATCCTAACAAACGTCGCTATCAGGTAAGTTTCTTTATGTACACAATTTTGACAAGGAATTTTGTTTATTTTTGGTGGACATAATTTCTGATGGTTCAGGTGTCAACACGTTTTTTTTTGTTAATGTAAGATAATTTCTTGTTCATGTAAGATAATGCTGTATCCGGCCCGCGCTTACGGTGTAATATTCTGTTATCACATTATTTCAGGCGACAGCGAGCAGCAAGAAGACATCGACGCTACCAAAAATTTGATATCTAAATCCTGTGCAGCTATGACGGATATCACAGGTGCTGAATATGAAATCGATGTGGAGACTTTGGAGGCAGAAGGTGACGATCAAGCGGGATTCGCGACCCTGTCGAGCGCAGGGGAAGAAGACTCGGGCTCCAAAGACGAGGAAAAATCGGGGCACGCAAATCTAGGTACAGGGGACCAGCGAAAACTCAGTCGGACACCGAAATGCGCTCGCTGCAGGAACCATGGCGTGGTGTCATGCCTGAAGGGCCACAAGCGATTCTGCCGGTGGCGGGACTGTCAGTGCGCAAACTGTCTGCTTGTGGTGGAACGGCAGCGTGTTATGGCAGCTCAGGTGGCTCTCAGACGACAGCAAGCGACAGAGGTAAGTGTCGAGACTTTGTCTGAGATCAAAATTACTTCTACACTATTAGGCTAAATTATTATTCCTTCTTGTGCAGTTATGTAGGCCCATAGATAAATTGGTACTTTGTTTTAAGTAAGCCTTAAACCATAACATGGGCAGTTAGGATCAGCTTGATTCGATAGATGCAAGTGCAGAACCTTTGAGCAGGCTATTTTAATCAAACAATGTGCAACGAATTTCAAATCACCGAATTAGAATATTAATATTATGTAGGTATATATGCAACTAGTAAAAGAACATTCCTATAACTGTCGTCGGATGCATTGCCACTTTTCCACTCTAACCAGTATTGGTCTGTTTGGAAACACGTTTGGTCAAACAACGCGGCGTATTTTCTTAAAAAAAAAAAAAATACTTAACGTTTTTATTTATTTTCAGGATAAAAAAGGTATTTCAGGAAAACAGATCCCCGCAGAGAGACGCACCATCTACCAGAGACACATCCGCCCTTCAACCATGCTGGCTAAAAGTATTCTTGAAGGTAAGTAAGACTATGCAAGGCTGCTTAAACAAATGCATGGGTCGTTTGCTTACTGAGGTTAATTTCTTTGATCTCTCCAATACTCTGTCCCTATAAAGTCATCTATTCTTGCCCCATCTATCATTTCTTTTCTCCTCTTATCTAATATACACTTTTCTCTTTCTCTCAGCTGTTCTTGGATTGCTTTCCTTTTCTCTTCCTCTCTGGATAATGCAGTAAGCGTCGCCATACTTTGACACACTACTGTAAATTTTTCTTTTTTAAGTATTGCATGAAATAGCCTAACTTGCAGCCAGAAAATATTCCATTGTCTTATAAATATAAGGAATGTCAGAATTTAACTAGGTGCATGGATAAAAATGGCTAACCCAAATTTGGCTGGTATTTGTTTCAATCTGTATAATTTGTGGACATTTTAACACATGTAACATGATAATTAATTATCAAGTGGCTGTTATTTATTTCCATAGGCTACAGGCCAGTCCAGTCTGATCCCTTCCTCGGCAGTAGCCCCACCCTGCCTCCTCCACTTAGTGACCGCATGCGCAAGCGACGGGCCTTTGCCGACAAGGAGCTGGAGAGCATCATGCTGGAGCGTGAATACAAGGAGCGCGAGCTGCTCGAAACTGGTCAGGCTGCTGCCGCCGCCACGGCCGCCGCCTCCCTCTTCCTGCCTGGCGGCATGGTCCACGCCGCCGAATACAACTCCTACAAGGCGGCCTTCTCCTCAGCCGCAGCCGAGCCCGCGGCGGCCTTAGCCCCTCCGTCCAAGGACCTGTGCGGCTTCCTGCCCAGTTGCCTCGACCTGTCGGTGCAGTACGCTGCTGGGCCGGCCAATGTGGAGCTCATCTCGTCCAACGTGAGCGTGGCCACCACCTACCGGCAGTACCCACTGACACCGCGCTTCCTAATGTGGCCCCGAGGCGTTGGTGGTGGCAGCAGCAGCAGTGCTGGGGGTGTAGGCAGCGTGGGGGATGCCCTCCTGTACCAGCAATGCCTCCTCAACGCCACTGCCATGCAGAACCTAAAACCGGGCGCCGTGTGGGATCCCAAAATGATGGCGGCAGCTTCCGAGAGCCACTCGCCTGAGAGCCAGGACCCGGTTGCCTCCAAGCTGGAGGGGTCGCGTGCAGCCGCTGAACTGAGCGAATTACAGCAGGGCCAGACAGGAGGAAATGGAGGAGGAGGAGGTGGTGGAGGAGAGGTCACCCAGCAGGTGAGCCTCGCTCAGGTCCATAGGGAGTGCTCAGCTTTCTCCCCACCAAAGAGGGGCTTCAACCAGGTCTACCAGGGCACTTCCCCACCACCCAACCATCACCATCACCATCACCACCACCAGCATCAGCATCAGCACCAGCATCAGCACCAGCACCAGCACAGTGCCCTCCCCCACCCCCACGAGCACGTCCTCAACAAGCTGAACAAGCACAGCGCCAAGCACACGCTCTCCATGAAGCTGAACCCGTTCCACTCGCTCATCCAGCAGACGCTGAGTGAGAAGGCCAGTGGGGTGAGTGCAGAGCTCCGAGGCCCTTGCTGCAAGAACCTGCTGGAGGAGGCAGCCAGGAAGTACCGGGACAGCGGTGCCTTGGACGAGCTCGGCAGCTTCAAGGCGCACGACAGAGACAGACTCGCCAAAGACTTTATGACCAAGTCGCCTGTCGGGACCAAGGTCTCGTCCAGCGAATCGCTGTCGTTCTCAGTGGAGGCCATACTTAAGAGGCCCTCGCCCTCAATAAATAGAACACCTCAGTAAGGACTTGACTTAATACATCTGTTGTTGTTTTTCCCCCCCTTGTTTGTTGTTTTGTGTTTTTGTGTTTTGTGTTGTGTTTACCCAAAACAGTGCAAATAGTCCTAAAACATTTCTATGGGATCTTTGACTGCCTAATGCCCATAGTCTCTCTGCAGCTCTTCTAGTACTTGTGTAAATATAAATACAGTGAAAACTTGCAAAAATGTGCATGTTGTACATTACTGTCATTTAGAGTATTTAAATGTATTCATAATGTCAATAAACCCTTTTATATGTAAATTTGTGCATTTTTCTTGATTCTTGTAAGACTAATGGTTATCTTGTATATTTCTAATTTATAAATATTTATTATTTCAGATTTCTAAATTTACTTTAACAGAATAATGCTGAACATTACAAATAATCATGTACTGTTCATTTATATAAATACGTGCACACAAACATCAGGCTGATTTTGGTGTTAGAAACTACATATTTTGGACAGTACCAACAGGGCAGAGTTCTGAAATGCTGACTTGCTTTCCACTTATCAATTAATACATTAGAGTTTGAATTAAATCTGGTTAAAACAATTGCCCACTGTTGCTGATATCATTGCTGTTACAAAACAGTAGTTTTGATATAAATGCCATTAAACAGAAAATTGACATATCTTAGAATGAAACCTTTATTCAGGATGGCACTGTGCAAGATCTGTGCAGTAACTTATTACAGAGAAACTTATTTCCAATTTTATTATACAGACAAACTTTAAATTCATGTATGTAAATATTTCAAATTCATATTTTTATATCCTTAAACATATCAGCATAAAGATACAGAGGAAACTCAACTGGTAAGAAAGGGGGAAAATTATTAAAAAAGAAAAAAAAAGAATAACATGAAGGCTTTCCCCGACTCTTTGTCTGCAAACTCTCTGAAGGAAAATAACAGGATGAGCGCATGGACTCACTGTGCATCAACAGAGGAAGCATAAACAGGGAACACCTGCCCTCGGCTTGATTTATCTGCATGTGTACAACACATGTCATCCTACTGTCAGGGTGGAAATATGATAAGACTATAAATTGTGTACTTTTGTACAACTGAAAGGCATTTTTTCCTGATAATTTCTTTGAGCTATGGAGGTGCAAGGTCCAGAGGTGTCCTCTAGACACATTCTCTTTTGGAATAAACAGCTGTGTGACTCCAAGACCAAATCACTCGTAATCAGAATTCTCCTCTCTAATGAAAAAGATATTTTCTTGGCAGATTGCTGTATTTCCCCACGGAGTGCTTTATTCTAGCTCAATATACAACAATTACATGAGCAGAACTGGACAGTGTATTTTTTCTATTAATGATTTTCAACAATGAAATGAGAATTTGAGCTGTTTCTTGGAAGTAGATCTCACTGGTGAATGACCAGATTCGGCTGGGAAGTAAAGGTCTGGAGACGGTTTAATATTTATTATTAACCTGTTGGGAATATGTGAGATTGAGAATACACAATTGAAAGTCGTTTGTTACATTTTAGGACTGGTTTTATTATCTTGTCATAACAGAAGAAAAAACCTTGTGTCAAGCAGTTCAATTATTTATTAGGTTGTCTTTACTTCACCCAATGTAGGTCTTCTTAAGCATTTTCCTTTACCAGTTTTCAAGCAGTGTAAGAGATTAAAAGGATTACTAGACAACTGATGAGTCATGTGATCTGCTGCTGTCTGTTTACAAAACCTTTTTATCAAAAAGCCTGATCAACCTGCTGGCCAATTGTTATTCAATTTACAGTCAACATCTCCTGTAACGGATGTTCTTTACAAGGACTTATCTGACTGAAATTGCTAGAACCATTTAAAAAAAAAAAAAAATTAAGCCATCTGAATCCGGAGTCTGTTTTTATTTTAAGATAACTGAAAGGGCCGGTATGGTATAGCAGTACATTGAAGGTGGAAGAGGGGTTAGCGGCAGTGGGTGAGGGGTGGGTTGGCGGCTGTGGGTGAGTAATGGGTTGGGTGGCTGTGCCGTCAAAGCTGCAAGAGATAAGAGATCTGCTGAAGCAATCAGCACTGATGACTCCCATTCCCAAAGTGTCAAATTCGGCACGTTAGCAAAGTGCACCCGCAGTAGCATCGCAAACATGTTTATCCAGCTCCTGTTACCATTCTCTCATATCAATATCAAGGAAAACAAAAAAAAAAACAAAAAAAAAAAAACGACACATTCCCACACAGCTTCACACAACTGTGACCTGTGTAATAAAATATCCTAAAAGAACAACAACTACAATCTGTATGTACATTTGTAAACCAGAAGACGGGTTCAACAAGACAACTGGACTGTGCCCAAACAGTGTGACCCTATATGACATTCGTAGCAAGAAACACTACACAGACAACAGTATGAAGGCTTTCAGGAGTTCCCCTTCTGAACAAGCCACTGGGGAATAACAGTGATCTATTCTTTTCACACCCGGTTAACATTTGGCTGCCCTGCTACAGATGCCGCCTGGTTTGTTGCCTTTATTACGGGCTGAGGTGCCTGTGCTGGTCCCCTTCCACACCTCTTCTGCAGGTGCTAACACCTCTCTGCCTCCCCGTCCCTCTCTTTTCCTCTGTCTCTCTCCATCTCTCTCTCTCTCTCTCTCTCTCTCTGTCCCTCGCTGGTAACTCAGCACTTTGCTGTGTCACGCTACAGTAACAATAACAATCTTAAACTGTTCAGCCAAGTTGTACGCAAACGCCTGCCACACACATCAGTGAAGTGTTACACACTCTTTCCTCATTTCTCACGCCTCACTCTCTTTCTAACACACACACACACACATATAGAGAGAAAAGAGAGAGAGAGAGAGAGAGAGAGAGCTTGTTTTGATGTGGAAAACAAATGGCACATGGTGTGTTTTGCAATGGCAACCAGCAAGCATGAACAGCAGGGTAGGATCCCAATTCATTTTCCCCCAGTGGTCCACAGAGATGACTGGCTCAACATCACCCAGCACCGGGCACACACCGACACACACATTCCTCAGGGTCGGCTTGTAACATAATAAGAAATGTGTTGCCTGGATCTTTTCACAGGCACAGAGCACTTAATTACCACGACTGACCGAGCTGACAGGCATTTTGGTGAACAATGCGGGCACACTCAGTGAGTCGAATCATTAGAACTGGAACAAGGTCCAGGCCTCCCTCATCTGAATCTCTCTCTCTGTCTCACACACACACACACACACACACACACACACACACACACACATAGACACAGACACAGACCAGCATCCTCCAGGAGTGTTTCTTTTGTGGATCCATAATAGAAACAGTAGAATGTGCTGGGCACTGGTCAAGTTAGATTTATATCATTAACACCTGTGCAATGTTTGTGTTTTGCCTGTCTCTCACCACATGGGGTAGGGGCTCCGAAGCAACACACACACACACACACACACACACACACACACACACACACACACACAGAGTAAAACGGCAGTTGAACACTCCTTAAGTAAATGGTGTTTTTGACGTTGCAAGATCAACACCATCTGATCATGAAGCACAAAACAAGGTGTGTGTGTATGTGTGTGTGTGTGTGTGTGTGTGTGTGTGTGTATATATACATTCTGTGTGTGTGTGAAGGAGAGAGGGAGAGAGAAAAGGAGGACGCAAGTGAAATTTGAGGCTGACATTGTCTTACCATCAAGCGAATAAGAAAAAGCCAAGCCACTTTCCTTGTAATGCACCCAGTGGCTTCAGCATATTGCTTACAGGGATCCAAACCGCACTAAGGGTCAGGTGAACCTGGAGGTTACTTTCACTTCAAGCCACTGCGTCTGGCTCTTGTGTTCGCAACATTTACAAGACCTGCAAGTACATAAGCAAATTGGTCAAAGTCCATGTAAATCTTTGTAAATCCTTTCACAAAGACTCCTCTCAGGGTGGATTGACTGGATTGGAAATAATGATCAGAGTTCTCAAGTTGCAATGTTAGCTTTTCGTATAGTATATGTATAGTAGATGGCCTCAGCTTGGTCCAGTGAGAGACAGGTCTTTTGTTCATCTAAATAAGTCTAGTAAGCCTTATCTGAGTGCAATGAGCGAGCTCTCTACAAGAGCATAAAACTATCTTCTATGGCTAGTGATCCTTGGCTTTCCATTTGCCATGCTAAAGAACAGGTAAATGCTATGGAAATCCTTGGACAAATGGCATCAGGCTTTTTAGCCAAGGTTGCTATGAAGGTCTCCAACTTACTATGTGTGGTGCTTGTAAGTCGCTAGAGTATCGCATGGCAAGTATTTGCAACCTTCATTCAAAAGAAAAAACACAAATGGACATCCCACTGTGACTGACTGACATTCTTCCTGTAATAATAATAATAATAATAATAATAATAATAATGATAGTAAAAACTTTAAAGTGATTGCACTTCTACTAAAACTTTATTCACAGTTAATCATAGTACCAGGAGAGGTAACATTACCTGGATTTAACAAACTAGGAAGACTCTTTAGGGTCACGGCCCTGGATCACACAGGGAGGCAAGATCTACTGAGCTACTAAGAAGTTACTGTTGTTTAAAAAAAAAAAAAAACACAGCTACTCTACACCAGCGTGGCCTCAGTGGGGTGTGTGTCCACAAACCCTGCAGCCTGCTGGGCAGAGCAGGGGCAAGAGCCCAGGGACTGACTGCTTGACCTGACTGGCCCTGCTCTGGATGTGGTGGATATGGTGGAGGTGTGTGATCTCCCAGAGCTGGGACCGCTCTGCCCCTAGGGGCAGCCAGTGGGAAACAGTGGGAGGGATAGGGTGTCTGCGGGTGGATGAGTGGGTGGTGAGAGGGGGTGGGTGGTGTTGCGGGGCCCTCCTCCTCCCTCAGCCCGACTCAGGCAAAACAAGGCCCTGATGACAGACCAGGTAAGAGATGAGGGATTACATGTCACACGCTGCGAGTGAAAGAGAGCAAACACTGGAACAACTATGTGTGTGTGTGTGTGTGTGTGAACAAATGTTTTTGTGAATGTACAGTAGTCTGTAAGCAAGAGTGTGCATTTGCATTCATGTGTGAGCAAAATACATGTGTGTGTGAATTCATTTGTGAGTGTTTATATGGACATGTGTGTCTGTTTCTCTGTGTATATATGTGTGTGTGTGTGTGTGTGTAGCTTCTTTGGAAAGCAGGAATGTAATCGGGGGACTGGTGTTTTGACTCTGTGGGGAGCACAGCACACACTGAGGTGTGTGACAGTGGGGTAACACATCTCTAGCAGTCAAAGCAACAATGGCTGGGATAAAGGCCTTACGTTTCCAAGGAGCTACGATGTTCAATGTATGTCTCTTAGAGACAAACCTGGGTAAGTCAAAGTGAGTGGTAAACATGCCAGTAGAAGAACTCTATGTCATAATTCTCCAAACATAAAAACAACCAATAAATCTCTTATTTTAGGTTTACCACTCTTTCTAAACAAACTTACTTGAGTGTGTCACTAAACCAGGGAATACCCCACAGATGAACTTCTCCACACTTCTTGGAGCATTCAGCTTCCTCAATTGCATTCCTTAGTTGCAGCCAACTCTTAAGATTCCATAATAAATGTGACAGGGATCATGTAAGTGTGAAGTGGGATTATCCGCAAAGGTCAATGAGAAATGCATTACATGACGTTTTTTTCCCTCTGTGCTGTTTTCAGTGTTAAATCTCCCATGCTCAGGTACACGTGAGCTACGCCATTTGTAGCTACAACCTCTGCACAAAAGCTAATCTGCCCATCCTGTTGAAAGACTACCAAGTGCATGGGTGTGGTGTCACTGTAGGCAATGGTTGGCCTCGTTAGCGCACACATGCGCGGGCGGAGCGGATCAGCGTGGCGCGGTGTGGATGTGATCAGCGTGGCAGAGCCGCGGCGGCGAGATGGCAGCCAAGCGCGCGGTTCAGCGGCAGGACACATCCTCTGGATCTCTGGCAGGGACACTTTTACGAGGGAGAGCGAGAGAGAGACTTCAACCAGAGCCTGCCGTCAGTGCCTAATGGTGTTCACATGTGAACGGTGTGCCAAGACCAGGAGGGACAGAGAGAGAGAGCTAAAGAGTGTGCGTGTCTCTGTGTGTGTGTGTGTGGCAGTGTGTGTGAGAGAGAGAGGCACTGGCCAGGTGTCCATTTCCCAACACTAACCAGTTGCTAACCAGCATCCTAATTGGTTGGCAATACGCATTTCCTTAGTTAGCAACCACAATGTTGGGAAACAAACCCCAGGCTAGGTTTGTCCACCCAATCCCAAATGGCTCCCTGGGTTTGATGTGTGCCCTGTATTCTTTCCATTACAGTGGAGGCTCGTTGCTACTGTGACACTTGGACAGTATTGTGTCAACATGCCGTGTGCTATTCTCTGTATTTCTGAGTAAACACAGATTGTTTCCAGTACAAAGCAAACTGAAGAAACTGGTTTTATAATTCACAACATCTCAAGCTTCAAAGGACTGTGACATTGCGTCCAAAAGTCGGCTAAGAAACCATGTAAAAAAAAAAATATTAAAAATGTTTGTAAACACCACAATGCTCTCTGTGAGCACTGGAGCCTAAAAATCAGGGTTACATAAAGATTTTTTGCAGGTTTTTCAAAGGCTTCTAACCCAAGAGCACAGAACATGATGTTCACTACAATGATGGGCAGGAAAAGTAAGGAGTTGGTCCTTGGACTAGATAATGTCCCATACCCTCTCTACTGCCCCTAGTGGACACACCTGACAGAGACAGGAATAGACCTGAGTGATGGATACAAACTGCGGTAGAAAACAATATGGTGAGATTTTCCATGAAACATCTTTATCATGCAAGAAGCAGTTGATGCATCACAAAGGTGGTTTGTATGATCTAAAAACCTGTGCTGTCCAGCTCCAGTAGAAACACCCACAGTAAATAATGGTGATTGTCCTCCGGTCCTGTGATGTTAATTTGGCTCTTTTTCACTGTAGGTCTCCGCTATAGTTCTGTGCTAGTCTAAGACTAGGAAAACCTTTATCTGGGAATCCTCCCCATGTATGTAATTTTTGTGTTCATTCATCTTGCTGTCTTTATCCATCCAGGGATTGTGAGTTGCAGTGTGGGTCTTGGAACCGGCCTTGTATGTCACCTGCATTCCTGTATCTTTTTAGAGGTATCTTTCACCTGCGAGGGTGGCTGATTTGTGACCTGTGTCGAATTTGTCCTCTGAAGGCTCCGACATGAAGAAAGACTTAGGTGTGATGACCTGCCACTTCACAGGTGGAGATTTAGGGCCCGGGCCTGCCTCAAATGAAAGCACGCCAGGAACACAGAGAAGGCTGTTACTAAACTAATCCATACCATATCTGACAATGAGGAAGCACCGTGAGGGACTCAGATTTCAGGGGGCGATCTCCAGGTGGCATTCCCCTCACTAAGGCCCCAAACCACCCTACTGTGCCAGACCCTGAAGGACAGATGGAAGGTACCACCGTACATTAGCAACCCCACTCACCCCAATTCCACTTCAGCCTACCACAGGGTTACCTGAGATAGCCAGAGGAAGATCGAGGTGTTTCTTTCTCTTTCATTTTTTCTTGTTTTTTTTCCCAGAGCATGACCAACCCTTTTGGCCTGTCAGACGCTCCATTCCGACCAGGGTGGAGTGGCGTGATTTAGGCATGAGATCACCATCGATGTGCCCACCGGGGTAAGATTATCTGGGAAGATGGTCCTCAAGAGGCTGAAGTTACAAAGGGGCGACGACTCCAAATTTAGTTAAAACCCGATTTTCTTCAGATTGGATTTTAGATTGCTGTCAGGAACGATCAGGCCATAATTCAAAATGATTTGTACTGGGTGCTTATCATACAGTTATTGTCATCATATATGCCATGAAAAAGGCATGTTGACTTGTTATTGTCCAACAAGAGATTTTGTCTCTTAGCAATGCTTATGAGGTATTCAACCAAGATGCAGTAGACAAAATAAATACAGAACTCTGTGTGAATTTCACAAGCGATTGGACATTTTACAGGGTGAGCTGAAGGACTTTGATGGGAATTTGAGAGACTCAGAGGTGATGCCCCTCATGTCAGTTCAGACACTCGAGTCGTGAGATCCATCCACTGAAAACCTATCTCCCCAAAAGACATCCCATCCTCTCTTTGATCATCGTTAATGCAAACATAGCTGTTTCTTCCATTCTGAGGGGCAACATACTTGTATCCCAAATAGTAATACACACACAGACGGTACATACTGCACATACAATTATTCTAATATATAATCGTTCACTCAGTTCAGACATTTCATTTGTATTTTTAATTTTTTTTAATTTATCTATACTTAACTGTGTTCTATTTAGGACTATAGTTTATACTGTTATGAAACTCTTTTTAAAACTGAAATACAATTCAAATCTAAATAATTGTTTACAATAATATTGGCCTAAAAAGACATGGACATAGAAACAGAGGAAATATTCCAGTGGGGCATTTGTAATAGGTTATGTGACAGGATGTGAGCCTGTTTCGCATGATTATGCATAGTTAGAGAATCATAGTCTGACTTTCCCCCTCTTCCTTTTGTTCAGGACTGACGTGATCAGTGAAATAAAGACTTCTCTCCCCCTGAAAAAATCACCTTTCACTGAGAACTTTAATACTCAGCCAAATATGATTTATGTCCCTACGCTCATTAAAGAAAATCAATGAGGCCTGAAATCTTCTCACCTGCAAAACAGCTCTTCGGAGCACGGCTACTACTTTCATCAAAGGAATTTTTTTATGGAATATATGAGAAAGCCTGGCGGTCTTTTCCTTGGGAGCAAAATGATATCGCCTCTTGTGTGAAAATAAAGTGCGAATGTAGAGCAAGCCCAGATGAAGGCCCCAGACGTGATGAGAACCTACCAAAAAGAAACAATAAATAAAACGACATAAAACAGCATGTTGATCTCATTTATTTTACAATGTAGGGTGTGCGAAGGGAAAACAAAACAAAACAAAACGTCACCAAGACACTAACATACATGTTTGTGAATTTAAGTTACTCGTAAACTTGTGTGCTCTCCCGAAATTTATCAGCAGAACCTTTGAAAAGCCGCAGGGGGTCCAACATGTGCAGCTCAGCTGCCTGTCTTGGCCCGAAGCTTCATCTCAGGAAAAACCTGAGCGCACTACAGTAATGGAAGGAAAGATTTATGCCCTCCGGGCACAGCCTGACCCTTGCAGCCACCTTTCTAAGGGGTGATTATTGGCCTGACACGAGGGGGAATATTTTATATTAAACACTCGGAGGAACTTAAAAAAAGGGAGAGAGGGAGAAAAAAAAGTTATGTATTCTGAGCAATAATCACCCTGATGCTTTTCATGTTGAACAGCTTTGCGTAACCCCGGAGGAATACGGCCAACCTCTTCTTGAACCCGCTCCGGTGGTGGTTAGGCGCAGTGCTATTGTGCCGCAGTGTGTTACTTTCGGGAGCACGTGGCTCGCGCCTTCGCTCACAATCTGCTCTCGCTTAAATCATTACTCTGGCTGAATAAAGTAATAAATGGTGCGGCTTTGGGCATGAGGGGGACTCGTCTCCTATGGTGGGGCACTGCGGCTTTGCTCGAGCGTTAACGTTTATAGTCAGCACATTCGGCCATCTGGCTGGCTGGGGCGAGCGGATCTGCTGGCGGCTGCCATTTGACACGAACAGAGGTGCGAGGGATGAGGCTTCGCTAACATTTCATGTGTGTCTGTGTGTGTGTGTGTGTGTATGTGTGAGAACAAGTGTGAAGTGTGTGCCTCTGTACGAGAGTGTGTGTGTGTCTGTGTGCATGTGAGAGAGAATGAGTGAGGAGAATGGGAAGTGCTTTGGGCCACTGGGGCTCATCTTTTCTGGAATTATTCTTCAACTGTCTCCCTCTCTGTCTGTCTCTCTCTTGGAAAAAGAAACGTCATTGTGTGCACAGATCCAACTGACTCTAGCAGACCCAGTGCAACACTCATGTTCCCTGTCATAAACACCCCCCCTGGCCCCCACGCCCCCACACACACACCCCACCCCCTTCCCCAAAGCTGCCCCCAGCTATACCTGCGGATGAGTCTGGAGCGTTGATGCTGTCTTCACCAGCCTTCACTATCATTCTTGCGCTGACAGAGTTACTGCTATCTCCATGCTCAGCTCTGCTGTGGGAAAGCTCGGTTTCAAAGCTCGATCAAAAAGCTGAGTCCTTTCCGTCATAACACATTTCATCGTCTGCATACATCTTCTGTCAAAAGTGCTCCCTGACACCATAAACAGTGTGAATGGTCCAAGGCTTAAATGTTTGCCGGAACCTAATCTGTGGAATCTCCTAGTCATTGCACATCTGTCAGTCCTATCACAGCTGGTAACCGGAACAGATCAAGAACAATTGGCTAATATGTTGAAATGGACAAACACTGGACACAGAGGAAACTACAAAAAAAAAAAAAAAACTCCATAAAAAACTACAAATGGACTACAAATTGGCCAGTATGTTAATATGTACACCAGACTACAAATAGACAACTGTTTCTGCTCAACTCTGCACAAGTTCATGGCTGCCTAGTGAACGTTGTCTGTTAGCCTACCGGATTCACGGACTCGGCACACAAGCTGAATAAGGGATGATGGCGAGCCAGTTTGTACTTAAGCGACGCGTTCCACGCGGTGGACGCCCCTGACAGCCACCCGAGTGGCCCACTCGTCCGCAGAGGTGATGGGAAAGCCAGACACCATGTGTGCTCTTTTTTTTTTTTTACAGTGTGCAGGTCTCTCCGTTTCTGTGTGAGGAAGGAAAATCTGTTTTTTTTTTCTTTCTCTCTTTCTCGTTTCCAGTGCACATGTTCGTGTTTCAAGCGCACTAGAACAGGAGTGGCCCTCATAGAATAGGGGGTATACCATGACATGTGTAAGTGGATATTGGTGCATTTGAAGTTTTAAAAGCTTCTGCCTGAAAGATTTAGTATTAAGAGGGGAGGAATTGTATACGACACCCTTTGCGGGACCCCCTTATAAATTGGAATCAATTTTTCAAAGGAAATAATAAAACTTTTTCCTTCCCTCACTGCACTGTACTGATGGCTCCTTTCAAAGTCGGCCATCGACATTCTTTCATGATTACTGCTAAGTATCCACTTCCAGACTTATACCTTAACTGACCGTACTCACTGACTGAGGTAACTTTTTTTTATAAACAGTCTAATTTGACCATTCTTACATCAGATTAGAATATACGGGCTATTGTTTGGAGGAAGCTAGAATGGATACAGGGCCACAGAGAGTGACAAAGCAATTTGATTTCTTTATGGTGTGCTAACTGATGGGAAAAGCACTGTGCGAATAATAGCCTTTGCAGAACTTCAAAAAGGCACCATGCGCTGTAAAGACGACGTCCGCGCTGCTCCAGTCCTGTCACACTTGACTGCACTCGCCTGTAGCAAACGTGACCCTGTTGGGTGACGCAAAAAAAAATCCCACTTTTACCAAGATTTAGCACAACTCCCCAGTGGTGTCAAACTTGCTTTTATCACTCCCTCATTTAATGATTTCCTTTCAGCAAATGTGTCATTACCCAGCCTGGTTATGGAGTGCTGCTCATTGGGAACATCATGGACACACTGACGAAGCCTCACACCGACAAGCCCATAAGACTTTGGGAGTCGTTCTGATTTGTGTAAGTAGTGCTCGTAATCAGTGCTGTAAAGACGGGAAAAAATGGGTTTGTTGAGAGGTTGCCCCTCGTTCCCTTGTTCCAGAATGAAGCCCTTTTGAAGATCTAATTTATGTGGGAAGTCAAATTTGGCTTCCATCAAACCCTCTCTTCTTTGATTCCTTTTACAAGTCACTGAATCATAATGGATATTACAGGCACGTTGAGAAGTGGCGCACTGTTCCCCCCCATCCCCTTCTTATTCACCACATCCCCGGATAAGAATGCAGCGGTTTTGTCCAGCTCGCTACACCGGGACTTCATTTCGCTCTACACAAGGCCAAATCCGTGCTGTTTCGACACTGCATCTGCTTTGCGGAGGAGATGACAGGGACTGGGGGCCAAGGATTCTCCCTGTGCTGTGCACGCTCTCTGACCACTGCTGGTGCTGCTTCTGCTGCCTCCCTCTGCTGTTCGATTTTGGGGCTAAGCCTCGAACTCTGTACATCTGCTAAGAGACAGCCAGCATTCCGCAGCCCAACCTGCAGAGACCTGAAGACCCCCCCCCCCTTGTCTACTCCAACCATTACAAATCCCATCCAGAGTACCTAACACACACATCAGACTTTAGTGTTTTTTCACAAGCAAAATAGCTCCCTCCACTGAGTTTGCAGAGTGGAGATGATCACTATCTCATAGTGAGAAGCTATGTACATACTACGTATATACACACACACACACACACACACACCATATAAACAGTCCATGAATGCCTAAGGACAACAGAGCAGTGAACAGTCAGCCACTCTCTGGGGGCAATGTAAGGGGAAGCCTGTTCTGCCTATCAAAATGAAGTACTCAGCATCTATGATAAGCATCAAAACCCGTATCTTCCCCTAACTCTCTAACCACCCATTTACACCCCCCCCACCCCCACCCCCACCCCCCAGAGAAGCATGGGATATTTACAGCCAGCCCATCACAGCCTTCTCATTCTTCAGTGCGAACTTTAACACTAGCAGCTGGGGCCTGGAGCAGCGTGACAAGCAGTGCAGGAGGAGGAGGAGGTGGCAGCAGGCTGGAGAGGACGGGCCGCCACTGGGCCTCAGCTCATCCCGCAGCCCCTCCTCCTCTCCTCTCCTCTCCTCCTCTCCTCTCCCTTCACCTCCACTCCACTCCCTCCCTCTCTCTCATTCTCATTTTCTAACTCGCTCTCCTTTTCTCTCTCTCTCTCTCCCTCGCTCCCTTCTCTCTGGCACACATACTTTCCAGGGACACCCCGATGAGCCCAGCAGGGCTCCTGACAGTCAAATCATCCGCCAAGAAGCCATTGCTACGTGCCTTGCTCAACCTGGGGATGGGGGGCTAATTGCTAACAGACCCCCAAATGCTCCACATCTCCTCTTCTTCTTCCTCCTCCTCCTCTCTTTTTCTTCCTCTTTCTCTCTCTTACTTCCTCTGAAGCATCTGTTATCTCCCATAGTGTCCTCTCTCTCTCTCTCTATGTGTTTTAGGCTCATTTTCATCCCTCTTCTGTTCTCTCTCATTTTATCTCTTCTATCTCTGATCCTACTGCCTCTCTCTCTCTCTCTCTCTCTTTCCCTTCCTCCCTCTCTCCTGGATATGACGGATGGGAAGATGGCATGTGACCCTGTCTGATCTTTGAGGGGGTAATAGGTCAGAGGAAAACCTCTCTGATGTCTGTGAACTGTGTCAAATTTGGAGTTAATATTGTATTATAGTTTTGAAGTTGACATACATGCAACATAAGCTGGTAAAAATAAGTCTCTGAGATTTAGGAATATTAACATATATTGTCGAGTGACATACAGTGGGACACGAAAGAGAAACAACTGCACCTACAGGAATCAGATCGTTTCTCAGGAGTTCAAAGATGATCCTGAGGGGAATCCCTCTTTGTCTGAAACCCAAGTGCTCTTTGAGCTTGACATCTTAAAACCTTCCAAACACTTTGCCGTCTTGCCTTACATTCTCTTAAGCATGGTAAGTCCACGCTGGGCCTCAGAGGTAATCCACAAGAGAGCAATGACTAAGGTCGTCCCGGAGAGCACCACGCCTTTTGTTAGCAGACTCATTGGCCATGCAAGCCTCTACATGCGTCCCAGCAACCCTTCACCCTCCAGACGCTGTGCTGATAACCCACACAAGCCCTTTTGTGTTCCTCTGCTTTGGTATCTTTCCCACCCTCATGTCTGGGGGTCGGAGCTGTGGGCTATCCAATACCCCGAAACCCTTGATTACGACACCTCCAGCGAGAGGGCCCATTGTGTTTATCGCGTCTGTGAGAGGGCACGTATCACACATACGCACGCACAAATGTATCACATACACACACACACACACACACACACACTGGGAGGAATGGTGAGGTCAAGCTCCGCTTAAGACCAGGAATGTCCTGAGTATAGCTTACTAGGTAGTCGCCCACTTGTGTGTGTGTGTGTGTGTTGTCTGTGCGTGCATGTGAATGTATGCACTGACAGTGATATTGTGACGTTCTACATTGCACGGCATTGTCCAAATCGCTCTGACTTCAAAAAGAGGGATGGCTTTTCTACAGTAAACAGAGAGATATTCATGGAATTAGTTTGTCATAAAGCAGAAAAAAAGAGCATTTGTGCTGGAAACAGTCAAATGGAGTCGACTTAGTCCTGGTATGTGAGTGAGAGTTGAAACATGCTCTTTAGAAAACAAAGCAGCAGCTTACAAAACAATCACGCCAATGCTTTCCTCGCACTCAGAGGTGAATAAGAGTGGTCCGTGTAATTGCGACTGCCTTCAGAAAGCCACGCTTAAAGAGGATCGTTCAAACGGCAAGCAATTCATCACCCGTTGAGCAAACCTGAGAGGTTTCTCAGGGCAACGGGATCAGCAAAGTATACAGAACACTGACTGGGTAGGGATGGAGTTGATCACAGCACATCAACACTTGGATCATCTCCCGCTTCCCTCCACTAACAATGGGCACGGCTGATGTGTGTGTGTGTGTGTGTGTGTGTGTGCGTGCGTGCGCCTGTGTGTGTGTTTATGTTTGTGTGGGCGCATGTGTGCGTAAAAGACAGTGTTGTATTTATGTGATAAAGACTATGTGCTCAAGTGTGTGGGGAGTAAACATGTCTGTGTGTCTACATGGACGTTTGCGTGCGTGTGTGCGTTTGCGTGTGTCTGTGTCTACGTGTATGTCTGTGCATGTGTGTGTGTGTCAATGTGTGTGCATGTGCCAGCATGCATGTTTGAGAGAGAAAGCCTGCGTGTCTGTGTATGTGTCTGAACTGGCAACCCTGCAGTTTGCTTGCTTGTCCCTTTCTTGCACCTCTCTTGCGGATGATTTACTCTCTGAGCAGTGCTGTGTCCTCCTCAGGGGTTTTCCCTATCCTGCTTCACCCCTCCCGGGTTTGTTTGTCCTTTTGGTGTGCGCTCCCCTGGTGCTGTGCGGATTGTTAAACTGCCCACATCTCTGCAGGACCAAGAGGCGCAGGCCTGCCCCACTCAGCCAGAGGCCATCCTGGAGATGTGATACATTGGAGCTCCAAAGCCACTGTGTGTGTGTGTCTGTGTGTGTGTGTGTGTGTGTGTGTGTGTGTGTGTGTGTGAGTGAGTGGAAGCGGAAGGGGGTGCTTGACCTGTCCAGCCACAGGCCAGGGCAATGACCTGTTCAAGCTGTGTCTGTATGGGACTGTGTACATAAGAAGGCTGTTGGGCTGTTGTTCAAGCGGCAAGGGAGGCTATTAAAGGCCCTTGGTGGACCAGAAGGTGAACCGTTGAAGCCGTGGCCAAGTGGTCAGCACTGAGAAGGTTTGACATGATGTGATACTGTGTTAGTATGTGAGTGTGCATGTACATGTGTCTCCTTTAAGCTCAAGGTTAAACAGGGCACACGTGTCTTTGAACGATCCTCATATCATCTAAATCCTGCCTCACTCCACCTTACAGTAAAACCCTGAATTGAGGGGGAGAGACGTGTAAGCCCGTGTCCGTGACCTTACATAAACACTTTCCATAAACGTTAACACGGAGGCCCTCAAAACACATCAGAGCCCTTGATGGTGGGGTGGAGATGGGCTCCCCAGACCTGACACCCGGCCCCAGAGCGCTGGCGGGCTTGGTTGCGTGGGGTGCGGTCATTCCTGGCTAACCTGAGAAGAACGGACGCCGCTGTTTTCCGTGCCGTTACAATACCAAAGGAATGCCGTGGAGCCCATAAAAAGAGAGAGACGGAGGGAAAGAGAGCGGGAGGGGATCTGGAATCTAGATTGGAATACATAAAGCAGTGCATTAATCTCGGCGGGAAGCGTCTGCCTTTGTTTCTGGAAGTTTCTAGCAGTGTTTGGCCAGTGCCGACCTCCCTGTCCATCCACCACTGGCTTTAACAAGTGCCTTTGCCCCCTGGCTTCGCTTTCTCTGGCTAATCCTGGTAACACTGGGAACAGGGGTAAGAAAAAAAATCTGTAAAGGATGTAGGGTGATGTGATCTACTGAACTGGTCTTGTTCTTGGATACACTGGTTTTTAAAGCTTAAAATAAATCAGAAGAGAGGCTCTCACTTTTTTCTCTCTCTTCTCCACCCCACCCCCCCTGGCCTTCTTCTTTCTCTCCCTCCTTCTCTCTCTCTCTCTCTCTTTTTCCTTTTTTTTCCGCAATTCCACATGTGCTCAATATATCACTTAAAGTGTATCACCTTATCCCTTTGTTTATCATCTCCTAGGATAACCATGTGGAATCCTCATCTTCTCTTCTTTCCTTGTCTATAGTATTTCCAAAAGTATTTTACAAGCAACCAGTTACGGCGGCTAATGCTTTACAGCAGCCGAAGCTGGTAGCACACATGATATCTTGAATGTAACAATCAAAGAGGCATGCAAGATCTTGGTATTTCCGCTGGCTTGCAGATGTGCCACGGATTGTCTCCCAGTCCAAAAGTTGTAATGTCAAGTTTTGGAAGCAGGGGTGAATGAAGAAAGAAGGAAAGAAAGAAAGATAGAAAGAAAGAAAGAGAGAGAGAAAGAAAAAACACTTCAAACAAACTAACATCTTATTGCCATGTGTCAATAGGAACGCTAGGAGTGGGAGCGAGTGATGGGTCATCTTCCACTCAGCCCCCCAGAGGTTTGCCAGCGCAGCAAGTGATCAGCATCAGGATGAATGGACAGAGGGTGGGGATGGATGGAGGGGGTGGAAAAAAAGGAGGAGGGGGGATAGAAAGGAAAAAACAGAACAGCGATCAAGACATGTGAGCTATAAAAAATGTCAGGCCGTCTGTTTTAAATTTCGGAGATGTTTAATGTATGTGTACACGGCGCACATGAAAGCCGCACAATTTGTCTATTTAATTTACTGTAATCCCTCTCAAGTGTGCGTTGTTAGCCTGCTTCCTTGGTCCACAGAATGTCACATTTGCTCAGAACGAGTGGAGACTTTGAAGAGAAGCGCTGGCAACGTTGCTGCACTGCTGCTGGGATGCGAGGAGAGGGATGGGGAGTGGGGTGGTTGGGGGAGTCATAAGAGACAAATTCTCATCCTCCTCCAAGATTGAGAAATGGAAGTAAGGCCATCAAAGGAGAGAGAGAGAGAGAGAGAAATACTGTCCATCATGTGCATCAAAGCCATGGTGCAGCGTACTTAGAACCATAGCCCTGTTGTTTGAGGTCACTGAGTGCTGTAGGAAGGGAAAGGCTCAGGAGAATTTGTTTCAGCATACACCACACACAGCTAACCAGCAGCTACGCTAACTGGAGGCCAAGGACAATGAAACTGAAAATGAGTTTCTGGCCCCATCAAGTTAGTGTTAGCAGCTGGTTCACTGTTCAGTGTATATTGTACCAAATTCTCATTCCTCATTCTTTTTCTTGAACAACAGAGCTATTGTTGGATGTACTTCAAACTATCGTTGCTAGGCTAACTATTTTTGCCCAAGATGATGGACAGAAATTACCACCATATGTTGTTTCATAGTCAACAAAAAACCTGTGAAAAGACAGTGGGCTGCAAATGCAGCATATCCCTGTATTGTTTGGCTATAAAGAAAATAGGCACATTCCTACCAACACATTGTTCAAGATCACCAAGTGCTATTGGTAGGAAAAAGAATGAATAGAATTGGTGCAACCTACACCAAGTATAGCACTGGCAGCTAACACTAACTGAATGGGGCCAGAAATTCACTTTTAGTTTTGTTTTCCCTGGCCCCATTCAGCACCCCCACTCATTAGCATTAGCTGCTCTGTATTTGGTGTATATTGTACCAAATTTTCTGATTCTTTTTCCTACCGACTCAGGGATTCGGTTGGCAGCATTCCAGATTATTGCTTTAGCATAAACATCAATAACTTACATCAGTTGTGAAGTCAGGTTTACACTGTAGTTTGGATATTTTCATCCCCTAAACATTTTATATCCCCACATATGAAATTATGTTGCCCATATATTGATAACATCTGTCTAACGTCATGTAAAGCTTACAGTGATATTATTGTGCATCTTATATCCTTCTTTGAAGATAAAAGTTCGTCCTTTAGCCAGTTTTCCATGCTTTGGTAAGAGAGATACCTCAAATCTACGTTGTGATTTTCTTCTGCTGTGAATGTCATTATCAACAAGCAGTAACACTCAGACATGCTGGGGGAGCTGGCACGGCTGACTGCTCTCCCTGACTACTCACAACAGAGAGAGAAGGCCAGGGAGTCTTGGCCCGCTTGGGCGTGTTAATGGGACGAGGAAAGGGGAATTAATTTTAATGTTTCGCATGCAAATACTTTTACGCTCTCCCACAGTTTTGTGTTACACGACGCCGTAAAGGAGAAGAAAAGAAGAAGGAAAAAAGAAAGGAAAAAAGAAAAAAACAGAAAATGACTGGAAGTGATGCTCAGATTTCAGACCCCTTCCAGACTTTTTTTGTATTTATTCTAGTTTCATGTTTTTGGTCGAATGGTGTTTTGCTTTGAAGGTGGAGTGACCCTGTCGTTAACAGCCATAACGGTGACACTTTGCACCCTGGAGAGAAAGAGGATGTGACTAAACTACTACTTCTCCTGTAAACATTGTCATTTAAACTGCACAAGGTGTGTGGAAGGTGCCATATTGTTTTTTAGGAAAATACGATCCTGTTTTGCATTAAACAGTTAACTGCTGATAAGTGCCACTATCAGCCCTCAGCACTGGAACTGGAGCAGAGGTGCTTCTCTGGGGAATTTCCATGAATTAGCTACTTTCCTTACTAGTCTGGAGGACAAAGCCGACGTGACCAGAGTGGAAAAAGTTAGCTTTGTTTAGAGGTGACACACCATGTGCCACATTAGATGGGACCTGCATGTTTGCCCTGTTGAAAACACAAAACATAAGTGACATTTGGGCCACGTTTCAAATTCAGGCCTTCCAGGTTCTCTGTCAGCCTGTTTTGCTTTGTCTACAGTAGGGGTGCCAAACTACGGCCTGTGAGCCAATTGCGGCCCTCTGCTCTCTTTCATGTGGCCCGCCATGAAGTCAAAAAATAAAATTTAAATGTGGCCTGTTGTTACATTAATCTGATATTATGTATCAATTGCACATCATAGTTTCAGTGCTAGTGTTAAACGTTGTGTAGCATTAGACAGCCCGTGGGTTTTCTGATCTAAAAAGCAGTCGCTCTTTGACTGGTTAAAAAGTAGTGCACTTCATTTTGGCCCTTGGCAGCTTAGATTTTTCAGTATGTGACCCGCAAACAGAAAAGTTGGCCACTCCTAAAACAGGAAAAAAATGGAGTGAGTTTGTTTTCCCACATGGAGCCGGAGAGACACTTGTGCTGGTGGAGCTAAGAGCTCGATACAGGTGGATGACATCTTAGATTATGTCATTGTAAACATTTAAAGAGGGTTATGGAAGAACAATAAAAGGAGACCTGAATTTGTCTTGCAGCAGTGACATCATGCTGCCACCACACCCACCTTTTTAGTGCAATTTTCTGTCCTTTACTAATGATTCAGTTTTTCACTTTTTTAAATACGTGACTTGGATCCCCAGCAGTAAACGTGCCTTAGGACAGTATGTGTAGTTACCACTGTTCCACAAATATTTTCATTTCTGATAGCTTTGGCTATAACTTTGTGGCAGTAAAATTTATTTATTTCCTTGACAACCTCTCAAAATTCATATAATTTGTAACTTTTGCTTTGCTCTCACTCACTGGCATCAGTATTTGTCAAACACAAATATATTTAAATGACAGAGGCAACGCCAAAGAGATATGAATTCTTAGAAAAAGTTATAGCATTCAACATGAATGATGTGGAAAATGATATAAAATAATGCGTGAGTCAATCTGACATATCACTTCGCACCACCCTTCGCTAGCTTTATCTCTCGGAACGGATTTGGGGGAAGGAAAAAAGAAAACAAAGCATATTTTGTTTTGATATCTTTGCCTTTTTGCCCACAGCCTTCGGGGGAACCTCCAAATGGTTCTCGGTGGAACTTTATTAGTCAAATAAAGAGTAATGTGCGGACTGAAAACAACTTTATTACAGAACACTGTGATTCTTCCACTCCTGGACGCAGGAGTCAGATCACACCAGAACTAATGTGGCTCAATGTGAGCACCGGCTGCGAAGGCTGTAGATCTTTCAGTCAGAGAGAGAGAGGGAATAAGAGAGAGAGAGAGAAAGAGAGAGAGTGAGAGAGAGGGAGTAAGAGAGACAGGGAGTGAGAAGGAGGAAATGAAAGACAACAAGAAAGTGAGTGAGAGCGAAAAAGAAAAAAGAGAGAAAATGAGAAAAAAAGTGAAAGTGAAAATGAGGAAAAAAAAGAGAAAATGAGAGAGAGAGAGAAAGATAAATGGAAAGGAGAGCAAACATCCCATCTTCCCCTATCTTAGCCTTAACCCCCAGGGCCGCATGAAAGCACCCGATCATATAAACAGATAGCTATGCACCAGTGGGGGATAGGGAGTGTGATTCTGCCCAGTGCTCCCTGCTGCACCACAGATAGCTGATCAAAGCGGAATTTCTGCCTGGCGACAACTTTGTGGAAAAAAGAGAAGAAAAACTTGGTTGTATATTGGAAATATATTAGCATTGCCAATAAAATCCTAACAAAATTTCATAGACACCTGCTATGAACTTTATCTTACTCAGCAGGAGTTGAGCACCAAAATAATATCTTCGCCATGATCATTTAGATGTTGATATAACTGTTATTGTCATAAGCCTTAGCATATCAGTATGGACTATCAATGCAAACTGTATGCACAGTATATCAATACAGACTGGAATCTGTGCATTTTCAAATGACCTTAACTTCATCGTCTGCCTGTTTGTTGGTGTTTCCATCTGTAAGTTTGTCCTGTGTCTGTCACATGCTTCTGTCTGTCTGTCTGTCTGTCAGTCTGTCTAGGGCTTAATTCAGAGAAGGTGATCTGTGTCCGAGTGCTACAGTTCAGCTCTGATTTGCACAGTCTTGGCTAGCTGATTACGACACACATGCGGATATCATTCCTGCTGATCTCCTCCAGTTCTTTCCAAGGGCTCTATCAAAGGGGACACTGACAGTCCTCATATAACACAACACTCTGCGGAACGAAAGCAACCAAATAAAACAGCCCCTGCAATGAGTGCAGAGAGACCCCAGCTCACAGCTGTTTCATGCAAGTCTGTTTTATTTATGCCTTGCCAGTCTTCTGCAAGGTCCACAGATGGAAATGCAGACATTAGACAGGACGATTTCAATGAGGCTTTGAGGAGTGGTCAGTTATACACATACAAACAAAATTCACAAACTATTAAAATAGCAAAAATCAGTTTTGATCTCACCATTTGGTTTGTTATCCACTCTTTGATATCTTTATAGATTTTAATTAAATGTATTTTTGATATTTTCTGTGAAATTAAACAGATATACATATATATCCAACTGACAAATGTGTGCACGATGGATGTGATGGCTGACTCATGATTGCCAGCTAGACCTCTTGTCCAGCAGGCTTTGATGTGGGAAGTTAATACAGCTACTCCTCATTCATAGTCTGGCCCTCTGGTAGAGGGACACCCAGGATTAGTCAGGATGAGAAGCATGCGGGAGAGCAGAGGAGAGGATATGCTGAAGTCATCAGCATAGCTTGCAGTGGGGGTGGTCCGTGAGGCGTCTCAATAAAAGAGATCTGAAACACTGACCCCCTGAGCAGGGAGGGCCTACCCCCACCCCATCCCCCCAAACGAGCACCCCGTTCCTTTCCAAAAGGCGTTTCTTTCTTTTTTTCAGGGGTGACATTTTTCCAGTGGAAACGATTTCAAATGGTGTCCTCTGACACAAGGAGGTTTTGGGGTAATTGTCTCCCTCTGGCAGATGCCATGTATGTTTAACCTATTTGGCTGAAGTAGATTGCTGCAAAGCTCCTGTTTGACCCCCTTTAGGCTCAGCCAGACTACACACTGTCCCTCAGATAGTGTGTGAAGACAGCATATATTAACGTACATTGCAGAGAAATAAAATCACATTTTGTCAGGATATTTTTTTTAGTTTTTTAATTTACAAGCATGATCACATGCATCTCAAGCTCAAGTGATTCAAAAATTGGAAATCTTTCTTCCAGTTTTTATATGCCTCAGACTCTCTTTGAATTCAGCTTACAAGATAAATCTGCAACTCAGATAAAAAATACATCAACAGTATTTAAATATTGCATGCTTGGCCAAATCATTGACTCACTTCTTGATCAAAATGATGAAAAGAATTTTCAAACTGGATTGTAAAGACGCAATATGTTTCTAGCAGTGACTGCTGAAATAAAACTGCACATGTACTGCTCTGAGTCATCACATTTATAGTTTTTTTTTTTTTAACAGTTCCTTCTCTCTGGCTGTGTTAAGTACGGGACATGATGACTTGGGTTGCAATGATACAACTGGTTCCAAGAGTCAGTTTCCAAAATGTACTGTATCAATATATATATTTACATTTATATATTTATATAAACCTTTCCTCAAAACACCCACCTGATATCAATTGAAAGTCCATGGTTGATGCGTATCATGTGATATACTACGTGGGAGTGTGTCAGTTATGACGTGCTGGTTCAGATATAGTTTTTTTTTTTTTGGACATTTGATGATTTATGTTGGCTCAGGCTCTTTGACGCTGATGAAAGAAACCACAACACATGGAATTTTTTGTCCCTTTTAACAAGCAAAATTTTTTTCCCCTTCCTACCGAACTTCTCAGCGTTACTGGGAAGTGAAAGAAATCCCTTGGAGCGATTCTGTGGCAGTTGTCCTTAAAATTAAATAGAGCAGTTTCATGAATGGCTTTACAAGTATTACCAAATCCCTGCTCCAAGAAAACTGGCCCCAGAAATGTAATGCACGGTGAGCCATGAAAGTGCTTTGCGTTCATCACTGAGCACCAGATCCCATTGTAAGGTTATAGGCCCTGGGGATTTTGACAAAGCGATAAAATTCTCACTGACATAAAGCTTTCGTGATGTCACTTCTTTCTGATGGAAAGCGTTTCGGCGCCTCACTCCCTGCTAATCCTAAATTGGGTGTAAAACTGACAGCAAAGTGGGCAGCGCCTTGTGATTTATACTGAGACGTGCGGCCATTGTTTCCTCTCTGGTCCAGGTCGTTTGCTGTCCGCCACAACACAGTCAGGAGAGGATGTTTTAAATGAGGAGCCTGTTAAAGCTTCCAGATCCTTCCATGCCACAGGCCCTCACTACTGGCTCCCACAGATGGGGAACACATAGGGGAGCAGGGTGGGGGGGGTCATTAACAGCCAACTACCAAACCCAGCAGCACGGGTGGTGGTGGTGGTGGTGGTAGTGGTGGAGCGAGGCGTGGTATGGCGGGGCGTTTGATGCAAGCGTCTGCTGGATAGATAAAGGGGAGGCTCAGCTCCTGTGACACAAGCCCACTGCCGCCCCCGGGGTTACACCCGCTCGCTCTCCCACTAAATGACAGCTATTTATTTGCTTACACAGCTTTGGAAGGGCCAGTGCACTTAACTCATCCGGGGGGAGTTAGTGGTTTTGTGTGTGTGTCTGTGTGTGCGCGTGTGTTTTTGTGAGAGTGTGTGTTTTGTTGGAGGGGGAGGTTAATTGCTGCACCTGTTTTAGTCAACACTGTTTGTTACAATGCCCGTTACTTCATTTTGGAGTGTGCACATGTATATGTAGGTAGGGGAGGGGTTGTGGTCAAACATTTTATGGAATAGATGGGATGCCCCCTCCTCCATACCTGTTCACTTTCTCTCTCTCTCTGTCTGTCTCTCTCTCTCCCTCTCTCTCTCACCCACTTTCTCTTCTTCTGTCTCTCTCATCATCCAGCCGTCTGCTTCAGTTTTGAAGACAAAGTGGGAAGACATGAGGTAATCCTACACTACATTTACTTCCAATAGGAACAGCATGATGAAGTGAGCCATTTGGTTCAGATAAACTAATTCTTCCAAACGCAGCTTTGTGTGGTTAACTGCTATGATCTATCACACCGCAGAGCACTGGCCTCGGACTATGCACCAAGAAGCAGAAAGTCTGATCTCACTCACCTTTAACACCCCTCCCCCAATAAATAAATACATAAAATAAAAAAATGAAAAAAATAATTTAAATTTTATCAAATTAAATTGAATTAAATTAAGTTTTGTTGTGGTCAGACTGTCCCCCTGTAGTGGCTGTGTGCAAAGCTCATCAGCACACATTATGCAGCGTATCAGAAACTACCATTCAAGCTATTTCAGAAAGATGATAATATCAGTTGATTGTCTAACTACCAACATTTATTTGATTAATAGAAATCAGAAAAGTAACCACCACCACTATTACGACTACTACTATTACCACTACTGCAATAATAGCAATAGTAATAATAATAATAATAATAATAATAATGCATTATATTATACTGGGTTGTAAAACTGAAAGCACTTGTCCTAATTGGCTAATATGTGTACATGACATCCACTGAATGTGTCATTTAAGCTGCTGTTTACAGTTATGTTGTTATTATGCTTGTGCAACATGTAGCCACTTGTCTAAAATGTATCTACAGGATTAATTATGTTCCTGGCTCTTTGGATTCCTGAGAAATGCCACAAATGCTGGCTCTAAAACACAGGGTCATATTTCTATCACAGAGTGGAGTAAGTGGTTATTTTTCTGGCAAAGTCTTTTCATATATCAAACTCTAGGGCTCCGAAGAGCAAACACAAATGTGTTTTGTTTTTGCATGGTGAGGCCTGCCATGCGCACAAACGCATTCGCCACATTGTGGACTCCCATGAGACGCCAGTGCAGCTATCGAGTGTAGCAAGCGCTTGTAATGACATCTAAATCAATAGGTTTCACCTAATGCTGTTGTTTTAACTTTCTTTTTTTTGGGTTCTGCTTCTGTTTTACTGCCAGTCGCAGCTTGGCTCTCCTCCCCTCCTCCTCCTCCTCCGCCTGCTTGCCTTCTTCAGAGGCCCACAATCCGCACCAAATGTTTCACATTACCCGGTGTGAAAATCCTCCTATTCTTTCAGATTTTTTACAAGTCCATGCATCCGTGGAAACTTGATATTTCATATTTCATTCTGGTTTGTGGATGTCATTGCGAGGGACGCTGGTTCACATGCAAGAGGCCGACCAGGCCCCTTTGATCAGGCCGACCGCAACTAATTGCTGGTGGAAGGGGAGAAAATGAAGGAAATATCGACCAATTTCATGGGAATTGGTGCCATGGACCGAGCTTCCTGACACTTCCATTAACAGCAAACGCTCATCAAGTGCTTATCTGTGAGTTTAATCTGTTTCCTCCCCAGAGGGCAACTGTGTGTAAAGACATGCTGGTATTGTGCTCAAGAGAGGCTGCGGAGGCTTGTTTTTTTTTTCCCCACTTTTTTTTTTCCCTGCAGCCATTGTTTCGGAGGGAGGGAACGGGGAGCGATCAGGACTAAAGCCCCTCAAGAGGACCCTAAATGACACATGCTCTAAAGGGAGTGCCAGAATGAGGACTCACTCGAAAACGCACAACCAGATAAACAGTGCATGGAGACATAATTTATACTGTTTCCTTTTAAAAATCCCTTTTTATATGGACTGTATCAGCACCCATCCTCCTGCGGTGACCTATTTAAAAAGGCTGACTCCATTCACAACGAGCGACATGGAGAAATTTAATACGCTGACCAGAATAGCCCCGACATTCGCACTTTCATGTCATTCGAAATAAAGACTTGTGGTTCTGGCAAACAATACTTTCTTGACCAAATACCCAGGGAGAGATGTAAAAAAGAAATTTAAAGCAGCATAAATGTTCTGCGTGTTTAAGAGTGCTGTAGAAATCTCAGAGGACTCGTCTGCAGAAGGCCTTTTGTCCGCTCAGGCAGGATGTCTCCGGCAAGATCCGTTCTCCTTTCTCTTCCTTCTGCAGACATGTACCAATAAACGGTCAGACGTTCTGATCGATTCCCCACCAGAGGTATTACAAACTACACACGGCCAGCACGAATTTTGTATTTTTTGCACCGCTGTGAACTTCGCCAAGTTTTTTTTTTCTTTTTTGTTGCAGCAGCAGCAGGCGCCTATTTGGCCCTGTCGTTGTCAAATGTGGATCAGAAAATAAAAAAGGAATGTATGCGTTAGAGTTGGGTGTTAACCTGCACATCTCTGGGAGCATTTCTAAAAGAATGCAGATTTTTTTTTGGAGGGGGGGGTGAGGGTGAGGGTGGGGGGCGCGGAGGCCGGGTCAGTTGTGGTCACAGCAGCAGGTGACTGTGGAGGGGTCAGTATGTGGCCACGGGGGCGACGTGAGACCTCGGAGCAACTGCTCGGGTGAGAAGGTGAAAAACATCACACTTTCGTGCTTCCCTACAACCCAGCCCACAAAACCCCCTCCACCCCACCCCCCAACACCCCCATCCCCACCCCCATCCACCCTGGCATGTGTTTTTGCCTCTTCTCTCTATTTTCCACATGATGTTGTCTCGCACCAGGCTTTCCAGCTCCCCTTAAGCGGCGTGAAATGTGGCCCATCTTCAAAAAGAAAGAAGCAAGCTGCTGTTGTTGTCCCCCCTCCCTGTAGAAAAAAAACTGTGCTGCAAAATTCACAGCAACATTTCTATTTAGTGAGCTTGGGGAGGTTTGGGGATTGGTTAGGCACATAGCCATGCACACTGAAGGGTGTGTGTGTGTGTGTGTGTGTGTGTGTGTGTGTGTGTGTGTGTGTGCGTGTAGAAATGTATTGGGATGGTGCAATCCTTCAGGCCAAGCTGCTGGTAAGTGCTATAAAATATTTCAGTGATCTCTATCTCAAGCTTCAGAGATGAGTGGACTGTTCTTGTTTCAATCGTTCACATGGACAGCTGCATACGTGATTTTTTTTCCAACTGTCGAACAGATGATGGACTCCTGCAAACACTCTGCTGCTATGCTTTTGGACGCCTTTATTCGTTCTTTTTTTCATGCAAGGTTTCAACTTACATCTCTCTTCATCTCTCCATCTCTCTTTCTTTCTTTCTTTCTCTCTCTCCTCCCATGGCAGAGGGCCTGCTGTGACAGAAGAAGGGCTGTGCTGTGTATCCCTCAGAACTACCTGTTTGATAGCCTGCCAAAGGCGCTCACAAACTCCTGCCAGCCAGGGCTCTTACAAGGCTTAGACTGCACAGAGACCTTGGCCCACAGTCAGCCCCTAATGAAGCCGAGACATTGCTGGGCCCCCGGACAACAGCACTGCCCACTCTCTTCCAAATGGCCCCGATAGGACCCAATTCAAATCTCTGGGGGTAACTTTTCATGGCCTGCTATCTGATATGATTCATGGGGTGTGATGAAAATATCTACAGTGTGTGTGTGTGTGTGTAATTCGCCTGCCGTCATCGTTACCTTAGCCCCCCCCCCCCCTCGCAAGACGAACGAGCCTGATGAGTTTTTTGGTTCCCTCCATCTGGCGCCAACCCTTACGGAAGCTTTAAGAAATCCTCAGCATTTGACAAACACTTTCTTACCGTCCCCTAACCCCACAAGAGCCCCCTGCTCTTGAGTGAAAAATATGAACGCAAACACTGTCAGTGGTTCGTAAATTTGTTCTTTTATGGAACAATGTGATTTGATCAGGGTGTTAGAGCTCCAAGCATGGTCACTGCGCCCAGTGCCAATACATTTTGTGAGCATGTTATGGAAGAAGAGACACTAGCGAGACAAGTTGGAAGTCTCAATAAAGCTTTGCACAGTGGGGTGAAACCATAAGAACACAGTTCTCCAGTAAAATTTAACCAGTGACATTTAAAATAATTAAACAAATACTGCTGAAACTAATGAAACTATTACCACACTACTTATGAGTAAATATTGCTTTCAGTCACTACACTACACTATTATTTACTAAATGATGTTTATATTGAATTATAATGCTACATTGAATTGCCTTTGGGTATGAATACGCTTGATAAATTCACAAATAATAACTGAATAAATTTGATAAAGCTAGCCTGATTTCCTTGCTGTTGGTCTACTGTTTTATATGAATAGCTGCTCATAGCAGATTATGAAAATGTCCCGTTTCGTTCCTTCTCTTCACACACATTGCCTGTCCTATCTGTGCAATCTGTTCTTCTTGTTGCCTCCCCCATCAACATCCTTTCTCCCAGAAAAAGAATGGCCTTGTTCACAGTGTTCTGGGTTCAGCCATTGACTTAATTCATTAAACCGTCCCTGACCAAACATCAGACAGACATGGGATGCCTCTGAACAAGTGCAAACCGCCACATACCATACTTAACAAGTATCTTACCACACTCAAACTGTATCCAAGTCAAAACATATGGCCATGGGCTGACAGTCAGAGGATCCCACCGTTTGTCATGCAAGCCCCTGAAAAGGACTGACAAAAATAAAACAGAAACCCCATGTGAGTTTTGAGGACATGTTGAAAATACACCAAATGACTTAGTTTCTGATTCTAAAGTTATCAAGAGTTTCTTTCAGTGATGCCATTCATAAAAACTATTTCCATTTGCAATAACATGAACATATATATGCCGTTTCAATGTAATTTGCTTAGACAGATGAGTGTAACTGTTCGGGGCAAACAAAGGAAATATTTATCTCTTTCTCTAAGACAACCGTGTGAGCAATGCACTTCTGTTGACAGATCTGGTTAAAAAGTAGCTTCGACCAGAATAAAAAATGACCCGTGTTCCAATTGCCCCATGCATTCCAGCCCTGGAGACACGCAAGGCGCTTTAGTTCTACACAGCGTGCTCATATAATGGTCAGGCACCTGGTCCCTGTTCCTTTAATGTGGGAAGTGCAGACTAATTCAGCCTGGAATGTCGGATGGGTTCTCAAGATGATGCACCTGATACTAAACAGAAGAAGTTCACAGGGTTTTACTCGGAAATGGATGGCTCCCATGAGGACCATCCCCACCTCACTGTCCATTGTAGGCTACAATCTCACTTTTTTTTACCTGCTGTAGGCCCTGCCAGGCCTTTGGCAACCTCCCACCTTGCACCCCTAATTTTAAAGATGTGTGCAGTATGATGTGTGGCTGGTAGATGGGGGTGGTGGAGGGGCTTACACATGTTCTGCACTCCCCTTCATAACCCCACAGTGTGTTTCCCTATGGAATCATTCCACCTTTGGTGCTCAAAGGTGAAAGACTGAACACAGGAGTGAAGGGTCAAGGTTATTATGTGGTCCTGTCTTCTGCTGACCTATGTCCCCTTAGAGGGCCTGTCGGACTGTGACTTGATGTGATACGCATGCCCGTGCCCAGTTTAGATGGTGGAGCTCTCAATCCGGCGTATCCTCTCCTCTCACTCCCCGGTGGCAGGGCTAGAATAGGTGAGGCAGCTCCAAGGCAGGTGGCTTCTCGTTTGGGGGGCCATGTAACCCGATGAGGGCCCCTTCCATTCGGAGTTGCTCCGCATACAGGCTGTGACATGGCCGCTGTGGGTTTGCCTCACCCAGGCTGTGCTTGAGCTTGGGTGAAGCAGCGTGAAACTTGTGGCTCCACGAATCTCTGGATTGTTGCATTTTCTTTCCCCACCCCATACGCCTATCAAAAGATCACCTTTCTCAGGTGCTAGAGTCCCGCAGCTCATTTCCTGAACCCTTAACACCTATGAAACCCAACGGTTTGAGCAGTGTCCAGAGACCATAACCAAGAGTTCTGTTCCGTTTTGAAACAATAGTCTTGTAAACGACACAATACATTCATGTCCATTAAAAAAAAATGTGGGTAAAAATGTCACTGATTTTATTTCAGTGCTTGTTTCTGTTTAGTCTGGAAATCTAATACTGTAGATCTGTAGAACACCTGTGTGAATGTGTAGAGGTGATCATTTTCTTTTTATACAATGGCATGCAAATGATAAGAAGGTGGCAGTGTTGTATTATTGTCTCATTTTATATTTTAGGTTATTTTGTTTATAAATGTGTAATTAAGGCCAGCACATATATAATTACCATTCTATTATCAATTATCACCCTCTCATCATGACTATGAACTATGTTTAAAGTGTTAAAGTCTAGTTTAAACGTTTTTGAAAGTGTTTTATTAAAATGCATAGCTAAAATATTTTATTAGCTGCTTTTTTATGTACTGTAAGCTATATCTGTATTCACCACAAGCAGGCTAAACTAATTCATGCATTCCATGTGTTCCAGTGTATGCTGATAATGAGTATCCTTATAACATTAAAAAAAGTTTCAAGAAATATTTTGAGCAATTTTTGATCTTTATGGAAATGCTTTCTTAAAATGTGATTACATAATATTTTGCCAAAAACATTATTGTTTATGACATGGGTAAGACTCTTATTGGGCTCATATCTCGTGTAGCACAAATGTTTCGTACTTTTATACAGAATATATTTACACATTGAAATATTGTTATTTAGAGTAATAAGGAACTATTGCTATTTATGGTTAATGGCTCACTCTATTCATATTTGGTATGTAGTCTGTATGCTAATCTGATGTTCACAAATGATTTCCTCAAATACTATTTTGCAAATATAAATTTTACCAACTCAAAAACTCTGCTGTAATAAATTCTTCACTCTATTGTAGTCTTTCTTGCCTTGCAAACTAACAAAAATATTTAGTTCATAGTTTGATATGTTAACTGGTTGTCATAGATTATAATACCCTCATTATATCAGAGTTATAGCAAGGGGCAATATCTGTGTACACCATATAACCTGTGAAAATATGCATTCATGGAACCGCAAGATCTGGCCATGAACTGAGTTATTCTCAACATTTTCCATTTCATTAACATCTAACACAATGCTGTTGGCATTAGGGTCATCTTCAAGGTCATTTTTAGATTACCTATCACCAAAAAGAAGAACAACAAAAGTCACAAAACAATATCTTAAATCACAAAATGATGATACTTCATGAGTTAATATTATCAGAAAATGGCCAACAGAAAACTACAAAAAAAAAGAAGGCCTGGATACATCACACATTTGGGTGGCCACATGAAGGATGCACACAGCACACAAATCTGTAAATGACACAGCACTGCGTTGTCAGGGACGCAGGGCCATTGCATGGAGGAGCCGAGGGCCCCAACACATCAATGAAACGCACATCTTTCACGTGCAGAAATACCAAACTATCAGTCACACAGCAGGCAGTCTGGCGCAGTGTAAACGGCCTTTATACCTGATCGCAGAACCATCCCGAACATGTGTTTCCAAAATGTGTGTGACACCTTACCCACTCTTCAGCTCGCTTCTCCTGCAGTTCAAAGGACCTGCATGGCATTTAGTGTGTCTGCACTGTGTCTTGTTTTTTTTTGCCAGAAAAAAATGAGGCAATAAAAAGTATGTACTTTGAACTTTTGTTGCATGGTTTTGTGTGTTGCTATAACCTTGCACATAGGTTCAGTGATGAAGCGCTATCTTTTTGTTATAATAACTTGCCCACTTAGAAATCCAGTTTGATGAAATAATGTCAACATTAACGGTTTCTTAAAGATTGTTACGGTTGATACCAATTCACTTGGCATTTTATCAAAATGTCCAAGATCTGAGAAGAATACTCTTTATGGTTTTGACATCCATTCAATCCATCAGCCTGTATATTTTCTAAACATGCTGGTGCCATGTGCTTACAATGGCCACTGTAACGACTAGCACTGACATTGTTAAGGTAGTGTGTTTGTTCACAAAGGGCACTGTTCAGCTGTTGGAGTGCCATACTATGTAGTAGGTTTGTTTTCAGGTAAATTTTACTATGTTGACATATAGCAAGAGTCTGTACTGTTGGGCTATATTAAAAATTATGGGCCTGCTGCCACCATTGTGGCAATGTTGGCATGAAACTCAGCTGTTCTGCTCCCAGCTCCTCCTCCTTCTCCCTCGCCTCCCTCAAAGCTGCCGGCTGGTCAGAATCAGACTTTCTGATCATAAACTTGCCATGCATCTTATTTTAGGATGATGACAACACCTGCATAGCGACCCCCCCCCGATATGCTTGGTGGCCAGCTTAAAGCAGGCCAGATGTAAGTGGGATTTTTCATGGAGTGGGGGGAGTTGGGGGGGGGGGGGGGCAAGAAGAGACGACTCAGGTGATCTCAGTTGGGCAGGCCCCTGTTCTACCGGTGAACTGTCTTTTTCATTACCTTGGGTCTGGAGTGAAAGTGATATGTGATACGTTCTCTCAAGGTTATCTGATGAAGATTGAAAAAAAGGACAGAAAAGGGGGAATTTTACAGATGACTAATGGGCTGTTTCACACTGATGGTAGTCTGGCCAGCCACTGAACTTACAGATGGCCCCAGTAAGGCTTGCCTTATGGCCTGGACTGGGTCAGTGAGAGAGCCAGTATGGTGGTGTATTCTATAAGATTTTAGCATTCATAGATTTCAGTGTCTCTTTCTGCTTTTCTGTGTAAACTATTTAGGGTCAGTCTTTAGCTGATTTAGCTGACTGAGAAACAGGCAGTTCCTAGTATACTACTTGGAAATTTGGAAATACCTGGAAATGCTCAATAAGAACAGGAAAAAAAATTCTGACCAATCCTTGTATCCTTAGATGGTACAATTTGTGTACCTCACATAAATCAGCTGATAGCACATATAAAGATATTTAGTAGGCTCATTTGGGTAGTATGTGGTTACGGAGGCAGGAAGGAAAAAAATATGTACTTGCATATAACCTTTTCACAGCATATTAGCCTGCAAGACACACAGCTGCTAGAGTACTCTTGGACGCCTGATAGTTCCTGATTCCTCTGAGTTCAAATGCACTGAGCTCTCCAGGGGATTATTACTGAGCAACTACAGTTAATATTTGCGCTCAAAATGGCCTATAAAAAGGGGGATGAATGACATCAATCTCTACAGCTGGTTGCTGATTTTTCATTTAGGAGCCTCAGTGTACCTCTGTAGACAGAACAGAGCTTATTTGGTGACGTTTGCGTATTTTTAACCTTTATTTAACCCCTGGGTCCAACCAATAGCTTCCATATAATTTCTAAAGGAATACAGTTTCACCTGCTGTTAAACTTCTCCAAAGCAGAACTCCAGATAGTAAATGTACAATGCAGATAAGCCACTTTTAATAGGCATTCTGTATTTGTTTGCTAAAACATGTATCAGTTAGTGAATGATTTGCATTGCTTTTCTAAAAAGTGACACGCACTGACAAGTGTTTGCATAGAGCCCATGTGTTTGATAAACTGCAGATGTCAATGTTTGTTTACTCAGCGTTGTCATGTTGAGGGATGTTGTTTTAAGGCTGGCAGTATCAGACACTTTGGGCCTGAGTAATTGGGCTAGTGGTTCAACACAGAAAAAGCAACTGGGGGGGGGGGGGGGTGGGGGGGCGGTAGCAGTTTCATCTGACACATTTCTTTGTTTTTCTTATACGTATATAGGCTACTGTACATAGCCCAGTATGATTTTATTTTTAATCTGGCTGCATTGAATGTTGGTGTTCTTCTTAGGAGCGCAACATACAAAGTAATTCCTATTCATAATAATAACATATTTTCGGTAAAAACTAATTAAACCGAGCAGACAATTCTTTGACAGTTTCTCTTGGAAATGAACAGTAAGATTAAAACTTCCTTTGGTAAATACAGGCACTCGTTTCCACAACAGCACAGCTTAAGGGGCACAACTTCTTTCTATCCAAAATCTGTATTTATCATCAAACACACTGTCCTGGTTTCTTGTAAACTGCATATGTGTAAACAGAACTGGAAGGTGTCTGCTCTAAAGGAATAACAAACTTGGGAAACTAAACAGGAAACATAACATGAATTGCTTATGGTTGTTATCAGATGCTTTTATCCAAGTCAACTTGCTGTACATATACACTAACATACTGCATTAATGCTGTTAACTTGGTGCTTGTCTTTTGTGTGTATTGTACGGTACATTTGGTACAGCACGATTTTTGTGGATACATGTAATTGGACACTAGACAGACAGACCCCCCCCACCCTACCTTCTTTACTTTGACTGTTGTGGTGAATATGCATGTCAATAGCCGTATCTGAATATTGAAATGCATGTGTGGTGACAGAGTGGCCGCAGACATGCAAAGTGACAGAGTGGATTCAGTGTTGTCAATATTATACACTAGCATTACAGATTGACTAAATTAAATATTAGTTGAATGTCTCATCGATTGACTAAATTAAATATTAGTTGAATGTCTGTCGTCATGGTAAAATTATGGGTGCTGGTATGGTTGATGGTTTTACCATGTGGCTAAATAACAGCTGTATTGTTACTCTATGGAATATTTTTGTCGTGGCAAACATTGTTTTGTTTAGAATGAAAGAGAGAGAAAACGGAGAAAACACATTCTGCCTATCTATCTATACAGTGCAGTTCATGCATAAGATGCCGGGTTTGACTGTTCAGACTTTTTTCCCCCCATTAGACACACTCAGGGAAAAACATGAGACAAATTGACACTTTTGTCTGCTTTTGTCCTCCACATGTCAAACTACGGTGGTAACCTGCGCCAAGATTGATTCCACTTTTCAAACAAGAGGGCGAACACACAAAAGGACATGTCAGCTATGACTCCCAGTGAGCTCCGCTTGGGGCCAAATTCCATTTAAATGCTGGCTGATATTCAAGGATGGGAGACAAACTAGCAGCTCATCTCTGAAGTGCTCTTGTGGGAGGCTGAGGGGAGCAGAGGAAGGGAAAAAGAGAAGGAGTAAGAGGAGTAAGTGGAGGAGGAGGAGGGGAGCTGTCCAGCCTTGCTCGGAGGCAAGCCAAAATACAACAACTCAAATGGGCATTTTTCAACCTGGCTCCTGACACGACGGCTTATCTCTCTGGCGGAGGAGTGCGGAGGCTTGTTACATGCCTTGCTGACAACAGCATACAAGGCTAGGAAAGTGAAAGACAAGGAGGAGTAGGAGAAGGTGGTGTTTGGAGGAGTGTGTGTGTGTGCGTTGTTGGGGGGTGGGGGTGTGCGACCCTGCCCATTGCTCCCCCTCCACAAAAAAAACCTCCAAAAGCCATACACACCCCCTTGTCTCTCATTCATCATAAGCCAGCCTATCTGCATCATGCTTTATTCCAATAAAGCCTCGTGAAACCAGAGCTGATTTCTTGCTAAATTCCAACATTAGTCACAGGCACATATTTCAGACTTAGGAAGCCTAAAGGGAGTAATTGAGGTGAGATGGAGGGGGGGTGTTGGTTGTGAGGTGTTGTTAGAAATGGACCCTAGCTGGGTGCTGAGCTCACTTGCTCAAGTTTAAGTGCGTTTGTTTAGGCCTCAGTTAAGAGGCTGCTACTAGATCAGGACTTGAAATGTCCCTGTTGATAAGTTTTCTTTTTGTCCCCCACTAACTAGCCTCTGAAGTTTCGGTGAGAACTCAATGAGTGATCTCTACGCTGAACATCTTGAGTCTGGAAACAAATGAGGTTCGGACGTGTATTACCAGATGTTTTTAAGAGGTCTAATGGTTACTGGATGGGTTTTAATTGTTGGGGTCCTCTGCATTTTCTCCCCTCTCTCACTAACCATTCTTCATTCCAAACGATCGCGTTTCGTTTGGGGTGCGCCTGATGTGCGCAACAGGGCAATGTGTCGCCAGCGAGGTACTTAAGATCCACAGTGATATTTGATAGAATGCTTAATCGCCGCTCAGGCAGACACAGGGAAATGGCACCCAATATTAGCTGCAGCAGATTGGATTCCACTGCTTCTATAGTGCAGCCACAGTTTTAGTGGGGACACTTCTTTGACTGGCTGTTACGAGCGTCTCTCTGGTACACCCAATCCCTCTTCGTCACTCTAACTTTCAACGCGATACTAACAGCCGCACGGCTCGTCTCTCCTGCACAGCCATTCGTGTGCAACTCTAGATGACTCCTCTCATTTCTTTCCTTAGCTAAAAAAGCGAATCACTCGCACTCTGCTTGACAGCCGCGCGCCTGCATCTGACTCACCCGACGCCATAACACAAGTCCTCTAATGCCGACTGTGGCTTTGTCCAAAACCAAAAACGAACTGTTGTAGCTGGGTCCCGGCTGGGCCTCTGGTGCAGGCTGAACTCTGGTTGAACTGGCTGTTAATGATTGGGGGTACAGATATAGAGGAGTAGGGTAAATGTGGGAACTTGGGAATCCCCAGGAGACTTGTTATGTTATTTTATGCACTTACCCAGAGAGAGCCCATGTGTTGCAAGACAAAGGCAGACACAACAATGTTATTTCTTTCATGTCTATATGAAAATCAAGAGCAATTGTTTGGAAAGCTACAGTTATGTTTATCATGTGCTGACCTTAATACCTCACTGAAGATTACTCTTCATCCTTGTGGCAAATGCTTGTGATTCAATGGAAAAAAGAAGAAAGCTAAAGAAAACAAAACAGACAAAAAAATATGAAAGAAAAACAAAGCTTCCAGTGCCACATGCCAAAGTCGGAACATTGTCAACATGCTAACGGCAAGAGATGTCTTTCAACATTTGTGAAAATATGCAAACACCACACTGCTGAGGCTACCAGGATCCTTTGCTCACCTGCAAAGTCACAAGTTGGTACAGTTCTCTAAGCTGGCCTGTGTTAGCTTGCTAATGGGTGTGGGGGTGGGGGCGGATTGGGTGAATAAAGTTTTAAGTGTGACAGGCCCGGGGTGATTTATGATAAAGCTTTGACAGGACCAATCTGGCGTCCACTTTAAGTGGTGCACGTCACTGAGGGGCACCCCTGCTGCCACCACAAGCATCCTTTATCAGACCTTCAGGAAACAGCCCCCCTCCCCCACCACCACCACCACCACCACCACCAACACCAACACCAACAACAACAACTTTCTCAAACTGTCGTCCACTTGATCTCTCTCACCTTCCAACCATCTACCTCTCCATCCATCTCTCTCTTTCAATCCATCTTCCCCCTGATCATTTGTCTCACTCCTCCTTTGTATCATGCTGTCTCTCTATGTTTACCTCTTTCTGTATCATCACTTTATCTCTGTGGAATAAAGACAACCTGAGAAGTGCTACTATCATGCACATTGAAGACACCCACTTGGGTTTCTCCTTGTGAACTATTAGTTCTGAAAGTTTGAAGGATAAGGTAACATTATCCCCGCACTAGTCTGAAGAAATATTTCATGACTCTTCATAGGTGATACATCACTGTACTTCAGTGGAATCCGAGGCTTAGGATCTGGCTAATGATCTTTCATTCTATGTCAGAAATAAAGCCTTCACTCTCATTGCACTCTTCTGCACTCAAATCACACTTAAGTGAAACGAAACAAAATTGTTCATGTCAGTCAAAACCAATTCAGTTGGGTTAGAGTAAGATATTCTAGATGCAACATAAAGTATGTATCTTGGATTTTGGTCTGTGTTCATATATCATTTGTAGAATAGCCTACTGAAATGTTGGAACAGAAAGAACACTTCTATGCAGCTACGTAATTTCTTGCCAAGCAGTAGTCTAGGTTGTTGTACGTTGGCAAATATTTCTCTTGACTTGTTTGGTTAAGCAAACTGTACAGGCACATAAACAGATAAAGGAATACCAACTAAAAGGCACACTATCTGAGGACATGCACATTTGACTTTTCATTTCATTTCTCTGTCTTCCTTTCTGTGTGTGTGTGTATGTGTGTGTGTGTTTCATACACAACTATATGAAAGTATCAAAAGCAGATAAAAGTAAGACAGGATCTATCAACATCATAACTTTTCTCATTCAGAAATCTAAATTGTGCGTGCGGGTCAAAGTGCCAACTGTTTCAATTATGTTTAAGAGAGTGTTGAGTTGTTTTAACAGTCTAACACACTCTTGCTTTCTTTGGGTGATTAATGGACAGGTTTGAGCTGGCAAGGATGGTTCTCTGTTCAAACAGCTAAACTGCCCCACAATAAGAAAGATTCCAGGGCAAGCTTTCAGATGTTTTTGGCGCTTTCCCAAGTTCTTTTCCGATCACTCTCCAATTCAAAGGAATTGTGCCATACCCACAGCTCATCCACACAGGGGCTTGCAGTTGTAGTCCAACGTTAACATGTCATTAACTATTGCAATTCTTATTTCTTTGTATTCTTAGTACAGAACACAACTGGCACTAATTAATGTGGTTAACTTATAGTCCCAGTACAGATTAAGATTTTAAGTTACAAGGTCAGTAGACAATTCAGGGACATTTATGTCATGTGTCTTGTGACTGTTGTGTAACAGTCCATGACCATGGGACCATGGGACCATGTGCAATATGTAGGTTATGTACTATATACATGTAATATGCGTTAACTACAGCAAGTTTTAGCTCACACAAATGGAGATGCAATGCTATGCTATAGACGCAAGACAAAGTTCAGATTTATGACAATAAAATGTCTGTGTATCTATTTGTCTGTCTGTCTGTCTGTCTATCTATCTATCACATGCAACAGACTGAAAAAAACTACTTTTGGGCAGTAAAAATTGCAAGTAAGCCCAAGATGTCTTTATCTCTTTTCCACAACAATGACAGAGCAAAAACTAAATCGGTGCTGATATAACCAGTAGAGAGCAAATCCCTGTCTGTCTCTTTTCTCTTCCCTCCCTCCTGCCTTTTTTATGATGGGGAGTATTTGATTACCATTTGTGCCAGAAAAGTTTTATCCTTCCTCACAACTGTGAGAGTAGAGCACGCATTTCATTGAAGCCAGGTGTCACCTTTTACCAGGTCTTTCCATGAAGGGCCCAGTTATAGCGACTGCATTTTTAAGATCTTTCTTTTAAAAAAAAAGAAGAAAAAAAAACGTAATGCCTCCATCTCTCCGAGATTTTGAGATATAACACAAGGATGGAGATGTCCGCTCATCCCCCTGAGTCCAGCAGCACCATTTTTCAACACACTCATGTTTGATTTACAGAGAACAATTGACCAGAACATGGAGCCCAAGCCTGGCCTAAGTCCTTCATGTAACTGCTGAGCCTCTGGGCTGATAGTGTATGAGTAGCCTAAAGCAGTATATCTCTCTCTCAAGATGAATGACACCTTAGCGGAACAGCCAACCACACTTTCCACAGTACCATGTGTATGCACATTTGTCAGGTAGGCAGAATCGGATCAAGTTATGCCATCAGTCATAAATCTGTGGCAAAACCAACATTTTAAGAAGTCTAAACTTAAAAGACGTTGACATGCTTATTTTTATATGTGTGAATCACATTGTGATTTCTAAGTTAAAGTAAGGAATTTCAATACTCATAGTGGACTGACATATTCTTTAGGTTTTGTTGTCATTACATTTTTTCCTCAATTTAAAAATTAATGTAACACCAGGTCTTTACAAGCATCAAAGCTGAAAAGGTTAGACACACACATCACACAATAGAAAATGTTGTGTGTGTATGTATGTGTGTGTGTGTTTGTATGGTTGTGTGACAAAGAGAGAGAGAGCAAAATATTTTTTAAATACTGCATGCTATCATCAGATATAAGAATGTAGAGGATTTGCCTTTTGAAAGGCAGAGAGAAGGAGGGGCAGGTTGACAAGCTGTGTACAGAGGAATCTCAAATTAATTACAGTACAGAAAACCTGTCACTTCATCAATAAGACGCCCCGACAAAGCAGAGCACCTGAACCGCGAAGCGCGGAGGTAAACACTTAACTCATACATTGTGCCACAAAATGGCACCTGAGCTCCTGTCAAAAGACAAGTGCTGTTATGTCTACATGTTGCTGGCCTGCAAATGCCAAGAAACAAATCTGTCAGTACTCGCAAAACAAGCTAAGCCTTCCGACATTGTATCAAATATCCCAAGTTTGCCTAAACATTCCAGGAAAACGTGTTTGCATGTTTCTGCCGAATTTGGACTGATAAATTTCTTTAGAAAGGCAAAAGGTCACATTTCTCATAGATTCCTATATGCTGCTATATGCTGCTGAAGCTGCTGAAAGTATTGGAAATGTTTTGACTAATAAAGCAATTTCACGGAAAACTTAATCTCGTCAAAACCTTTCCATGGTGCCCTATTTTTTTCTAAAGTGGCAAGTACCCTTTGACCTCTTGAACTAATGGGCCTGACTTTTCACCTCTGACTAGCATCCATTTCATGTGAAAGTTCAGAGGCAAATCATGACCTTTCCAGTGCAAATGCAAGCCGGCCTCTTTGAGAATAAATATCTTAATCGGCCAAAAGACAGTCCACATAGGCATATGCATGACAGCTCCTGCCACTGGAACAGTGTCCCCATATCTGGGTGTGCAAAGGCTGTTCACAAATAGAGACATGTTCATCTAGCCATCTGAAAAGACAACCAATTGCAGCAGGCTCATGTTACTCTCTCTCTCTCACACACACACATTCAATCTCTTGCTGACCACACTGAGACATTGATATTCACAAAATCACACACATGCACACACACACACACACGCTTGCATACACACAATCACACACACACATATTTAAGAACCTTGTCACACTGTAGCTGTGTCAGAGTGGTGGTGTTGCTGTTGAGTGGATGAAGAATGATGGCGTTAAGATGAAGTGGCTTTAATGGTTCACAGATGCTTCAGCTCGCCGGTGGTGGGTAGGTATTCAGCTGACATCATCTGCCAAGAGCCGAAAGCATTCAGTGTGACAACTTCAAAACATATTGAGCGTTAACACTTGCCAGAGATGGCTTGATACAAGATTGGACGCCAGTGCAACTTTTCACAACTTACCCCCACCCCAACTCCCCCGATCTCCCCCAGATTAAATCCTCATCGGGGTGATCTTTCTCATCGTATCATGAGAGGAAACAGAAATGGATCTCAGGAATTTTTTACACTCCTGTGTCAACCCCAAACATAACTGAATGCAGATGTGAAACAATGCTGTGCTCAATGTATAAAATTAAGCTACTGCTTTCTACAGTGCACTTGACACTTTATTACCTGACTGACCACATATTTATTCTGCTCTACTCTACTGCATATTATATTACAAAAAGAAAGAAAGTCAGTGGGAAGAAATATTTTTTTCTGAAGTGTCCTTTTTATCTTAGTGATATCCACCTATGGGTTAGTGTCCGTGGCCAGACTGGAGAGCAGCGGTGGTGGCTCTAGTGTGTCCAGCAGTACTCTCCAGCAGATGTCGGGCAGGTTGAGATAACAACCAGCGGAGGAGAGCAGAGGCAGCGGAGGCCGTGGCAGGCGGAGGATAATGCTGAGTGGCAGAGCACCTGCAACAAAGGCAAACTACAAAGGGAGCGTCCGTGACAGCACTTCCTCTCCTCTGGCCCTTTGGACATGACCCCTCAGGAATCTCAGCACCAGCTTGGAAAAAGATTTCCAGCCGCCGTTGCTTCAGAGAGGCCTGGTAAGGGTGGTGTGTGTGTGTGTGTGTGTGTGTGTGTGTGTGTAAGGGGGGGTGGGGGGTCTCCCTGGAGTCTGCTTAAAGCTGCTGCTTGCAAATTGAGTACCGGTGCACTGAATCCAGAGGGTTGGTGTGTGTGCATGTGTGTGTGTGTGTGTGTGTGTGTGTGTGTGTGTGTGGTGGGGTGTGGGGAGGTCAAGTGATGGAGGGCACAGCCGCACCTGCCCGTAAATTCTGACAGAGTTTTCCTTTCAAGAGGAGGACACGATGAGGAGGAGATAAATGATAAACACGGGCCGGGGGTCTGCAGGATGAAAAAGACGGGGAGCAGCCAATGGCCCACTGGGGAGGCGTGAGGAGGCTCTTTATGGCATGGAGGTGGCCGGGCCGGACACCTCAGAGAGGCAGAAGTCAAGCATACGGATGCTCTGCGAGGTGACTTTGTGTCTTCAGTTTCTTTATCCCGAGAGGAGCAGACATATATAGCCCAGCTTTACAAGATTATAAAAGGAACTGAATTTGGGGGCTAATGCACTGTGATTCATTGGTCCTGTTGCAGCATCATAAGCAACAGTAGCTGAACATATATGCACCTAGAGTTGCAATTATCTTCAGAAAGGTTTCAACAGTGAAATATATTTTGTTGTGTAGACTGAGACAAATACACCTTCATAAACAATAATTAGAGAAATCTAATAGCATGTATTGAGACAATCAAAACCTGTAAAAATGATATAAATTTACTCTCAACCCTAAATTACTAAACCTATTATATTTGAATACATTTACAACATTTGAACAATGATACAAAAATACCTTCTACAGATAGCACCTCCTTGCATATGAAAGGTTGCACAGGGAGGATTATCCACCTGGAGCTGGTTGCAAGTAAACATCACTCGGTGGTGTAAAATAAACAAAGCACTGTGGCAGATGTCACATGTAAAACTAAATATGACATACCTTCTATTTGCTCACACCTGAAATACGATCCTAAGCAACACAAAGACGTCAACGCAGCAATGATTAAAAATGAGTTGTCACTGTTTAAATATTTTCTTAACAGTTGACAGCAGAAAAAAACATCCTTTGCAGCAGTCATCATTTCACTAAAACAATAAGACAAAACACATTTTAACTTAATGCGCTATTTCACAAAAACACATTCTTCAATACAAACAAAGTGCTGTAAAAAAAAATAACCTTCAAATATCGAAAGTTTTAAAAGTTAATACATTCCATTATTTGTTATTTTTAAATCAATTTTAAAAATTATAAGGAAACCAAAACTATTTTCTTCACACCGATTCATTGTTAAGTATCTTGTTGCATATTATATGCTTATTATATAGGCTATTATATTTTAATGCTACGTTAATGCTAAAGGTTTTGAATATTTTCACAGTGGTGAAGAGCAAAGAGACATAGGTTTCAAGGTCACTGATAACCATAACCACTGGTAGTTTTCCTGTCAAACGATTTCTGGCCAGACATTTCCTGGTACTTAAATCTGAAGTGGTGGTTTCAACCACTTGGATCAATTAGGGCTTTCTATTTGCTTGCATTTACATTCCGGAACCAGGAGTGCATCCTGTTTGAAAGGACCACGAAAGGAGATAATAGTTAGAGCAGGGCAGTCAGGACAGAATTATCACAAAGTGCTTTGTTTATTTGTTAAAGGGCTTAGTCAAATTGTCTGTCATTGTAACTCCTGTGTACCTTGTCATATGGTCCTGGTAAAGTAACATCAAAGTTCCATCTAGACACATCCTTGTGATTTGAAATAATCTAACAATGCTCTCTGTGTGCAAGTTAACAGTAATATCTCCATATCTTCTTTTTGTGAAGAGTGAATCACAGTCTACTGCATTTAGATTTCAGTTAGGTCTATTATATTTTATCCTAGCAGATTTGCCCTGTTTCACATTGTAGCTGATAAAAAAAAAACACCAAAAACAAAACAAAACAAACAAAAAAAAAAACTAAAAAAAATTACTACTGTCTTCTTTTAAATTTGAAATGCTGTGTAGGTGTAGTGATTCTACAGTGCCTGTAGACAGGCAGCCTATCTGCTATTGGAGCCATGAGCTGTGAGTACACACCTGCGAGAGAGGTCAGTCATCATGCGGTTGGTTGGCATATTTTGCTTGATAAGGGCAACTAACACAATTCCGTCATCTGTCATTCTAACACACTGACCTTGTATAAACAACTCACTTATCCACTGATACAATCTCGCAGGTGAAAGACAGTATGGAAATTTAACTGCACACCCATATCATAGGTCTAGCTAGAAATCAGTAATTTGTTTTTCAAGAAGTTTTTTTTTAAAAAAACATTTTCTGAATCAATTAAATAGCAAAATAGCAATCATGTTATTTTGTAGCCTTTTGAGAAAAAAAATGACCAACTTCAGAGCCTATTGATGCCTATATTTAAAACTAAAATAATAAAAATAGCCTATAGGCTATATACAGTAGACCTATAGCCCATGGGAAACTATCTGAGAGGACTATCAGGATTCAAGGAGACATGGATAATATAAAATCACTAATTGTATAGCCTATTACTGACACATAGACTTAGACAAGTCTAGAACAAATTTATTTTGTAGCAATTTTGTGCAGCTGTGTCTGCCTGACGGTTTTCCTATGATGCAAATCTCTTACAGTAGTTGTTTGTAGTAGCTTTTCAACAAATACAGCATTGTCTCATAATGCAAAGTTTAGTTGTCGCCTTGCAATCATTCCTCGATGGAAACCTTTGTCTAGGCAGTGTTTAAACAAATTAATTTTACGATTCCCAGCTCTATCTTTCATGAGCCTCTGCTGCCACCTTGTGTTTACTCTTTGATACGCACGCTTGCTCACACACAGTTGTTCAATAACTTGCCAAAATTAGGCTAGATTTCGCAACCCAAAAGCAGCAGCCTATCTGCTCAGTCTCTTTAACAATGAATATCAGCAACATAATGCAGACTGCTTTCCTAGGAAGATGGCAGAAAATAAGATAGCAGGAAATAATCTTCACCTGCGTGTGATTAGTTTAGCCTATGAAAACCTGTCTTCCTTTAATGAAAAATATGTGGCAGTTTTTTAAGTGGTGTACTCTGACCTTACAATGATGTGTTCAGATGCCTTTACAGGCTATCCAAAGTAACAGCAAATATATTGTGAAGCAAAATAGCCAGTGGGGGTAGGCTCTTCTCTACTCAAAAATGGTGTCTGTCTGTCTGTCTAATAGGTCTTCACCAGTGTGCTGTGTGGACTCGAGTCTGCCAACAACTGTTCCAGTGGATTCGGAGCTCCTCTACATAAGCCATACAGCACCCGCCCAGCCCATCTATTCGAAATAGATGTACTTCTCAACCAATCGTATTACAATATGGAGAGTATTTCCTGCCTTTTTAACAAATCAGAAATAGATACACCAAAAAATCCAAACTTGAACATGTCAGCAAAACAGAGGGGGAGGGGATCAACTGATAGCTGCAGTCATATTTGAAGCTCAAATTATGATCTGAGGCTTCTAAATCGATTATTTTTTCAAGAAAAAGGTAAATTTTGATAAGTTCACATGTACATTTAGTCAGCAACATTTAATTAAGGTTTTTTATGTGAGACAATGTATTTTTCAAAACTAACGGTTTTCAGTGAGTTACCTGTTAGAAAGATTGTGTCCATATACTTGTATGCTAAGTGTAAAGCTAAGGTTACCTAGCCTTTGCCTCAGCTAGCTACAGCTATAACTACAGTAACTGTTGCCAGGGTAGTTAGCTAGCTACTGAAGCTTGCTAGCCAGAGTAGCTAACTAACCTATGGCCGTGTTACTGTAAGCTAGCTAGCTGGAGCTAGCTTGCATGAAACTTTGAAAAGAGTCGACTGTTTAGCCAATAGAGAACGAATAATTTTTTGTCATCCATAACCATACTGAATTTATTATGTTCACGCTAACATGTATTGGTATTTAATCCACGAGAGGTGGCTGCAATGGCGAAACTTTTGGTTTACTGCGATACAGAGCAATGGCGTGTACAACGCTTGTAGAATGGGCGTAAACAGCGCAAGGGGTGCCTCCGACTGAAGTTGAGTCAAAACAGGGGGGGCAGAGAGTCAACAAAGCCAGGACCCAATCAGCAGTAATGTTACTCTGTAAAATCTCATCTAGAACTTGATAATTATGTGATAACAGGCGTTTCTTTTGCCAAATTCGATTTATTTACAAACCACATATTTGCGCAGTAATTAACCTTTTAACAAAGAACTCTTGGAGCAACTGAAGTTTTCACGTGAATTTAAGGTTAGCCAGCTAGCCACTTGATTCCCTGGCCTGTCGAGTGTAGAAAGACTACTACGCATGTGGAGTTTAAACTTTATAGAAAAGTTGCTCAATCGCAAATCAAATTAATGATAGAAGTCTTTATTAGTTGTAACGTTAAATGCAGACCGATGTATCGCTAGATGTATCCGACGATGTTTGGTTATATACACCTGTGGATTAGTTTAGGTTTAACGCAGTTGTCATACTTAACCTAAAGTTGCTGTTAAGAAGCTGTTTGCAAATGTTGCATAATCAATTATTGTCCTCTCAAAGTAACGCACTATCTGACATATCATGCGAAGGGATTGACGCGCTGTAATGTTGTGTTGACAAGGTTCAAGTGAGGGGTGTGTCACACCCGCATTCTTCTAATGCAAATGTACATAAACTCACCTGTCAGCGCGCTCTAGGAGGCAGCAAATACAGACTGTGACATCAGCTGAGAAAAGAGGCCTCTAACGCTATTTGGTGAATAGCCTAGAAGTCAGAGTAGGTCCATATTATGATGAAATGTTAAGTCATTTTTTAATCAAGATTTTAACCTAATGAAAAACAAACAAACAAAAACTGTAGTTTATTCTGAAGTACACTGCAGTACTGCAATATTTTTGTGTCCAAAATACTGCATTATGCAGTATAGTCAGTATAGTGCAGTAAAGTGCAGTAATTCTGTAGTATTTTTTTTTTTCATGTCTAAAATATTTCAGTATACATCAGTAATACTTCAGGGAAAACAGCAGCTTTCTTACTGCAGTACAATGCAGGATTTTCTGCAAGGGTATTGTTTTATAATTTGAGATAATACTAATAATGGATGCAATGACAGCTGAGCCAACATTTTATTGGTCGGGGTCAGTGCTTTAAGTGGGCTGGTACACACCAGTACGGAGTATCGGCACTTCTCAATTTTAGCCTCCAGCGTACAGGGACTTTTTATCACTTAATGATCTGCTGTTACCCACCGCCTAATTTACCTGGCAACAGTCAAATAAGGAGAGTACCCGCACTAATTTTTTTCCATTTAAAGCACCGGTCAGGGTTCCCACTGGACTTGGAATATCTGGAAAGTCATTTCATTACAGCCTGTTTCAGACATGGAAAGAAAGTCAATTTGATATTTCTGTGGACACAGGGAAGTCAGAGAATCTCAGGGAATTTTGGTAATAGCATGTAGTTGTCCACAAAATGTGATCTTTATTTTCATGCTTCCATCATGATCATGGTCGTTAATGACTTCTCTCATGCCTTGCTTAAGTTGGTGTGGTTAATCTGTTAACAAAGTTTTGCATCGAAAACACGTGAACCTAAAAAATGGAGATTACAGGTGATAGAGGATTGATAGGTGATTGGTGAAGTTTAAAATGCCTTGTTTTTTCAAATCCAAATCCAGGTGATATATCATACAATTACTTATAGAGAAAGTCATGGAAATTCTGCTTTGTAGTCAGGAAGTCATGGAAGAGTCAGGCATTTTTAAGGTTGACTTGCAGTGGGAACCCTGTTAGACGTACAGACATTAAAAAACAGGGTTTTATAATGATGCAGTCTTGGATTCTGACCAAAGCTGATTAATTTTACCAGCTAGGCTTGCTCAAATCACTCCCTGTAATGAGCTGTAATCTACGATTGTGCCTTTAATTGGCTCCTGAAGTCTGAATTATTCTTTAATTCATATCTATGTATAAAAATTGAATTATCAGTTGAGTATTTGTGGTAAACGTGACAAACCCTAGTTAACCCTAGAGTTTTGAAATGTGAAACCTCTGCAAGCTATTACAGCTGTGAAATATAACAAAAATGTTGCATAATCTCATTTTTTCTGCAGGCAGTTTCAGCGAGTACATGTCCACACCCACCGACCCATCTGGTGGAATGTCCCACCCAGGTCCATCCCCGGGCCCTGGCCTGTCACCTGGCCCCATCTTGGGGCCCAGCCCAGGTCCAGGTCCCTCTCCTGGGTCAGTACACAGCATGATGGGCCCAAGCCCAGGACCCCCCAGTGGGCCGCACAGTATACAGAGCCAGGGACCTGGAGATTACCCTCAGGAAGGCATGCATCAAATACATAAGGTATTGCATCTTTTGATCTGGACACATACATGTCAGAAGGCTTTAACCAAGACAAAAGATAACCTTTATTTTTGCAGCACTTGTTGAGAACAGATTTTGTGCTACATGCCCAAACTGGACACAGAAAAATTGCACAGAACTGAAGCACATCATGAAACCCATAATGAGGAACTAATTTAGTTGACTTGCTTAGCCCATCCATGGGAAAAGGCATTGTGATAAGATGTGTCTGTGTTTTCCTCTAGCCCATGGAGGGGATGCATGACAAGGTGCCAATGAGTGAGGAGATGCACTTTGGCCAGATGAAGAATGTTGGCATGAGAACTCTGCACAGTGGCATGGGACCCCCCCAGAGTCCCATGGATCAGCACAGCCAAGGTATGGAAATGTATGCTAATATTAATGGGATATGCCACCATTTGGGGAAATGAACTCAATTTCCACCTCCCCTTGAGTCACAGAGGGACTTTATTCATATGTAGGAGCAAATTTTCTTGAATATTATGCCGGAATGAGAGTACACTTCCATATACGTTATATAAGCCTACGCCACGTTTCGTTTTCAGTTGGTCTTAGACGAAGAAGAAGAAGAAGAGTTTTTATTAGGAAAAATATTAGAATTATCTGTGACATCTTAGTCACCTTTTAGCAAGATGCTAATAGGCGAGATGGCCCTACTAGCCCTGAAGTAATAGATAGCTGACAAATGTAAGTTGCTTTGGATAAAAACGTCTGCTAAATGCATAAATGTATATGTGATGCGTTAAAAAGAAAAATGAACCTCCCATTTGATGGTATACTGTATTAAAGATATCAAAGATATACAGTACATAATATATATAAGATGCATATTGAAGATAATGTCTTCTTTTCTCTTCTCTTATTTTTCTTCTTCTCTCTTACAGGGTATATGTCCCCTCACCCCTCTCCCATGGCTGTCCCTGAGCACGCAACCAGTCCCATGTCCAGCGGGGGCCCCACGCCTCCCCAAATGCCACCGGCTCAGCCGGGCCCTATGATGCCCATGGACCCGCAAGCAATGGTGCAACCGGGCCGTGGGCCCTCCTCCTTCAGTCCCATCCAGCTGCAGCAGCTCCGTGCCCAGATCCTGGCCTACAAGATCCTGGGCCGCGGGCAGCCGCTGCCTGAGAATCTGCAGCTGGCCGTGCAGGGCAAGAGGAGCTTGCCCACCATGCAGCAGCCTTCTGTCAACACCGGGCCCTACAGTCGACCACCAGGTGGGCACTGTACTCAGCACAGAGGGGTATACTACAAAGCGAGGTTACTGGCTAACCTGGATAACTTCAGGTGTAACTGCTGATCTCCAAACAGATCAGCCTTCAGAAACAAAAGATACTCATTTCTTTTGGAGATCGGTGGTTACTCCCAAAGTTACCTGGGTTGACCAGTAACCTCGCTTCATAGTATAGGCCCCGGGTCGTACTAGTAGGTGATGGTAGATGTATGGCAAGGAAGTGAAGTAGCAGTAGGTGTTTATGGATAATACACCAGCACAATACCCTCTCTGTGCTGACTATTTTGTGTTTCTTTAATCTAAGTTGGGGGTTTTCAAACGGTGGTCTGTTTCCTACTAGTGGGTCATGCAAGGCATTACAGGTAGTTCATTAACATATAACGGTATCTTCTCTGTGAGAATGGCTATTGCTTTACCTCACACCACATGACAGCACAACGACAGGGTGCCAGTAATACACTGTGGTGGTCCCTTGGTCACCATCAGTTAAAAACACCTGCTTTCAAAAATACATAAACCTTGTTTAATAGGTAGAAAATTATTGTTAATCTGGTTTGTTCAAACTAATCAAGAGGACTGCTCACAAGTTCAGTCAGGTGTGATGAGAAGCGACCCACTATTTTTCAGCATCCAGAAACTGAATATTGGCAGGATTATTGCATACCGTAGCTCTCATTGCTGATGCTGGCCTTGTTCTTCTCATAGGTATGCCGATGCCTCCTATCAGTGGACCTACCCCAGGACCGTGCCTGCCGAGCGCCATGCAAGGACATGCTCAAAGTCCCACACCAAAGGCCTGGCCGGAGGGTGAGTCTCCCTGCGGCGCTTGGTTGAGATCAAAATACTCCACAGCCAAGTGCTGGAGCCTGACCTCAGTGTTTATATTCCTCCAGTCAAGTAGGCTGGTTAGCCTGTCTGCAAAATACAAACACACACACATATATTAGTGCTGTCAGTCGATTAAAAAAAAATCTAATTAATCATAATAGAAAATGTAAGTTAATCTCACACATTTGTAGTTCCAGAATATAGAAGCGCTATATTTAAAACATTATTGAAAGATAGGCACAGTACAATCAATAAATCCTTCCACTGAATTAAAAACGATGTCTTCAATTATTTACAAAACATATACAGTGGACTAGCATGTTGCTAAAATACCTAGTGGGCTGCTGAAATACGCCGGCAAACAAAACAAATACAACTAATCTAACTAACTAATACAACTAATCACTTGTATGAGGAGGCTGCTGGTGGGTAGTGTGTTGTAGTGTAGTTGTAGTGTTGTAGTGTGTTGTATGTGTCATGATTAATTTGAGTTAAAAAATTAATCACATGCATTAACGTGTTAACATTGACAGCACTAATATAAAGAATACTATTATAAATTATTTCAAGCGTCTTGCCATGTTTCTCTCTTTGAAGTCAACAACAGAAAGCCTTGGGGCATTCTGCTTTGAAGTAGCGTGTGAAGTTCATACGAAGATGGGTTTTAGTGTGCAGGTCATGACAGTAGATGTACAAAGCACAAAGGGAATTGCCTCCGACAGTGCAGCTGGTATGAAAAAAGAAAAGAACAGGAGTTGAATGTATAGAATTTACAGAGACAGCGTGGAATGAATAGTATAGTTTCTGAAGTAACAGAAGTTGCTTTGTGATGAACAGCCTTAGTCCCTGCAGAGATGTGTACGCTCCGAATTTATAATGACGTCGCCCCTTAGGCCGGGAATTATTTTTTTATTGTGCTTATTAACACCACAGTTGAGTTTTCAATGCCACTGAATGCAATCCTGTGTGGACCACACTCTGTGTAAACTATGGTTGGTGAGGACGAATTGTAACATGGATTTTGATGAGTTAAAGGAGTTGAGCACTCAGCTGTGTAACGTGTACATTCCAGAAGTGTCCTTTAGAAGGTGGTTATGAGATATCAATATGCATCATTCAGTGTGCATTGTTAATAGGGGTGTGCATTTCTGGCAAAAATACTATTCAATAATCACTGGGAAATATTCTAATTTTATTTGAAAATCTATCCACCTCCATAGAGGCACACACGCACATTCAGACACAATGACAGAAAAGGGAGACAGGGAAAATTTGTTAGCATTAAGGATTTGTAGAAAGTCAACCCATTTAATTCATCAAGTAACATATTTTTGTCAATTAAAGTGGGCTAAAAGTAAGATGAAGTACTCGCTCTGGTGACAGACGTCGCAAGAACACTGAAGTAGCCTACACGCTTGCTAGGTGGGGAGGAAACTTCTTCATTTCTGTTCCTTGTCTGTTTTTCAGAGTTCCTGACATAAAATGATAGTCGAATTAGCTATTCAATAGTCTATGTTCTGCCACTGACCACCACACTCCTCTCACATCCCTGCAGGTCAGGGTGGCAGCGAATCCTCCACCACCCCGCAGAAGCATCCGATGCCCACCCCCAGTGGCCGTCCGTCCCCTGCGCCACCCGCTGCCCAGCAGCAGGCGCCCCAGCCTATGGCTGGCCCGTCGGGAGGACCCCAGCCAACACAACCACACCAACACCAGCACCCCCACCCTCACCCACACCAGCATCCCCAGCAGCAGCAGCAGACCCAACAGCAGCAGCAGGCACAGCAACAGCAGCAGCAACCGCCGCTGCCCCATCAGCCCTCCACCCAGCAGCATCAGCACCATCAACATCAGCACCAGCACCAGCATCAACAACAGCAACAGGCTCTCCAGCAGCAGCAGCAGCAGCAACAGCAGCAGCAGCAGCAGCAGGCTGGCCAGCCGTCTCTCATCATTCAGCTGCAGCAGAAGCAGAACCGCATCACACCCATCCAGAAACCCCAGGGCTTGGACCCTGTGGAGATCCTGCAGGAGCGCGAGTACAGGTAACAAAGGAGAAAAGGAAAAAGAAATAAATAAAGTATATATATATATAATTTATAAATATATAATAAATAAAGAGCAGAAGGTTGGTTCAAGGAGGGCAGATGGAGCAGAGGAGAGGTTAGCCATCTCTGCCCTCGCATTTCTCCTCCCATCATCCTTTGCTCTTTATCTCGTTCCAGGTGCTTTCTTTCGTCTGCAGATAGTTAGGCTTATCATCCTCTGTTATTGAAGCATTGCCTCCTGGGCTCCTGAAGTAAGGAGCGCATTGTACTCTCATGTGCTCCTATGTCCAATTAGGGGTTTCCTAAGGTTTGTCTCACCTGGTGTCCCCGCTGTGCGGGCCTGCCTCTGCTGATCCCCTTTTCCCCCTGCTAGTTAGTCTTCAAACTCGGAGCGAGCCTATCTGGGCCGACCACGAGTCTGAGAAGAAAGGGCTTTGTTCTTGCTCTGTGCCAGAGCAAAGTTATTTTTGAGCTCCTTAGAACTTCTTTAGTGGCGAGTACTGGTGGGGATACTTTGCCTCTTGCTCGCTCGCCCGCTCGTGCTCTCTCTCAGGTAAGGGCATAGATGCTTTTGACAAGTGGGCACTGACAGGCCTTTGGCCCAGGAGAGCAGCGTGGAGTCGAATGCTGTCTGACCAATTAGAGTCCCTCTCACTTTTGGCGAAACTGCAGAAAAAGGCCAGCTTTAGAGAAGTTTTCAAAGCAGTGTTTGAAATAAAAAATGAATAATTTCATCATCTGTCCCACATCCACAAGACTTCAATCCTGTCAGTCTGTTCTTATTTCATAAAATAATGGCTTCAAACTCATTCTGACCCTACATCGATTAATAATGTAGAGAAAATGTCCATGCATGTCCAGCCCTCTTTGTTCAGTACATTGCAGAATGTACTGAAACGTTGATTGAGTTGGATCCTGATCCTGGTTTAGAATTGAAGGACAACCTTAAAGTGAAACACCGGCACTGAAGCTATGAAGGCTCTTTTTCAGCACGTACACAGGTTAAACTTTCGTTCAAATGAAAATTACGTCTGTAGCTGTGTGTTTGAGTTTGAGGGTCATTGAGTCGTTTACGCCAACAGCCAACAATGAGCGTGCCAGTGCCACTTGGCGAGAAGCATCAAAATCACTATTTTTAAAATACTAAAAAGGCATGACATAGCATGACATGGTCGTAGCATTATCAGAGTCCCTACACATAAACTCTAGCATTGAGAACACTGTTGGTGTACACAGAGCTTATCAAAAACTAGGTAAGTGCACTGCTCACAAACATTCTTTTAATCACACTATGTGTACACCAACAATGTTCTCAATGCTCAGTTTCATGTGTAGGGACTCTGATAATGCTATGACCTAAGTATCATATTATGTCAAGCCTTTGTAGTAATTTAAAATTTGTGTTTTGGATGCTTTTGGCCAAGTGGCACTGGTACGCTCATTTACCTTGGTGGTAAAACTTAAAGTCCTTGCTACCAACATAATTTTCCTTTTGAACTGATGTTTGATTTACACCCATGGTGAAAAAGACCCTCAGTACTGGTGTGTCACTTTAATATCGTAGCATTACCAGCTGAGTGCAGCTTTGTCAATGCAGCAGAGCCCTGCAGGCCTCCGACCTGTGGCATGAACTTGTACTTGGGGCGCAAGCCTGCCCCCCTCTCTCTTGCTGGTACTGCTCAACAGAAGAGATACCTAGCTTTAGTTCTCATGCTGAACCATTTATTTTAAAAACGCTGTGCAGAACTTCACTGAGGGAAAGCAGAACACTCCTGGTCTGATGAATCCTCATCTTGAGTTAGTAGGCCACCAAGCGAGGAGGAATGTCTATCAGGGTATGTGGTGGTCGATTTAGTGGGATTAGTGGCCACTTAACCAGTTGTAGCTGGCTCTGCCCCAGGAGGGATAGCTTTTTGACTTTTAGTCAATCCCTTAATTTGATTTGATTTAGTACTTAAGGTTGTGCCATAATCTTACATTGATCTGGTCTTCTCTGTCTCTCTCCTTCTCTCGCTCTCTCTCTGTCTCCCCCCCACTGTGTCTGTCTGTCTCTCTCTCTCTGACTCTTGTCTGGATGTCTCTCTGAAGACTTCAGGCTCGGATCGCTCACCGCATCCAAGAGCTGGAGAATCTTCCGGGCTCTCTGCCTCCAGACCTGCGCACCAAGGCCACAGTGGAGCTCAAGGCCCTAAGGCTGCTGAACTTCCAGCGGCAGGTACAACTTAGCTTTACACACACAACACACACACACACACACACAAGCATGCTTTCCAAATGGATTTCTGCCATGGCTTGTCCGCTATGGGCTCTCATGACACATGAAAATAAAAATAAAAAGCACTGCCATTAGAGGGCAGTCTTGGCTTTCAGTTCTCTACAGTCAGCATGATGTAGAACTCTGCCTTACGCACCTGACGCTGGAGTCTCTCAAAAAAAAAAAACACCCTCAAAAATCGTATGACAACCAGCAAGGCTTAATGACCATCTTTCACTGTGAGGTCAGTCTGAACTCTGAACGCCTGTCACAGTTACATGCATCTCCTTGTCATGACTGGTGTAAGGAGTGGAAATGATGATTGATGCCTATTCAAGAGAAACCCTGTCTTACTGTTTCTTTTGTGTCCCCACTCATACACACACACACACACACACACACACACACACACACACACACACACACACATACACTCAGCTGAGGCAAGATGTGGTGGCCTGCATGCGGCGGGACACAACGCTGGAGACGGCGCTCAACTCCAAGGCCTACAAGCGCAGCAAAAGGCAGACACTGAGGGAGGCACGCATGACGGAGAAGCTAGAGAAGCAGCAGAAGATTGAGCTGGAGAGGAAACGCCGCCAGAAGCACCAGGTACCAGAGTGACATGCATTTCTCACACACACAGTTTGAATTTCTGCAATCATTGAACAACCAAATATAGCACATGTAATACTCATGGTGCAGTAGGATGGAGTTTGATTTATGCTTTGACAAGACAGCATTAAAGATGGCCACACACATACACACACACACACAAACACTCACAGAGGGGCACACACTTACACATGCATGCACACACACCTACACAAACAAGCAATCTTTGAGCAATCAAGGGTAGCGCATTTAAAACTGTCAGTATTGCAGTTGTTGCCCGAGGGAGGGAGGGAAATTGACAAGTGTGATTTATTTACTGCGAAGAACATTTGAAGTGCAAGAACAAAATAGCTGTGAGAGTAATCGTCACTTGGCAACTGGCTTAAACATAGTGTGTGTACCCAATCATTACAGGTGGGCGGTGTAAATCATGTAGGACATGCATTTGGCCAATGGTGAAAGATTTTTTAGTATACTGGCATACAGCAATAGTGCAGTTTAGATTTGGTTGGGATTTACATTTACAGACTTTATTAACTATCACGCAACGTGAGCAAAAAAGATCTGTCCTATCCTATCTATTATAACTAACACATTCACGCAGATAAACTCACGCATTTTTGTTGTTGTTTGATTTATGTGAGTCTTATGCAAACCTAGTCATTTACGGGTCATTTAAATATGGTAGCCTTTACCATGGTGTTGTTAGTTGTCGATCTTTCCGATTAAAGTGCGTATTTAGTTCAATTCTGTACTCTGTATTTTTCATTTAAAAATGTCCTAAATGTTTTTGCTGTAAACATTTAACATTTTTTAGTTCATTTTCTTGTATTTTGCTTTCAATTAACAATGATTTGACCAGACAGAGTTTGACTCATCTTGGAGGTTGATGTTGGAGGGCTCACCTTAATGTTATTTTGGGCTCAAAACATTCTGAAATCAATGAATTAGCTCATTATTTTTGGGAGAAATATACAACTTGTGTCTCTTCGTAACTATTTCTCTATTTTCATGTTATATAAATAATATATTGCAATATATGCCGCACACTTTCTGTGCTTGAAATTATACCGTAATATGAATTTAAGGCCGGATCGCCCAGCCCTACAAGTAATAACACATTTTTCTCGTACTTTTTGTATCTTGTGGTGATGCTGAGAGTGCTTTGACATTTCAGCATGTATGTAAGAGCAGAAGAAATAAGACAAAGATGGAAAAATAGGAAAAAGAACTGAATTTTCTTTCTAATTGTCATTCCAGGAGTATTTGAACAGCATCTGCAACATGCCAAGGACTTCAAAGAGTATCACAGGTCCATTTCCGGAAAGATCCAGAAGATGTGCAAGGCCGTGGCCACGTGGCACACCAACACGGAACGCGAGCAGAAGAAGGAGACAGAGAGGATCGAGAAGGAGAGAATGAGGAGGCTGATGGTACGTGCTCTTCCTCAGCTGACGGGATGTGCATATTGGCACCTTACAGCTTGAGTGGTGTTGCATTGTATAGGAAATTGATAGATGTTTGCATCAACTTTATAACCTAAAATGAGAATAAGTGATATTATGCTGTGATGCTCGAGCAGTATACATTATGCATTATCATGTTGATGTTGGCCATATTGAAGACACATGCAATCCAATCTTCATTAGCAAACCTGTGTTGTGACATATTTTATGGCTGAGAACCGTGCTACATAGTGAAAAAAAGCACATGTTCTTTTGAGAGCTGCACCAAACTCAAGTTACATGTATAAGTCACTTCATAGTGTGACACTCAGATCAACTCAACATTTAGTCCTGTCCGCCAGTTGCGATCTTCGATTAGAAGAGAAGTACACATCCTGAATATAAATGTGAAGGACATACTATACATTTACAGTTCTTGTATGATTGATAAATATGTTGAGTGTGTGTGTGTGTGTGTGTGTGTGTTGTTGTATGAATGTGCATTGCCATGTGTTCTCTGTCACAGGCGGAGGATGAAGAGGGCTACCGGAAGCTGATTGACCAGAAGAAGGACAAGCGTCTGGCATACTTGCTGCAGCAGACAGACGAGTACGTGGCCAACCTCACCAGCCTAGTGTACGAGCACAAGGCTGCCCAGGCCGCCAAGGAGAAGAAGAAAAGGAAGAGGAAGAAGAAGGTGGGATTGGAAAGAGAATAATGGTCACAATTCAGATATGACACACACACATTTCAATACGCTTTACTACATCAGACTTTGAAAACCACCTCAAAGTAAACATATTAGGCCTTGTTTACACTTATCTAGATTTTTTTTATAAATGGATGTTTTTTTTTTATCTGTTGAGTTTTAGCTACTTCAAACGTGTAAATGCAATTTAAAAACTAAACAGATTAAAAAATATATCAGTTTATAAAAATATATAGATATGTGTAAACAGGGCCTTGGGTTTTGACCAAAGATTCTAGAGCGCTCCGCTCTAGAATCTTTGGTTTGGACTGTGAGGTGGGAGAAGCAGCTTAATTTGTGTGTGTGTGTGTGTGTGTGTGTGTGTGTGTGTGTGTGTGTGTCCATGTGCAATGTAGTTGGTGGACTTCTCAGCCTTGAACGTGTATTTGTTCATGTTTTGCTGTTTGCTGTATGCAGTCAGATGAACTGATTCTTCCTTGTTTTATCTGCAGTCTCAGAAATTGGAAGGGGATGCTGAGGGACTCGGAGCCATTGGTCCTAATGGCGAGGTAAAACACAGGAACTTTTCACAAGCCAACGTGTCATACTTTTAAAGCTGCTTTCTTTGTTATGAGATAGAACAATGGATATGTAATATAGTGTAAATCTGAGAGGAGCTGGCAGTGTGAATCTGTGCATCACCTCATAGATGTGGGTGTGGAACAGTTTTTTTTTTTTTTTTTTTTTTTTTTTTATTTGATATTGATCCAAAAGTGAACTTTTGGTTGAATGTGGTTTAGTCTAACCCCTGGTTTTCCACTGACTTCTTCTCCTGTGGTCCTTCTCCGATGGTCCATCTGCCTCTCTGAGAATGATAAATGACTGGAAATTCTCTCGGGAGAGAAGCGCCTCATTTGTCTGACGGACGTTGCACTCTCCCCATCTTGGGGGAAGACAGAGTGTGTCCCAGTGCTATTAGTGGTTTCATCTCCTTTATTGTTGACCTGAGCTTAATCATGCTCTCGTAAGGGGTGTGAACTTCCCGAGATGCTCAGTGCTTCTTCCATCATCTGCTGGCATTCCAGAGGAAGTGAAAGGGGAAAATACCCTTGAATGCATCAGTCCCACCTGATCTTCTGTTGCTTTTCCTCCCTGTCTGTGTGATCTTCTCATCTAATCTAATTATCACCCTGCGTTTCCACACCTTTGTCTCCCCTTTTCACGCCTTTCTGCTTTTCGTCTCTTTCTTTTTCATCCATCCATCCTCCTCCCTCTATTTCTCCTCTACTCTCTCTCTCTCTCTCTCTGTCTGTGTTCCTGTAGCCCATAGACGAGAGCAGTCAGATGAGTGAGCTGCCTGTCAAAGTGATCCAGACGGAGACGGGCAAAGTGCTGCAGGGCACCGACGCCCCCAAGTCCAGCCAGCTAGAGGCCTGGCTCGAGATGAACCCAGGGTGAGAAGTAAAGACCTTCCCCCCACGACCTCTTCTCCACCCACTCCTCCCTCCCCCCTCTATCTCTCTTGTGAGCTTTCTCCTTGATCTCTCTCTCTCTGTTTTTGACTGCTCGTGCCCTTTTCTCTTTCTAAGAGATGTCATCACCCTCTGCCGCCTCAGCAAAGGCGGTAGAGCCAGAGCCAGAGAGGGTTTAGATGGGCTAAAGAAGGTTCTAAATGCCAAGGGGGGCACCACCGAAGTTGGGGGCAGGGAAGCACTCTCGAAGCTGTCAACTGTAGGCTGGCGAGCTGTCAAGAGGAGGAGGAGGAGGAGAGTTGAGTGTACTAACTGTAGATAGTCCAGAATGGGCACGAGCTCGCAGATGAAGGATCAGTAATGACAGACAAAGGACAATGAGTTCATTGGTGTCCTTGTCTTGTCAGACACATGACAGTGAATTGATGTGTTAGATGTTTGTATGTATGTGTGTGTGTGTGTGAGTGTGTGAGTGTCATGCATGTGTTGTATGCGTTTCCACGCAGCAGGGTGAATGAAGCTTGGCTTTTCGTGAGCCCCCAGCTCAGGCAGCAGGGATTACATTAAGACAGGCAGATGTGATGCCGTGAACATCAACAGCCTCTGACTTGTCGGTATGTCTATCTTTGCTCCGCAGCTACGAAGTGGCCCCGCGGTCTGACAGTGAGGAGAGCGGCTCAGAGTTTGAGGAAGAGGTGAGCATTTCATTTTATTTTTTATTTTTTTTCTCCCTTTTTTTTATTAGAATGTGAGATGTTAATATCATAGAGTAAACACACCAGTGTATACACACACACACACACACACACGCATGCATGTATGGATAATCTGTCTATAGTCATTTATGTGTATGCATGACAATAGACCAGGTCATTGTGAGAAGACTACATACATGTACATACATGTACGATACATGGGTCAGTTTGCAATAGAACATGGTGTTGGAATATCACACACGGTCGAACAAAGAAACTCAATTATTTTCAAGACAGTTGGTCAGTGAGTAAAATCTTAGTAAAAAATCAGAGTTAAAAATTACAGAAGCATCACCCGTCTCTGCTGAGAGAAATAGCAACCTTGGACAAACAGGAGTTAACATTCACCGTATACATTGTCCACACCCTGTCCCTCGGCTCGGCAGAGATGAGAGAAGCCATCTCTTTGAAGTGCTCAGACACACTTGTGCACTGCTGGAGGCTGGCTATTACAGCCTGGCTTTTTATTCTTTCACCATGGCTCGCTCTGATCTTGTAATGGGCCTCTCCTCATCAAAACCCCTTCTCTGTGCCTCCTCCTGTCCTTCACCTTTCAACTCAATCCATTCATCCATCCATCCATCCATCCACTTCCTGTTGTCCCTGCCAGCATCTTTGTGCTTATACTTTATTGTCTGAGAGAATGAGGATACTGCAGGGGATAGTTGTTAGTTGTTATTTGGCATTAGGGATGGATTATGCGGCTTAAAAAAAAAAAAAAAAGAATAAACGTGTTCTGTTTAAATAACAATGAAATGGATGAAAAACAAAAAACAAACTGTCTCCACAAACTGCTAGGCAAACATTGCGCATGTGCACACATTTGCATTTAAAGTATGTTAAAATAAGCAGAGGCTAGATTGCACTATGTAGACACAACACAAATTGTTGACACGCCTCACACACCAGGGAGAGTGTTTGTTTCCTTCGAATGCCCATAAAAGGGTTGGAGCCCAAAGGAAAGGGGTTCTGTATTTCGTGACATGTTCCTTTGTGGCATGTTTCGCGCATCGTCTGTTTGGTGTCTAATCCCGTTTGCCTCAAAGCTGACGCCATCCTAAAGCATCAGCCCTCTTCCCATGAACGGAAGACCAACAAGCTTGGGTTAGTCCGGCACGATGCCGTGGTTTCGGCTTACCACCTGCCAGATTCGGGTAAGCTGGCACTAATCCCCTGGTACACAGACCCACGCATTAGTCTCTCACATATTTAAACTTCCACGTTATGGTAAACAGCGCGCTTAAGTTCAGAACTCCATTGTACACAGGGTGTGAGCAAGAGTAGGCTACTGTTATATGTGTATGTGTCAGAGAACCCCAATTTCTAGCACGTTTATCCAAAGCAACTTACATCTGTCCATTACTTCAAGGCTAGTCTCGCCCAACGTAAGGTTAAGTGCTTTGCTCAAGGCCACAACGGTGACAGACAAGATTCAGACCACCGATTTTCAGGTTACTAGCATGCCGGCCAGGTTCCCTAACAATCCTGTCATCCTTATCATCAATATTGTAATGCAACATATTGTCATGGTATATGATATACAATATTTTACGACACATCACTGTTGTTGTTCTGAGAGATTCTTTCTTTAATTGGCCATTCTGGTCCGGTGGTTATTATGTGTGCGTGTGTGTGTTTGTGTTTGTTTAGGACGAGGACGAGGCCACGTCACACGCAGACACGGAGGAGAGGAAACCCACTGACCCCAACGGTGATGAGGTTTCTGAGACGTCCGCCAAACACATCATCGAGTATGTGTCTAGATGCGCACACACACACACAGACACACACACATCAGCTCTCCTATTGACTCATTCATGAGGATGTCATTAGTGGAGGTTTGCTCATTCCTTTTGCTGAAGCACTCTTAACCTCTTCAACCACTGATCAAGGAGCAGTCCACTGATACCCCGCATTATTGGTAATCTCATGTGTAGAATGTAATAGCAGGCGGTGTGTGTATGAGACGCGCAATGCAAATTGACCTGGTCTGACTCTCAGTGTCTCCTGTTTTACCTCCCCTTCATCTCTCTGATGTGGGTATCTGTTCCCTCCCATCCCACACTCCCCTCTTTCTCTATTGCTCTCTCTCCTTTACTGTTTTTTTGTCCTTTTCTTTCTCTTTCTGCCTTTCCTCTGTCCCATTTCTTGCTTTTTTTCCCTCTCTTTTTCTCTTTATTCTTCTCTACTTTTCTTCTCTCTATTTCCGTGTCTCCTTCCGTGCAGGTCGGCGAAACAGGATGTGGATGATGAGTACAGCGTACAGGCCGGCTCCACCAGCTCGCAGTCCTACTATGGGGTGGCCCACGCCATCATCGAGAGGGTGGAGAAGCAGTCTTCCCTACTGGTCAACGGCACCTTGAAGCAGTATCAGGTACAAGCTTCACAACTGATCCATGTAATACAGGCGCAGAACGCAAACACACACACACACACACACACCAAAAAAAATATCCGTACTTATTAAGAGCTGTTCGTATCATTCCCAGCTGACTGAGTTGACCTCACTTGTTAGATTAGATGCTTTTGATGCATGATGTTTTTCATTCCTTCTGTAGGTAATATTTTGTTGTTACATACACAATTTAGTAAACTGTTACTAAACAATTCAGTGAGATCTTCTTTGTTGGTGGTGCTCCTCTGCAGATTCAGGGCCTGGAGTGGATGGTATCCCTGTACAACAACAACCTAAACGGGATCCTGGCTGACGAGATGGGCCTGGGCAAGACCATCCAGACCATTGCCCTCATCACCTACCTGATGGAGCACAAGAGGCTCAATGGGCCTTACCTGATCATCGTGCCGCTCTCGTGCGTTATGGACCCTGATAACACTGCTCACTCAAGTAGCCACTTTAAAACAAGCAAACTCAGCCTACTACCTCACAGAGCCACATAAAACACGCTAACTCACTCCACTTACAGAGCCAAGCTCACACCATTCAAAAGACAACAAATCGCACCACTCGCTCGCACAGGCACTTAAAACCCGACAACTCACCCAAGTAACACACAAAGCCACTTAAAACACATAAACTCATACCACTCACTCACACAACCACTTAGACTTTGATAATGCACCTCTTTCACTGAGGCGCAGTCTTGCACTCTGCATCGCTCAAATGACTCTTCCTCATTGAGGCTTTATCTGTGTACAGTTAGGGAAAAGCATATAATGACTAGTCACCATGACTCTTCCTGAGTAAAGGCGATGAAGTTGGCTAGTGTGTGTTGTGCTGTATCAAACATCATTGTGCAGGTTTCACTTGAATGTATGCTGTTGTGATGAGTATATGCAGATAGACCTTAAAGGAGAAATCGAGTGTGAATCAATCCATTGCCCTGTTGTTCAAGGTCACAAAGTGCTGTCTGTAGAAAAAAGAACCAGGAAATTTGATGCAACATAGACTGAATTGCGAACCAATAATTAACGTTAACTGAATGGGGCATAGCGAAATAAAACTGATAGTGAGTTTCTTTGCCCCATTCAATTAGTGTTAGCAGTTGATTCACTGTTTGGTCTATGTTGTATCAAATTGGCTTTTTTGTTTCCTACTGACAGCACTCAGTGATCTTGAGCAACAGGGCTATTTATGGATTGATTCACATCGGAATTTCGTCAGTAGTAATTTCAGAAAACAGCAGATTTGCCATTATAGGGCTCGGCGAGCTGGATAGTTACCGTTTGCTCTCCCGCTGGGTTCATGACCCACCATTACAATCAGTTTGGCTTTGTTTTGCGCTTCCCTGCCTGCGAGCAAGTCGTGTGATGGAAAAAGTTTTCTGATTTGGGGCAAGACAGTGCGAGGGAGGAATGAGAATAGACCAAGAGTGGCTGAGGTTTGAGCTCTCCCGGGGTGCAAGACAAGGGAGAGGATTTTGGACTAATGGGGCAGAGATCGATCGGTCCGGCATTTCACACACACACACACACACACACCACACACACACACACACACACACACAGCTTCTGCCCTTCAGCCAGGGTGGATTAACCTTGTTCTTGGTTGTGATTCAGGTGATAGCTCCTGTGGGAAAGATTAGCTTGCCCACAAAAACAGGCCTGCTTTTCCTTCAGACAGGTGGCTATGGCTTTCATGGTATTATCAGTGAAGGACTGTCTCCCTCCTTTTCATTTTCCACAGCACTCTCTCCAACTGGGTGTATGAGCTCGACAAGTGGGCACCAACCATTGTCAAGATCGCATATAAGGTCAGTCACATCTGTCCATTTTCTCATCTTTTTCCTCCTCCATTGTGGCATCTCCAAGCATCTGACCTTCCGCCCTCGCCCCCCCCTACACACACACACACCCACACACCCACACCCACCCCTTCTCTTTGTCGGCTGGCCCCTTGATAATTTGGCGCTGACCTTTTCCCTAAGGGCACGCCGGCCATGCGGCGATCGCTGGTGCCTCAGCTGCGCAGCGGCAAGTTCAACGTGCTCATCACCACCTACGAGTACATCATCAAGGACAAACACATTCTGGCGAAGGTGAGTGGGTGGCTGAGGAGTAATTGACAGTCTTAGCCAGAGCTACGGAGACCACACTCACCCCCTGGGCAGTTACTGTGGAGAAAGACAGAGGTGAAGTGGGATACACTTGTAGCAGTAATTTTTACTTTTATATTTTTAAAATGTTTTGTGATCTGACCACAATAATAACTTTTGATTGCCAAAGACATGTGTGTACAGCATAGGTGTTATTTTGAGCATTTGGAACATGTGCGTGGAATATTTGCACTCGTGAGCGTAGAATACGTTCCTGCTTTGTGACACTTGATCAAAGTGTGTGGATGTGTGTTCCCCCCACACCCACCTCCAGATCCGGTGGAAGTACATGATCGTGGACGAGGGCCACCGTATGAAGAACCACCACTGCAAGCTGACGCAAGTGCTCAACACACACTACGTGGCCCCACGGCGTCTGCTGCTCACGGGCACGCCGCTGCAGAACAAGCTGCCCGAGCTCTGGGCGCTGCTCAACTTCCTGTTGCCCACTATCTTCAAGAGCTGCAGCACCTTCGAGCAGTGGTTCAATGCACCCTTTGCCATGACTGGAGAGAGGGTACGCACACAGAGAGAGCCTACAGAGGCCACTTAATCATTAGCATGCGAGAGTAGAATAGACTTGGAATAGGCTAGCAGCAGTAGATATTGACTGTTTCTCAAAGTCAAGGGAGGATGCTTGACCAGGCTTAATTGCTGCTTACTACGTCATCAAACATCACCAAGCTCTGTTGCCAAGTCAGGGATTCTCTAAAGTTCTACCAAGTGCAGAGTGCTCCTGTCTTAGAATTTTCGAGGATGCATCAGTTTTTCCTCGACATTAAAGAAATAAACACAATCCTACATAATCCTGTACATACACAGTTTGGCAGATTTTTGGCAGCGGCACCACCACAGAACACACTCTCGCATGCTATCTCAAATGCTAGAGAGGTTCTCAGCCTTGCCTCTGTAGCAACCGGCTTGCAAGACAGCGTTCCATCAAGGGAACGTTCTTGACATTGAGAAACAACCACTGTCTCAGACAACTTTGTTGTGCTTGAGGCCAAATCTTTAGAGGGTTTGTGTCTTTGTTATTCAGTGGATATTGGCATTTATAAATAAAAATTCATCCTTTAATTTTAGTCAAAGATTTGTTGAATGCCCAGGGATTTTTTTTTTGTTTGTTTGTTTGTTTTTTCCGAATTTCCTTTCAGTAAAAGGAATGATTAATTTGATCCCCTTACACAGCTTTTTTCAATTTTTGTTTTGCTTGTTTTAATGACTGTCAGGTGGACTTGAATGAAGAGGAGACTATTCTGATTATTAGGCGTCTGCACAAGGTGCTCCGACCCTTCCTGCTCCGCCGCCTCAAGAAAGAAGTGGAGTCTCAACTTCCTGAGAAGGTTAGGATCACAGTCTCAGTGTTTGTCTGGGGCCTAATGTAAGTTAGCCCATATATATCCTACGCCAGCAGAGTTCTGTGAATTAGTTCATTAATAATGACTTTATGAATAATTGATTGCTGCCTATTTTTTTTGGGTTGGTGAATAGATCAAAAATTCCCCTAATCATTTGAGCTCTGAAAGTATCATGTGGAGAGACAGATTAGCATGCAGAATGATGCAAATGTATTGAAATAGCTGAGATGTACTCTTGCTTATGGGGTGGGTGGGGGTTAGGGTTGGGGGTTACCCATCAAAAGGGGTCCACCACAGGAACACCTCCGGACCTCTCTCCTTTGCTCTTTGCTCCCTCAGGTGGAGTACGTCATCAAATGTGACATGTCGGCCATCCAGAAGGTTCTGTACCGCCACATGCAAGGCAAGGGCATCCTGCTGACCGATGGCTCAGAGAAGGACAAGAAGGTAGGAAAGCAGAGGAGATGCCTTAATCCAGCAGATTCATGGGGGCTGCTCTCATTCTTTGCCGAGACTTCATGCTGTCCCTCTCTCTGTTTTTTATTGTGCTCACGTTCTTCTTTTCCCCTTCACTCTCTCTCTCTCTCTCTCTCTCGCTCTCTCTCTGTCTTTCTTGCATTCTCTCCCGGTGCACCCAAGGGCAAAGGAGGAGCAAAGACCTTGATGAACACAATCATGCAACTGAAGAAGATCTGCAACCATCCATACATGTTTCAGCACATAGAGGTGAGCCAGTCTTCCCGAGAGCCCCCTTCTACTCACTGTGTTCTTTGATATGAACACGCATGTCAAGTGCATGGGCTGGAAAGCTTTAATGAAGAGCCCAGCTTTGTTGCTTCAAAAGCCTTATTTTCACCTTGGGTTTTGCCCCTTTTTTCCCTCAGGAGTCCTTTGCAGAGCACTTGGGATATCCGAACGGCATCATCAATGGGTACGGAAGCAAGAAGAAATGACATTCTGAGCATCTGAAAGCAGGGCTCAGAATCAAGAAGGGCCTTGCGTAGTATTTGGGTGAAATGTTTCTCATGACTTGGCTCCCATGAGAACCAATAACGGTGCATACAAAGAAGCTTCTGTGCAACCCATTAGTTGTTATTTGTTTTTCTCTGAACGATCCTTCTCTTTCTTTGTTCTTCTTCAACATCCTCACCCCAACCACCCCTTGTTTGTTTGTGTTCATCTTCTCTTTCACTCTTTTTCCACTTCTGTTTCTCATTATCCTACCTCCTCACCCTCCTTCCTGTCTCTCTCCTCTTGCCCGCTCTTCCCTAATGTCTGCAGCCATGACCTTTACCGTGCGTCTGGCAAGTTTGAGTTGTTGGATCGCATCCTGCCCAAGCTGCAGGCCACCAACCACCGCGTGCTGCTCTTTTGCCAGATGACGTCCCTCATGACCATCATGGAGGACTACTTTGCCTACCGCAGCTTCAAATACCTGCGCCTGGACGGTGAGCGCTTAAACACACTCTGCCCAACACTCAATCCCAACTAATAAATATGACTTAATAATCTCTGAAGATGAACGATTGTGGACACATTTAGCTGAGTGACCTGTTGTTCAGATGGTCCATCTGTTGGTACTTCTGGGACAGGTACATTTCTGGGACCGCAAGAAATAGAAATCCAAGGGGAATTAAGAGGTTTTAATATATTTGATAAAACTTTATTACAACTATTTTTAGTAACAGTAATATTTAAACCTATGCAACCTACCTATGCATGATTTCAGCATATGTTAAATTCAGATGGATGCCAGGGATTGTCTATTTTTTTCAGGAGTTCTAATAGGACATCTTTTGCATAGATGACATAATGTAGTGTTTTGAGAACATATTGGATTTAAAATCAGTGGGAAGATCTTTGAGACTGTGTTCCCTGGGGTGTAGCAGGAAAAGGAGAGCAGCCAAGTAAGGTTTGGTGTGTGTGTGTGTGTGTGTGTGTGTGTGTGTGTGTGTGTGTGTCTGTCTGTCTGTGTCTGTGTCTGTGTCTGTGTGTCTGTACTAGGCACGACCAAGGCGGAGGACCGCGCAGCGTTGCTTAAGAAGTTCAATGAAGCTGGCTCCCAGTACTTTATATTCCTGTTGAGCACACGCGCCGGGGGACTTGGCCTCAACCTGCAGGCTGCCGACACCGTGATCATCTTTGACAGTGACTGGAACCCCCACCAGGTACTAACTCACCTCCACGCAGACACACACACACACACACACACTCACTCGCTCGCTCCATTGCTTACCTGAACACGCACATACACACACACACACACACACACTCCCTCCTAGCATGAGCCAAATAATCCCAATTCCCTTCAACCTGCAGGCACAACTTGATTACATTTGCACTGAGACATCCTCTCTTGCTCCCACCTTTCATTCTGCCAGGTGCGCAAGCAGTGCCAACATCAGGGATTTTTTTCCCAACCTGTGTGACAGACACCCTTTCCCTCTGGGCGACCAGCATAGTTAACACTCTGCCAAACGAATGAAACTCGAAAATTAAACGATTAAACGAATCAAGTTCTCCCTCTCCCCATAAGATCCCTTAAGGAAAGGAAAGTGTGTCTGCGTAATAATAGTCTCTCATTAGCCTGCCAGAGGTCCACTACTCACTCACACGTATTCAATGTGGTATACTTGCCTTCTTTTGAGCACATTGGGTTCATAGTCAGTCACGCACTCTTTCCAGGTTACTTGGTATAATTCAGTATAGTTCAGTCCAGTCAATGCCGTAGAATCACCCCTTAATCATCTTTATACTTCTCAGTAATCCCTCCTTCAAAAATCACCCTTTGAAAGAAGCAGGTATGATTAATCTTTCCAGTGTTGGTGTCAAAGGTCGGTCAAGGAAGAGGAGTAATCTTTTCCCTTTCCTTCCCTCTCATATATCTCTTTCTCTCCCTCATCTCTCTCTTTCTCTCTCTCTCTCTCTCTCTCTCTCTCTCTCTTACCACCCCCTCACCCACCCCTTCACCCATCCGCCCCCTGTGTATAACCTGCTATTTTCTCCTTCTCTCTTCTTCTCCCTCCCTCGGACCCTGTTGTGTCTCCATCTCATCCCCCCTCCCACGCACACACAATGCATCTTTGCCCCCTATATATAACATATATAACCTGCTGGTTTTATTTCCTCTCTCTCCCCCTTTCTTTCTCTCTCTCTCTGTCGCTCTCCCCCTTTCCCTCGCTCCCTCACCCCCTCTGTCTCCCTCCATCAGGACTTGCAGGCGCAGGACCGAGCTCACCGCATCGGGCAGCAGAACGAGGTGCGCGTGCTGCGTCTCTGCACTGTCAACAGCGTGGAGGAGAAGATCCTGGCCGCCGCCAAGTACAAGCTCAACGTGGACCAAAAGGTCATCCAGGCTGGCATGTTCGACCAGAAGTCTTCCAGCCACGAGCGCCGCGCCTTCCTGCAGGCCATCCTGGAGCACGAGGAGCAGAATGAGGTCGGTCCTCCTGTCTGCTACGCCCCTCGCAGCCCCTCCCCACCCCTCCGTTCATTAAGCTGAGATGTTTGTCCAAAGCAAGTTAGAATGGTTGATTGCTCACGCACCTATATTTTTGGTATCTTCACTGAGACTGCTGCGCAAAATGCCAATTGCCATTGACTGCTGTGACTTGTTGTCATTATCTGCTACCTGGCGTGAAAACAGCTTGACATCAAAGATTTGACCATCAAAAGCCACTGCTCGCCTGTTGGGATTGCATTTAAAACCAGTAGAGGGTGCTGTTTATGCACCGATGGCGCTAAAGTGCTAGAGCATCAGGTAGCTTCGGTGGCAGGGTGGGGGTGCCACGTGCCTCTGGGGCTTCAGCGCAGAGTGCCGTCTCCGACTCGGCAGTGGAGCCTACACAGAGCCACTGGTATTTATTATCATCGCTATCCGTAAATAACACTCCAAAATGCCACGCTCTTGAGGAAGAGAGACAGCAGTGAATAGTCTCACACAGCGATAAGCGAAGCAGCACAAAGCAATAAGATTTCACTGCCTTTTGTGGTTTGCATGAAGGCGGACCACAGCCGGGAGACCACCAGCAGTCCCCATTTCTTTTAGACATTCAAGCATTCTCACGCACCAAAGCCTATTTATTTTGTCTGGCAGCTTATTATTGGAGTCCCTGACAGCAATCCTCCCTCAGGCTCGGAAGAATGTGGCCAGTCACTGTTTCTCCCTTATCTACCATAATGCATTCATGCATTTGTGTTGAAGCAACCCAACAGCAGTACACAGCATACCAAATTAGGAGGCTCCGAAATGTCCTGGTCCTTAGAGTCATTTGTAACTGTATGCATTTCACACATGGCTGACGTTTGTATGCTGTGCACTCATGCAGTTCTGCTCCTCCCGTTCCACTCCCCCAGCCCACGCTTCCCTCCGCTCTCTTTCCATATTCCCATATGCACAAGCAGAGTTTCTCTCTCTCTCTCTCTCTCTCTCTCTCTCTCTCTCTCGTACTCTCTCTCTGTCTTGTTTTTTTTTTTTTTTTACTCGCTGACTCACTTGATCTCTCTTTGACGCCAGGAGGAAGATGAGGTCCCAGATGACGAGACCCTCAACCAGATGATTGCCAGGAATGAAGATGAGTTTGAGCTCTTCATGGTAAAGCACACAACCTCTTTCTCAAATCTCAACATAAACACCACTCACCTCCAGACCCTTTGATTCCACCTCCCTATCCCCCCAACTGACACACACCATCCTGCCAAAGTCTGATTATTTTTGTTTGCAGCTAAACCCCAGTAACCCTTTTGTGTGGTTTGCTGATACTGTACGTCCTCAGAGGTGGGGATATTCCTGCAGTCAGGCCCGCTTGGTCTCTGAAGTGTGTGATTTGGCTCTGGGACCTGCAGATAGTGTTGCCCACCCCCACCTACACACAACCTGTCATCACATCACAACTGATGGGCGCAGTGCAGAGCTGTTCTTAAGTGTAGCCAGGAAGGACTTGAAGGGCAGAATGGGAAACTTGAGGGGTGGTAGAAAAGATAATTGTGTGTGATTGACAGGTTATTTGTTTTCCCCCATCTCCTGCAGATTGGTTACAGCCCCAGCCGGTTTGTGACGACAACTTTTCTCGCAGTGTCCTGTCTCACACCTCGTCTAACACCTTGTCTTACGGCAGTATTGTTTGTGACCACACCTCATCTCACAGGGTCTGAGATGTTTGCTCGGATTCATGGATTCAGGAAGTTGTATTTACCACATACCTATAAAACGTATGCACTGAAATGGCATTGAAGTGCTTAGTTTCTCCCCACACAGTTGGCGCTATGCGGCCACATATTCACACTCTTGTGAAAGAGATGGCCTGCAGGGTAGGGGAAAGGCACACAATGCAGACACGTAATGTAAAAACGTGATCGTGAAATCATCATGCAAGTGTATATTTAATTCCATTAGTTCCAAGCATGTTAGTCTAGAGAAGCAGTGGGTAAATCAACAGGAAAACCTTGAACCTCAGAGCCTTGAACAAATGCTGGCAGGCTCTCTCTGCAGACTGAAAGCTGTATAATGAAAAGCAGAATCACACAAAATACAAAATGTAATCTGTTCAACAGGGAATGGAATGCGGGACGTAAAAAAACAACTTGAGCAGAAAAGTGTTAACACCAGTGGCACGCCTAAACAAGACAGACCATAATTGCTTTCAAATGAACTTTAATCAAGGCATGAAATATGCGCACACTGTCCTGGAAATTTTGGGATGGCTTGGACCCCTTTGGCTCTAATTTCCAGTAAACTGACAGTGTACAATGTAAACAAATGAATTTAAAATGATACCCTTTTTTGCCCATATGTTCTAAAAGTCATAACCACAGTCTCTTTCAAAGTCAACCCATCCATGTTGCTTGCTCTCTTCATTGTGCCTTGGGATGTTATTCATTTGCAAGTATTGGTCTCACTGCCTGTCCACATTGTGAATTTCCTTGTCTATGCAGTGATCCACTAGTGCGAGAGTGAATTATTGTATTGTATGTATTAAATTAGCAAAATACCTTCTTCAGTTGATTAAATTGGCTTTTTTGTCATGCTGTTGTTGTGAACACAACACCGCATCAGACAAATTAAAGCCCTAATGAGTTTGATCTCACCTCCTCACCCCTCTGTTGTCTCGTCCTTTAGCGCATGGACCTGGACCGGAGGCGGGAGGACGCCCGCAACCCCAAGCGCAAGCCACGGCTGATGGAGGAGGACGAGCTGCCCTCCTGGATCCTGAAGGACGACGCGGAGGTTGAGCGGCTCACGTGCGAGGAGGAGGAGGAGAAGATGTTCGGGCGTGGCTCTCGCCACCGTCGCGATGTGGACTACAGCGACGCGCTCACCGAGAAGCAGTGGCTGAGGGTAAGGCCTGCTCTACTGGAGAGCCCCCCCCCCCCATATTCTCTGCGTCCGTCTCGCTCTAAAGCCGTTTTCATACACTACAGGTTTTCACTTCTTCCTTCCCTAATCTCAGTCAGTCTTCAAACCTGACTCTCCATTCATTGTTCAAAGGTCAAATGCGGAGCATTCCTGTATTGAAGGCACAGTCAGAAAGCAAAGACAGAGTCCTGTCTTTACCTTTGTCTACCTCTCCCTAATTTCACAGTGTTTGTTTTATTATTATTTATGTCTGTTTTGGGTCGATTTTCATCCATCTCTTGTCTTCTGTCTTCTTTTTTTATTTGATTACTTTTGTCTCCCGAAACAGAAATGTGGTGAACGTCAATGTTTTGTCTCTCGTGTTTTGTTTCTCGTGTCTAGCCGTATTTTGTTTGTGTTTACCTTTGTGCTCCTTTTTTAACACCTCTCCCTTTGTCTAATATGTCACACTGCCTTTGATTCTCTCCTTCTGTGCCAAAGCCCCATTGTTTCCCTTTCATCTCTAATTGAAATTTTCACATTTCCTCGTGCTTGCCTGAGTAGACACCTTTTGGCTTCTCGCTTTTTCTGTTTCCCCTTGCCTCTCAATTTCACACTTTGTTTTTTTCAAATCTCCCTTTTGATGTCACTCATGTGTTCATACGATTCCAGTGAACCTTTTTTTTTTTTCTTTCTGCCTTCCTTCTAGTGTACAACCCTTGTGAGACGTCAGCATCAAATCTTTATCCATGTAAAACCTCCATTGTCTGTCTCTCCCTCACTCCCACACACTCTCATCTTTATCTGTCTTTGCATCACCCTTGAACTGTCATTCCTGACCACTGCTATCTTAGACCCCCATTACCTGTAGATGGCTTTCTTTCCTGCTCTCCTCCCTACTCTCTCTTTCTGATTCCTGAGAAAGGAAACAAGTGTCACCACCACATCTGGGGGAAGCAAAGTCAGTCAGAAGTAGAATGGGAATAGGCTCAGTCTGAGAATTCTGTGGTCCTTTATGGACTCCACCATGCTGTGCTTCTCCCTAAGTATGTACCGAATGTGTGTAGGTTATAGCCCCCCAACCCCCCGTTATGTATTACTTTAATTCTTGAAAGACGGCAGCCGGAAGCTTTCTGCTGACCATAAACTCCATCAGTTGCGCTCACCTGCGGTGCTGTCACTTTCAATTCAGCGCTGAATCAAATCAGTGCTGCGGTATGGGAGAAAAAAAAAAAAAACATCCCTATAGCAACAATCTCACACACATACTAATGCACAGGCTCACCTGTAATCCTGTTTTACACAGTCGGCTGCACCTTTGAAGGGTCACCCATCTGCTCACTGATTAGTATGCATGTCACACACTTCCACACCATTGTGACAATTTTCTACACCTCGCAAGTAGAAACTGAGTTGAATACAGTTAGGCAGTTTCTATAATTGGCGCTCACTTCTGTCATAAGAGTTAAGTGAGCTGCAGTTGATGGGGGGAGCTAAGCTAAAAATGAACCTAACTGTATAAGATTGATAACGTTCCGTGGAATGAATGAATGATAGTCACATTCAATGGAAAATTGACTTTTTTCCAAAGCCAATAAAATGCCTTGGTGTTGAATGATGTGTGTTGTGAATGATTGCATGAAATTTGAGCATTTGCTATTTTGGGCTGTAAAGCATGCATGAAAAAATTGCACAAAGTATTTCACATAGGCCTAATCATTGGATGGACATAACAAAAAGTCCATATTCTGAGGAACTGCCCATACATAGACAGGCAGATGGATAGATAGATAGACACAGAGAGAAAAAGGGAGGTAAAGAGAGATTTTTTCAGTGTTGATTTGTCTCTCCTGAGACATGACCACATGCCAATCCACCTTGTTCTATCACATCTTGTTTGCACTATCAGATCGTATTGGAGATGCTGAGAGGGAGACAGGATGGAGGTGGTGATAGACAGTAATTCTACTAGAGCTCACACTTCCTCTCAGAAGTGTGAGTTCTAGTTTGCAGGTGTTAATAGAGGAACCCCAGCATGTACAACAGACATACAGGAGCTATCACTAGTCATGGGAAAGGTCCAAGCCTACCTAAGGGGCATCCCTAGGGGTTATTGTATATGAAAACCGGAATGACATAGTCCAGTTTGTCAGGACTTTAGCACTGTTCCTTCTTCCACATTCCATTTTCACCTGTGCTGTGTGTGAAAGGGATGCATCTGCCGGGGTGTCTAATGCGTGTGTATACCTGTATGTGTGTGTGTGCATGCTTATGTGTTTATGGTAACTTGGATTGATGGGGATAGTGGGACCTGAAATGGAAGAGGCAGGCACATAAGGGAAGGTCATGCAATAAACACCTATCTTCACCTGGAGCCCTGTGAACAGGAAAGTACTCATGGGTCAGAAGGCACTGGTAATCTTGCCACCCCTCTGACCTTTTAGCGCTGACAGAGAAATTACTGCTGTTTGTGTTGGTTCAGTAATAGCAGTGTAATCTTTTCAATCTTTGCAGCTGGTTTCTTTTGCCCGGAGAAACCTGACAAGGAACAACAATGAGAGGATAGTACTGCAGATTTTTTTTGGATTGTTTGTTTGTCACTTGGCTGTTCAGTTGAATGTTCTTTTACAATGATGGTTCAAAATGTTCCTCTTTCACATGGGAAATTAAAAGATTCTGCTTGATGCTGTCTGTCTTTAGACCGTATTCACAAACCTTTCAGCATGGACTCAGCACTGTGCCCATCACAACAAGCTCAGTTTGATAAGTGTAGAAGTCCTTCTGGTTTTTACATCAACCAAATCTCATTGTTGTTCCTTCACCCACGTCTAGACCTAGATTATGTCTGTCCATTTTGGCTGATTGTGGAGTATGACAGCACCAGATGCACAGGGAGGCCACTTGCCGGCGCTTGTCAGAGCCTTTCTGGGAGCTCAACTCCTGCTTTTTTCGCTCTCATCACCCGAGACACAGAGGGGAGGAGGTTCTTAGCCTCTGCGGCGGCGGAGAGGAGACGTCAGGCAGATGGGACCCATTAGCGATCAGTTGGGCGTAATTAGCCGCCCTGCAATCACGCTAGATCATAAATCTATTCCGCCACGTCCTCTTCCTCGGCATCAGCATGCAGACACGTGGAACCTTTTGTTTTTCATGCCGCCTATTCAACTAGATGTGACAGCAACTGTTTGCATGCATGTTTTGTGTGTGTGTGTGTGTGTTGTGGATGTGTGTATCCATGTCTGTGTGTGTGTTTTTGTGTGTGTGTTGTGTATGTGTGTATACCTCTGTGTATGAGTGTGTGTGTGTGTGTGTGTTTTTATGTAAGTGTTTTTGTGTGTGTGTGTGTGTGTGTGTGTGTGTGTGTGTGTGTGTGTCTGTGGGTGTGGGCCCAGGCCCAGGCCCGTGCATGATGTGACCACAAAGCAAGGCGTTTTCCCTGCGAGCAAGTTCCCTGAAAATCTTGCCGGTGGTCATGCGAGGTCATGACTATTGTTGTGCCTCTGAGCGGTTTGATCTCAGGCACGAGCGCAGTACTGGACAGAAGGCTAGAGTGCAGCGCAGAGCACAGATCACCATACTGTGCAGCAGAACTCCCTTTTGCCCTCCTTTCCTATAACACCTGCATTGGTAGTGCACCATCATCTGAATACAAGCACTTTTTATTATTAAATTTATTATTTTATTTCAAACAAAGGCCTGTTCACCCTCCTTCTGGCAATTCTATTCACCAGTGTGTCTGAATGGACCTTTGCTATGTATGGCATTATCAACCTGAAGGCAAATAAGCCCCCAAAAATATATTTGTAAATAAATAATTAATAAATAGTAAATAAATACAGTGGGATAAAAAGATCAGAGCCCAAAGGATTATAAAACAGTGCTGTGCAGACTTGGAGGAGTAGAGAAATGCTTTCGGTTGACCTTTCCATCTGTAATGCTCCTCCCCCTTTCAGGCAATTGAAGATGGAAATCTGGAAGAGATGGAGGAAGAGATCCGCTTGAAAAAACGCAAGCGGCGGCGACACAGCGACAAGGAGGGGAGACGAAGCGAGGGTGGCGAGAAGGCCAAGAAGAGACGGGGCCGCCCGCCTGCGGAGAAGCTTTCGCCCAACCCCCCAAAACTCACCAAGCAGATGACCGCCATCGTGGACACGGTCGTTAACTACCGTGACAGGTGAGGTAGCAGACACCATACACATGAACCCATATCATCTACATGGACAATGACTCATTCGCAGTTGTGAAAGTGTACCACTTACAGGGTCATCCACAACATTAAGGTGGTTTATAAGGGATAATGTATTGTCTGTCAGTCACTATGGGACAATAAGCTCCATAGCAAAGCGCAAAGCAGAGGGGTTTCGTTTCTTCTCGAAGGGACTTATTTTCCCATAATGACTGGCAGACAACTTATTATATAACTACTTGCCACATAATACGGCTACATAATACAGCTTCACATAATACGTCTTATAAATTTATACGTCTAATTTGTTACTTGCTATTTTATGGCTTTTGTGGATAAACAAATAGTTTATGATGCAACTTGAACTTGAAACAGTTCTTAGATTGCAGCCCATCATCTGTCTCTAATTTCACTTTCAATGAAGTTCCATTGCAATGAGAGCATGGTCCTTCCTCGTGGAATGATATGAAGATGAGAATCTGAAGCATAAAACCTTTGCCATTGATTTTATATTTTCCATTGATTTTACATTGCGTTATATTTTTGACATCTAAACATTGGGAGGCCCCATTGAATGTCAGTGGAACATACTGAAATATTCTGGAAAATCATGTAATAAGAATAGTTATCACTGTATCTGCCTTCATGAAATGCCCATGCTTATGTGTCATTGTGCATTGTGATCAGTCTGTCCGGCTGCAGTCATACAAAATCCATCAGAGAAGCTGATCCTTGTTATTGCCTTCAGTGTCCACACCATCAATCTCTCTGAAATTCAGCTGTTAGTCGCTGTAGATTCCAACCACACTGTTGACAGTGTATTGATTTATGCATGTTACATAACAGGAGTTGCGTGTCATTGACAGCGAAGGGACCTGATCGAAGACCAGTGGCACAATAAATCTCTTCTTAGTAAATAGATAAGCTGACTGGACCGGAACATGTAGTAGCCATAAACAACAGGAAAACAGCTTCCGTGCATAACTTCTCTCCTTCAGTACAAAGCGTTGAGTAACAGGAATCTTGAGACCGAACATCCCCCTGATTTCTTCCAGTATACCTAATCTTCCTCCCCCTCTGGAGGATATTTGTTTTTTGTTTGTTTGTTTTTTTCATTTACATAACAGCCATTGTCTCTTATCTTCCCCCTGAACTCCAGCCCCTAGCTAACCTAGGGTCCATTACCCAGAAGCCTATGGTACCTGTTTTCCTTTGCCTGAACTGCTTGCTCTCCCCCTACAAAGTGCTAGAGCAGTGCTCTTTCACGGGGCCCTCTGCCCAGGACAATTACGTCAGTTTTCCTATTCTGAGAACCCAGCCCTAAGATTTCATCGGGGAGTTCTCCCATCTCCTCTCCATTTTTCTCTCTCTTTTGTGTTTTTTTTTTTTTTTTTCCACTCGTCTTCTCCCTTTTCTTTTCTTTTTTTTTCTTTTCTCCTTCACCCTCCGTCCAGTCATATGGAGTGGTCAGAACTGGAGTCAGCTGGGGCCAGGGCCAAGGACCATGCTCAGACTCTTGTGGGCTGCCATTTTATTTACCTGAGGCAAACTAGTCCCTTAAGGCCTTCTTAGTGCAGCACTGAGTGGGAACCACACCCCTGCAGCCAGATGTGTTGGAGCTGCAGCATCTGCTGCATCTCTTTTCCATCAGGGGAGTTAGTCTAGTTATTGTTCTGCAAGCTCAATTTGATTCTGCTGTTCAGCTCAGTATGGCCACTAGATTTATTTCCACCTTGTTTTTTTTTTGTCTGAGATAGGGAATCAATCAAAAACATGCTTTTGGTCACGATGGAGGCGGGCACCCCTCTGTCTCATCTCTACCAATGTCATTAGAATCCTTGATCTGATTGGTTGTAAGTCTGTTCTATAGCCTACATTTTAATCTACGTTCGTGGATTCCACTTTAGGAAGTGGGAGATAACAGGAAAGTAGCCAAACACAATCTCAGATTGAGGTGGTCTTGATAACTATGGTAACCTTAAGTGATAGTCGTTGTCCTGTTGCTGTATGCTTGGCATTTATTGCTAAAATGACCGCTGAGTCTTGGTGCTTATGAAACATGAACACAACTAATAACGAACGTCCTGAAGACCCCTGTGCAGTATACCCTTGTTTCAAAGAGAAACATAATTAGTCTTCAATTATTTGTTAGCGTCATCGTGTTTTTCACACCATTAATGTATTTTTATAATGAATTAATTGTCTGTTTTGTTCCATTTTGTAACACTAGAGTTTGCAACCCTCCAGAACCACTTAACACCACTTAATTATTAGACCCATAATTATCATACCTTAGCAAAAGAAAAACTGCCTGTCTGCCTTCATTTGGTGTGTGTTGATGACACAGTCAGTTGAAGAAACTCAGTGACATTAGTAGTGTCCTCAAGTAAAATTAAAACTTCTAATTGTTAAAACCGGCCGTCTCCTTTAGTGCATCCTGAAACAATTCGCCGAGAGGCTGTTTATGAAATCAGCCTAATCAGTGTCGTCATTGGTCATATTATGGCTGCAACAGGGCTGGCAAAGTAAGTTGGGCCTGACGTCAAGAGGAGGTGCTGCTTGAATCAGGTCCAAAGCATATTCATGTTTTTTATTCCGCACTTCGGCCTATTCCTCTCTGTTTTTGCATGCTACACTGACTCTAAGAAAGAATGAATATTTATATGGTAAGCCAGTGGCTGTTGTGTCCTTGCATGCATCTCCATGTATCTCCCCACAGGTGAGTTACCACTGTATCCCGATAAACAGAGTTAACTCCCTGCCGTTTGCCAAATGAGAGTAAAATAAATGAGGTCAGTTGCTGTTGGCAAGTTGCTGACTTGAGTTTACTTTGTTGTAAACTTTCATTATTGCAGCAGCGTACAACACATTAGGTTTGATTGAATGTGTTTTGTAATTCTTGGAAGTTCCCTCTGCTATCCACCATTGTTGTAGTGTCACGCAAGCAACGTGATGAAAGACTAAAAGACTTTGTTGTGGAAAACACAGCTGTGATGGTTGGAGCAAGCTAGTAATGACAGATAACAGTAGTCATAATTAATTGTATATTAGGAATCAATCCAGCAGAGCACTGGCAATTTCACTTTTAAACCTTGAATAAGAGCGCTATGGATTGATTCACACTGGATTTCTACTTTAATGTATCTGTATACAGCTTTTTTTAGGGGTGTGGAAGTGATCATCAAGTGAAATTAGACGGCAGTGCTTTATAATCGGCTAAAGACATCATAAATTTGTAGCTAAATGAAATAATTCCACTTTTTTCAGTTTGCCTCCTGTTGGCTGAAAGACCAAAAAAAGTAACGTTCATCCCCTGCAGATAATTATTCACAGTGTGTTATTTCCCCTTACCTTTTTAAATCTCTACCAAATCACCTAATGCATGAGAACTCAATTCTAATTACTGAAGCTCAGTTCAGATAGTCACCTGGCTGTGGAGATTATGAGCGGATAGCAGCAGGGACTGACAATGCAAATCAGCTGGGGTGACAGGTGGGTCTTCCTCCCACAAACAGACACCAGCTGTAATCGCATCGGCTGAGAGACAGCAGTGGAATGTCTACAGTGGGAGGAATATATAGGGTTATCTGAGATGGGGAGGTATCAATTTAAACATCTCAGACACCTGGCAGCCCTGGTGCTTTTGATAGATTGCCATCAGCACCCCTGCCTTTGCCTTCCCCACAAGATTTAGCAGTCATAATCACTGTGATGTGTTACTCTTGATTTCAGGCCATCAGTACCCATCCAGCTCTCGCTAACACCCCAGCGTCAGTCTGCTTCCCTGTTGAAGAGCCTAATCCAAATCCCCTACCGTGCTAGTGCCGAGCTGTTTGCGTTTGCACCAAGATGCTCTCCGGTTGAAAGTCGGTTCTTTCTCTCTCCCTCTCTCTATCTTTATCAGCTCTGGCAGACAGCTCAGCGAGGTATTTGTGCAGTTGCCCTCACGCAAGGAGCTCCCTGAATACTACGAGCTGATAAGGAAACCTGTGGACTTCAAGAAGATCAAGGTAGGCACACCAAATGTGTGTGAACTCCGCATTCAGGACAACTTGTGGTGTACCTGGTCTACAGGAAACGGCTTTGTTCTCATGTCAGTGGGAGACTAAGATCTGATTTGAAGCTTTCATGTTTGTTTGAAGGGCTCTTTTTTGTTTTGTTCTGATGTTGTAATTGCATAACGCTAACTAACGATTGTTTGCAGGAGCGTGTACGCAATCACAAGTACAGGAGCGTGAGTGATTTGGAGAAGGACGTCATGTTGCTCTGTCACAACGCCCAGACCTTCAATCTGGAAGGATCCCAGGTGTGTGTGTGTGTGTGTGTGTATGTATGTATATGGATGGACTTAGAAGAAGACAAAACCACGTCGCTTGTATTTGTAATGCCTTCTTGTCAACTTCAGTACAATTACTCCTTTGTTCCAGCTGTTGATTGGAATTCTACATGAGTAGGTTTGCAGCAGTAGTGATTATTAAAACTTCTATGGGCAGAAATAGCTTGTGATTTTATGTTAGCCGAAACAGCGGAACGTGCATTTAATAGTTAATGAGATGTTGAAATAAAAATAATAAAATATAAATCATTATGAGGAATAGTTTATATCTGAATGTGGCCCCTGGTGCTTTGGATGAGGTTTTTAAGCTTCTCATCTCCACACCAAAACAGGCACTTAACTCCACAGACACTTTTACTTCTTGAGATAGTCCTCATGGCACCACAATAACAGTCTGGATGAAAAATGCCTCCCTCCCTGCTGTGACTGTTTTACATCTCCCGCTAGTTCACATGACCCCAAAGAAGAATTCTCGCTTTCTTTCATCTGCGGATGGCCAGGGAGCCTCCCAGGGAGTCTCAGCTAATTACTCGTCTTCCATACTGCCCATAGATGTTATCAGGGATTTGTTTTTGTTGTTTTTTTTTTTTTTTTTTACAGGCCATGGTCTACTCAGGCTTCCGCTTTAAAACAGTAGGGAACATCAGATCCCACCCCCAGTCTCTATAATCAGCTTGCTTTGGCGCTTGTGCAAAAATGCCCCTGAAGAGTGTCACCAGGTCCAGCCACGCGAGCCCAAACCAAACATACACGGCTCTTAATGAAAGCCATCAGTTTTTCGCTTCCCCTGTTATCTTTTAGTGCAAGTGATCAAGAAGCAGGAAAAAAAAATCAAGAGGAAAGGAGAGAAGTCAACACAAACAAACAGCAATGCGAAACAGCACCCCCGGCCCCTGGAGTTTTTAAAAGAGTTGTGTAGAACTCAAGCCACATGGGCAGTGTCAGCGCTCTCTTTGACATGCACACGCGCACACACATACGCACACACACACACACACAGAAAGAAGAGTCTGATTAAAACCTCAGGTATCTACATTAACAGATAGGCTGCGGTAGCCTGTTTTTGTCTAATGTCTAATGGTTCTCTTATGTGGGGCGTTCGGGTGGGATCTTGGTAGATCTATGAGGACTCCATCGTGCTGCAGTCTGTGTTCAAGAGTGCCAGGCAGAAGATTGCGAAAGAGGAGGAAAGCGAAGACGACAGTGATGATGATGATGATGATGAGGAGTCTGAGGCTGAATGTGAGAGATTTTCTTCTTTCTCAGATACTACATTGTGCATTCATATTTGGGGTCAGAGACTACATTGTGCATTCATATTTGGGGTCTTTTCTGGTGCTGCCAGTCTCTGTTTTTTACTTTGTAATCCTATATGGAAAACCATGTTTTAAAAAAAGGAATGTTCCTGCAACTTAGAGTGTTGTTTTAAAGGTAAAAAACATTTGTGTGTGTGTGTGTGTATATGTGACCCATATTAAAGTTGTTAAGCTAACATGTTAGTTAATATTAACTCTAAATTGTCTTGCATTCCCACCTATAAAATATTCCCTCAACTGCTTGTAGCTGCCAACGATTAAAAAAACTAAAAACGAAGTGTTTTTGGTAACACTTTATATTAGCACACACATATTCGCCATTAACTAGCTGCTTATTAACATGTTAACAGTATTAACAAATTAATAACATACTAGCCATATGTTAGTCATTACAAATCTCCTCCTGTTACACTACCACCTTATAAGCCCCATACTAACCAAAGAATATTAAGATAATTCATATACAACAACTAACTTGCTAACTGCGATTAAATAGTAATTAGGAGTTAATATTGGAGAAATTCTTAGTTAATTGTCTATTATGGGTAGAATAAAGTCATGCAGAATAAGGTATTAATAAGTGATTTGTAATACTAATGGCTAGTATGTTACTCATTTGTATGTTAATAAACAGCTAGATAATGGTGAATATGCGCTAATATAAAGTGTTGCCATCTTATTTTAATTATTGCATTGCCTTTCCCTCTCTTCTGTCCTCAGCCAAGTCTGTGAGGGTAAAGATCAAACTGAGCAAGCGAGAAGAGCGCAGCCACGACAAAGGGAAGAAGCGGCAGAGCCGCAACAAGGCCAAGCCTGTGGTCAGTGACGAGGACAGTGAGGATGAGCCAGAGGAGAAGGTAGGTCCACAGAAGACTAGAACCCGCTGCTGATTTCCCTCTCTGGTCCCTCATAGGTATGGTCCCAGTCATTAGTCGAGTACACATATGCCCTTGACATTAGGTCTGTACTGGTGCTGTCTAGATATTGAACCTATACTCTAGTCAACATCAGATACCACGATGCTATTCTAGTGGAGATAGTCCAACAGCATTATCACCACACCTAAGACTCTTAAGATCTCACATTCTTTATGAAGTGTGGATTCTATTTCAGATCAGTAAGATACTTCCGTCTGAGATACTTCTGGCCGAACGGGTGTCAGATGACTATCAGTCCTCTCTGAAGTTTGACAACCATGTAGCTGGACAAGCTTTGGAGGTACCTGAGATAGCTGAATGTGGGCCCTTTAGATTGCTGTGGAACCCCTTTAATTCTGTCATTAATTAGTTTCAGAATTGCTCAGCATCAATTGATTTGGTATGTTTGTATCTGGACTTGCTGGTGCAGTAATGTCATTGGTTTGAGGCATGACTCCTATCTCTGCTGGTGAGGTGAGCAGAGAATTAGAATCTTCCAAACAGTGACACGCTCAAGCATTATTTAAGCATTGATTCAATAATGTGCTGTTTATGAAGTTATCAGTGTTGTCCATAGGGGATAATTTTCATCAACAATTGTTGCACTCTTGTTGACAATTAACTAACAGTCAAGGATTTTTTTCCATGACTAAATACACAAATAACCCCCACAGATTTTTATTCACAAGTAATAATGTGGTAACATTGCATTATTTGTCAGAAAATCTGTGTGCTGTTCATTCTGCAACTGTCAATACTACACTCTTAGATGACTATATCCTTAGTAATTTTGCGAAGATAACACGTAGAGTGATCAACCACAGGAAACTCCTTTATAGATTGCTTACCCATTAAATGGTGAATAATGAACAACTTAAATCAGTGGACCTTCAGCTTTGCCAATGCAATGCTATTCTGGTTGAAATCCCTCTGTTCAAGTGATTGTGTGAGGCAAAGGGTGGCAAGCTCTTGCTGATATAACCACATGGGCATCTGAAATGCTCTGGCCTGTTCATTTGCATCATGCACTCAAAATCAGTGCCAATAGGCTTGAATTTTTTTTGATTGCCTGAGTAGATACCCAGGCCAGGCAGATAGACAGAGGGGAAGTTTTCAAAGGAAGATTTTCTCTTGTTTTGACTCTTTTTTTTTTTCTCTCCCCCTCTCACTCTGCTCTCTCTTTGGCTGAGTAAAAAAGCTCAACTCCTGTAGTTTTCCATTTCTCACCATTCGACTAGTTCTACAATAGTCTTGACTTGAGCAGCATGCTTTGCTGCTGCTGCCGTTTCCGTTTCTCCTCTTTTGTTTGTCTGCCTTTGTTTTAGTAAGCTGCCATGCGTTGTATAGCAGAAAGAAAATGGAAGTCACTGGATGTTGTCCCTTCAGTTAATGTCTTTGGAGAGAAAGAGGCCTAAAAGATTAGTCTTTGTTTTCTCAGTTTGACTAAGGAACTGCCTTAATATTGTTCACAGTGCACAGTGGCCCTCTGGCTTGTCATGTTGACTTATTCTTATCTGTTGTGTTTGTGTTTTTGTTTGTGTGTTTGTGTGTGTGTGTGTGTGTGTGTGGTGCTATTTATCAACAGGAACAGTCTGAGGGGAGCAAAAGTGAGGATGAGTGAGGACAACGACAGCTGATGCATGACCCCTTCCTCCCATCTGCTACAGCCCCTGCATCATCTGTTCTGTTTTCCCCTTCCCTTGCTTCTAATCTCTCCCACCTGGAGTGTCCATTCATTCTCTCTATTTCTATTCTATCCCCCTCTTCCAATCTCAGAGGTTTGAAATGCACGTGGACATTTCACTCACACGTCACATCAGCAGCTTGTGAAGTGTTCCGCGTGTGGGAAGAGGAAGTGTTCCGCGTGTGTCCACCGATGCAGTGTTCCTCTGGGGCTGACAGGCGCATTGATAATCCCAAGCAGAACATTTGTATATAGTTCAGCTTTATGAGTTATTTACAAAATTACAGAAACGCTACTATAAAAATAAGGGTTTTATTTGTGATTTGATTTATGAATGAAAAAAAAATACATATATGTTAAAAAAAAAAAGATTTTTTAATAAATGTGTCCTGGCAATATGAGGCTTTAGCATCAACTGTGTGGGAAGACATTGCTCTTCACACAATGTCCCCTCTCAGGCCCCTTAAAGAGATTTTTAATCACGAGCGTACACCTGCATTCAGTTTTAATTTGGCAGTCACAGCATCTCAGCATTCGGGCCTAGGCAGCCGAAGGGCCGACTTTGCAATGATTCAGATCAGATGCTTGAAAATAAGAAAAAACAGATTTCTCTCCTTGTCTCTGATAAGGCAGTTATCGACAAGATCCACAGCACAATAGCCTGAACGCCTCTCAGCTATGGATATTTTTATACTCGAGTTTTAAAGACAAACAGCATATTTTTGGTTGAATGGCTGGTTATTTTACATACTTATCCATTATTTGCCTTTAAATGAATATAATTAGCAGTATTCTTCATGCTAAAATGGAAGCTTGCATTACAGTTTTCTGTTGTTGGTCCAATCTTACCTGGTCGTATAAGTGAGCCCTTACTTTTTTCACTCAGTGTTTTGCCAGATATTATGCAGTATTTTTGCCAGCCGTGTATTCGCTCTTGTTTGACGCGTGTACTTTGGATGTGAGGCGCTTGCTTATCATCCCTCTGTACGTGAAAACGGATCCTTTCTTTGCTTTCTTTGCACAACATTGTCTTTGTGGTTGTATCCCCAGGACCCAAAGCAAATAAATCTGTCTGAAATTGACTAGCTGGATGTGTCCATTGTGCTTTTTTACCTTCCCATCAGATCAGTGCACATACCGATGTCAGAGCACTCTGTATGAATTTAGAACTCAAACCGTGAGTCCCTTTGCACTTTATGCCATCTTAGGCTTCTTGAGTGTTTGACAGTACACAACCATTGTTGCCTTGCCTGCACAAGCTTTGTGACTGAGCTGTTTTTAGTGAACAAGCCCAGAATCCTCCCGACACATCTGTGTAAAACGTAAACGCTTTTCTTTCTTTCTTTCTTTCTTTCTTCCCTAGACAGCTCAAGGGGGAGTGGGCTCTTGGAGGGGGGTTTTGGCATGCCTCAGGTGCACTACTTGAATGAAACACCGGAGGGCACTCCTGTGGCCGTTCCCAAAACCTGAGGAGGCTTCTGCCTACCAAGATCAAAACTTTTTTTTTTGTACGTTCCAGCCATTTATACGGAACTAAACTAAGCCGATTCTGCTCAGGGAAGAGTCCATTCACACTCACACACACACACACACACACAAACACATTCGACTTGTTTTCTGTGGCACACTTTGAAGGCCCTTGCCGTATGGATGGCAGTAAGCCTCAGAAGAAAGAGATAAAGTGGCGGATAATCCGGCCCTCTGATCCAGAGACGTCAGATGGAAATAGTCAGGTGCCAGCACAATCCCAGCTATTCCTCTGTGGCTTTTGCACCAGGCCTTACCATCATCACACTCCAGCCAGTGATAGCAGAGTCCCCCCCCCCACACACACACACACTCCAGCCCCTGCCTTTTTCATGTGTCATGTTTTTTTGGAGGGGGGTATGTGGGATGGGGTGGGGTCAGGGGAAGAATGCCTTCAGAAGTTTTGAATTGGGAACGTACCCATGTACGGTTGAATGAAAGGGCCAGGTGCTGGCTATTCTTAGAGACCAGTGATCTTTTGTAGTGGCCCATTAGCAGAAGTCAGGGAGGGGGCAGTGAATAGGTGTCTGCACCACTTGAAAGAGAGCTCCAAGGGCATCAGGGCTTGTCAGTGTTCCCCAACCACCCCGCCCCCACTCCCCCAGGCTGCATGCCTGACGTTTCACCGTTCTCCTGTTGCATGCCTGAGAAGAGCTCTCTCTGATGCAAGCCGCCCACTGGCTTGAACAGAGAGCCAGGATTTGGAATAGGATGTGGATCTAAAAGAGGGCGGGGGATGGATTTGGTGGTCCTCAGTTCACATATCCCCCATCCATCTCTTCTCCTTACAAAGAGTCCAAAGGCAGAGGCCTCTACTTGCTTATTCTCTTAGCTAGGAGCACATCTGGAACCCTATTCTGAGGGCTTAGTCAGACTATAAACAAACAAGGAAAGGCTGGAGCACACGGATAAATCTTTTAGTGCAAACACTTGTTTTCTTCGATCCTACTGAGAGGCACCAAATTGCAGTTCACAAGGATTGATCATGTGTGGAGTGCCCTACCCATACGATCTTTAGTCAGACTTTTGTAGGACTTCACACACTTAATTTACATAGACAGCCAGCCTCACAAACACAAGTGGCAAAGCATCCTTTCGTGCTGTTGCTGGAGGCTTGCTCTCTGTGTTGATGTGGTACTGTTGTGCAGAATGCAATGCAATCAGGTGGCTGAGAGTATTGCTGTCAGAGACAATGAGATTTTTCATTTCTAGTGCAGTACTTTGTTGCCATCAGAAATTAACACTGAACACATGCAGCAGGTGGAAAGGTGTCATCATGTCATATGTTATGTCTTACAGTGGCATGTGAGGCTGCATACATTACATGCAGATGCGTATGCAGCGCCAGACTCAATTATGTACCATACATGTTTTTTTGTATGTGTGTGTGCCTTGTTGCATATGATCAAGTTTGAATTACAAATGGGAAGTTGGTGTTTTGTGTAGAGTCTGGATTACTGGATACCGGAACACTTGGAGAAAAAACACAAAGTACCTGGAGTAGATTTGATTTAAGGAGGACTGCATACAGTGATTTGATTTAAGGAGGACTGCATACAGTGCTTGAAAGAATGAATGCTTCAGCCAGACATGCCAGAATCAATTATCTGGTGTACAGTACATGTTGTTTGTGTGTTTGTCCCATTGCATATGATCATACTTGAATTGCAGATGAGACATTGATATTCTGTGTAGTCTATGTATCACTGAACACTTGGTAAAAATCTGTACCTGCAATGGGTTTGATTTACAGTAAGGAGGACGGTGTACAGTGCTTGTCGGTTGGTTTGAAAGGATGGATGCTTCAACCAAAGAGGAACATCAGCACTGTCTTGTCTTTGAAACTTCTAGACAATTAACGGTCAAATCTGAAGTCACGCGAAAAAGCCTTTTTTTTTAGATCTTTTGAAGAGCACACTGAACATACTTTCAAAACCTCTTCTGATCACTGAGACATCAAGGACATCTGGGGCTTTTGAATGGCCATGAAAACATTTGCAGATGTAGTCACAGAGTTGAATAAAAGCGTGCCCAGTTAATGGAACTCAATATGCAAGGTTAATGCAATAAACAAGTTCAAGAATGCATAAAGCAAGTGAAAGCAACTCATGTTACACAACCAGTCAACTTTTTTGTCCCACTGTATGCACAATCATAAGCTCACAGAATCAAAGTGTTACTGAACATATTGGACTGTACAAGAAGAAGAACTCAACAAAGGAACCAGCTATGACACTCAAAAAAGAACTATTCAAAGGCAGTCAGATTTCCAATGCTGCTTTTGTCTTCTTAATGGTGATGAATTCCTGTGATTATGAATCCTCAAATGAATATGAGGAAAAGTAATTTTTCTTATTGAGTGTGCTGTATGTGTGTCTATGTGTGTGTGTGTGTATGTACTGTTTGTGTGCATGTTTCAGAGCCACCTCTATGTATTAAGCTAGTCCGCAGAGCTGAGCGCATTTCCTCCCTTTTCCATCAGACTGGACTGATCATCACATAGTCCCTCCCTGTGGAGAGGAAATGGCAGTTGCCATGTGTCATTTGTACCTGTCACATGTGGTATAGGTCCAAGGCCAAGATGAACGACTTCCCCAGGGCTTGTATGAATGATTTATAAGTTTGGCAGCACAGATGCTCAGATGGACAGCTTGTGTGGATATTCAATGTTATTGCAAAGTAAATGAGAAAACAGGTTTTTTATTATTATTATTATTACGTTGCCACCCAGTCATGACTGTCACTGGTGTAGGCACTTCTGTCAGACTGATGGTCACAGCAGGTTTGCGAAAACACTGAGTAGAGTAAAACACACACACGTGCGAACACACATCCACACACATGTACATCGGCACGTTTGTTGCATTTTTGCCAGCGGTGTTTCTTTCTATCCGTACAACAGTGTTCCCGCTTCTGGTCACAGTGAGATTCTTCAATCCGCTTGAGCATCGTGTGTTTTGGAGATTTTGGAGGATTGCAGCAGGCCTGCCACTGGTGCTCTGGTGGACACGTGTGGGTGAAAGACAAAGCCGTGAGTGAAGGATTGCATGGCCAGGAGGGGTGCTGGGGTCATATGTGTGGCTGTGTGTAGACAGAGGCAGAGAGACAGGTGGAGGCTGAGCTGAAGAAGCTGAGATTGGAAACGGAGGCTTGCTTGTTCAAACAAGGCCTGTTTGTTAGGACCAGTTCTGTGCCAGGAGGGGGGGGGGGGTGCCATGGGGTACACTGCAGGTGTTCACATTGTGAGCAGGCCTTGCAAGCAGCACCTCCCCATCCAGCAAAGGACCCGAGGCAGACCGGTGACACAGCTGTCTCTGGAACACATTCCTGCCTGTCTTCTGTCTCTTTCTTTTTCTCCTCCTCTTCTTCTCCCTATCTGTGTCTCTTTCTTTCCTCCGCCTCTCCCTCCCACGCTCGCTCTCCTTCTTTCTCTTTCACCCTTTTTCCTGCTCTTCCCCACTCGGCAGGGCCCACACTACCCACAGCTACGTCTTTGAGCTTCCCACTGTCAGCTACATCAAGGGCTGCAAACAGCTATGTTTTAACCTAGCGTGTCCACAGTTAGAAGGCAGCCTAGCATCCTATTTTTAAGTGTTTGTTTTGTAGCTCTGGCTGGTTAACAGACCCATAAATGAGAGTGAAGTGGTTCACTTTGTCAGGCTCTTGTAGACAGACAGACGGACAGAAGAAATGCAGCAATGCACAGCAATCTCCCAATGGGGCAATTTGTCAGCATGGTTAAACAAAGTAGGAGCAGACAGAGCAAGAATATATGTTTTTCTGCATGACTCGCTTAAGGCATAGACCCTCACTAACCACCTTAAACATAAGCTGTGTGGACTCAACAGAAACACATGCTGAGTGGCTATTTATCCACATTCCAGAACCCCATGGGGGCCACGTGTGCTAGGAAGGCGAGTAGTTCTCATTGTGTCTTGGCAGCGCTCTAAATTTTTTGGAGGAAAAAAAAAAAAAGTTTTGTGATAATGTTTGCGCAATGTATGATTGATTTCAACAAACCCGTTTGACTGTGGAAATGTTGTCAGTGCATTGGGTTGCTTGTTGATGATGAGGAAATTGTCATTTGCATTTCATTTTTCGGAGCTTGTTGCCCTCGACTTCCTATAAAAGCCTCCAATCTCTGGGTTGCTGTTGACAGTAACTTGTCATATTATCCCCTCACAGAAAACCAAATGACAGGAACAGTGATTGACTTGGATATAGTAGACAGCATCCAGTTCTGGGCCTCAAAAATGGGCAGGCACCAGTGTAATCCAGGCTTTTTTTTGCTGTCTTGTGATAAGCCAGAGGATGTTTGTTCAGATGGCAGTGAGCAAGTGTGATGGCCTCAATTCAGACAGTTCATAGTTAATGTGGAAAGTTTCTCAATAGCTGAAAGAAAATATGTCAAACCGAGCAGAATTTCTCAAACTCAAGATAGATACACAGACGTTAAAAAAGTACCCCTGACAGAGACAAATATCTATTTATGTATTTGACTCCAATTTTGAAAGATGAATGTCTTCATTATATTAAGGCAAAAACTAAACAAGACTGAGCAGCTGCTCGGTAATTTTGCTGTTATTTTTTATTTGGCTATTTGGAAAACAAAAAACAGCCAGTCACTGTAAAGCCATATGGCTGTGGCATTTTCTTGTAAGTTACTTTGCATCTTTTCATGTACCCCATAGGGATGACTAGTTTTTTCATGTTCCAAAGAGTGTTTGGGCTTGCTTTTTGTTCGTTTAGCTCTAATTCTCTCCCCCATAATCATCTTTTTAATGACACCTCAAGAGAGTGATTCTAGGCTAAATCTGAAGAAGTAGTCCCTAGAGATACCATAGATATTGCATGTAGCTTAAAGGGCTGATAATTGTTGGCTTTTTATATGAAGGCTGGGTGGATTTTGGATTAGGTCTATTATTTTGCTGTCACTGAATAGACAATTAACATGCTTTATCCTCCACTAGGTTTGGCCTTTGTTCTCTGAACAATGACAATAAATTGCAATGTGTGCTTTTTGATCAAGATATAGATTTGGTTCATGGCCCACTTGTACAACAATTCCTGTGAGACCGCCTTTTCTCTCTCTCTCCTAAACAACATGGTTTATGTGATCAGAGCATGATAGGAGGCCTTTCTAAAGCTGTGAGCAGAACAATGTGTTCCAGTTCGCTCCAGCAGTCTTTCGTCTTTTTTTCTGCAACACCCACTAGCCAAACCTGGAGTCAAGAAATAGCTCCGTAACTGGATCGGATCTTTTAACAGTGACACACTCCAAGCCGTCATGTGAGCCTGGCTAATTCCTGCGCATTTTCAAACTATTTGCAATAAGCAACAAGTCCAAGGATGATCTCAGTACTGCGGTGTAATCGAATATCAGCCTGACTCCAGGATAAAAAAAAGTCTTGCGAAAGTCGAGTCAGTGCTCCGACGCCAAGCAGAACCAGTCTCCTCTCTGCCTGCCTGCCTTCTTGCCTGCCCTTGTAGGGCCTCTCCAGGTCAGGAGTGGAGCACCTTTGAACAAAAGCTGCCGCAGGCTGTGGCTGTGTGGCGCGCATGCGAGGGGGGCATGCGGGTGAGAACCTTGCTCACCTTGTCTCTCCAGAGCACTGGCGGAGTTTCCGCCAGCATGCATACACGCGCACGGGAGGGAAATTTATCCTGGCAGGGCCTGAAAGGCACCTCTTGTGGATAGAGCCGCGAGGAAGCTGTTTTATGTCGTCTAATTTCTTAACCTTGGATTAGGGGGCAGGCGCACTTTTCAAGGACAGTTTGTTTGGCCTTCTGGAGCTAATATCAACGGCTCATGATTCCATAGCCACCGCTGCGACATCCTGGTGACTCCACTCAGTCGCTGAGGGTCAGGAAGAAGTGGCTGCCGTTTCATTAGCTAAGGCTCAATTTAGTCGTGCGCCTGCCACATAAACAGATGTTTATCTTTTGTCTTTAAATGTGGTGGGGTGAGGAGAGCACTCACCGCTGTTGGCCTGCAGTGCTTCCCTCACACACGAGACCTCGACGGGAAGAGAGAAAGCCAGTTGTGGGAGAACACTCCTTGGACAAACAATGGCCAGTGAAGCAAAATAAGTTACGACGTCGGAACAGGGAAGTGACTCACCCAAGGCAGACATATGGCAATGGCCTTTTAAAGTTATTCCTGGCTGTAATGATTGAAAAGATTATTGTTGATGAGAGGAATGAAGATGGATTCCAGTGACAACAACTTGATTGCATTTGCCAAAACTGATGAAGTGAACAGAGAACAGCTGTTCTTAAAAGTGCATCTGCATATGACAGATGTGTTTTCATTTTGGTTGGTTGGCTTCGAACAAAATGAAAACTTTATTGTTTGACTGTGAAGCTCTATCCCATATTTCCTGTGAGTTGCCCCATTCCCTCAACGGGTATCATGTCAAAGTAAGGACGTGTGGCTTATAATATCAAAACCATCAACAGCCTGCAAATGAGATGTTTGTGGGTGAGATTTCCTCTTGCCAGCCTCGCTCTATTGATTACTCAGAGCTTGCCACTCTCACTGGAAGTTATTTACACAAATTGTACATTCATAACCCATACCACAGCTTGTCTGAATGTGTGATTTGATGCTTCCTCTTCCTTTCTCTGTCATCTGATGTCTAATTCACTGCCTGGGTTTAGATTCATTTGGCAATCCAATTTCATATTTTCATTTCTCAAAGAGCATTACAGTTGACATATGATGATTATATTGCTGATCTTGGGTTGAAGTAAGTCTCTCTCTCTCTCTCTCTCCTTCTTTCTGTTATAAAACACTTTAAGTTAGAGATATTTTTTTCCATTTCTCATCAGTAGTGGGATTATGTAAAAGTGAATGCACATAATACAATACTATATCAAGCTGTCTATGTTGTATATCATATTTAACTATTTACAAATAATTGCGATGCAAGGCTCAGAGCGTTTGCGCTGAAAAAAACAAAACAATCCTCTCCATGTATGGCAGAGCAGAAGCCATATTTAAGCACAGACACAACCCCTTAGCCCCAACACTTGGGATTTATCAGGATTTATGAATCCTAATTAAACTCCAGACTACTATGTAATTGCTATGATTTACATCATATTATCAGAACTTTTTTTTCCTTTATGTAGACCTATCTTTGTTCATCTCAAAAGACAATGAAATATTTCACACTATATTTTTATAATATATCCAAAAGTTTTTAAAAGTCTTTAAAAGGAATATGTTTGCAGGTTTCTTTTCTTTGTGAACCATAAGAAGGCATTCAGCTGTCTTGTGTTGAGCAGTAAACACCAGTAATAGGGCTCAGTTCCACACACACCTAGCCTTACTTCCCTGTAGTTATTTACCTATTCAGCCCCATTGGAGGTCAACTTTTGTGTAGATGCCCCTGTTAGTCTTGTTTGTAGTCCCAATCTATAGTCTATTTTCCCATTGCAGTGGAGCAGATTGTGAGTAGTGATTTATCTTATTTTACTGTTCTTTTGACAGTTTTACAGACATTTCGATGTGATGAAATGTTGTTTTGCTCATCCTAGAACACAGTTTACAAAGTGTCCTTCACTTTTAATTTTTCGCTAGTCTCTTTTGTGAGTTTGACCTTGTGTCCGTTTGACCTTGTGTTCCTCTGATTTCTCTTTCACCTCATGAAGGTAATAAAACTATAAGAGTTATTGGAGTTAGGGATGTGATGGGAAAACAAAAGTGGGACATACGTCAACATTTCTGAATGGTCACAGTTGCTCACACGTTAGGCCTTGAGAGTTCCTCTGTCCCTTGATTTATCTGAAAATTTAATCAACAGCACGTCAAACAGTAAACAAAGATGCTTCAATACGTTCAGTATGTTTTGTGTTGCTGTTCCTTGAAAGTGTAATTATATATATTTGGTGATTTCTTCTGAATTAATTTCTTGAATAAAAATAAACATCCAGTCAACATTTAGTATCATCTCTAAAAGTTCTATATACAGTATATCCACACAGATAGTGTCTTCATAAACATTTTGAGAGGAGAGAGCAGCGTTCATCTGAATGTGATGTTCTTAGTGTCCCACATTCCAAGGATGTGAAAGGACAGCTCCCCACCATCCTAGATCCCCTCTCTCTGGTCTCTGTGTTAGGCAACGAGTCAGCCTTGCATATTGCGTAACCTAAAAGGAGCATTCTTGTTTCAGCACTTTTTTTATGGGAATTTACACACCCTTTCACAAAGCAGCGCACAACCCTGTGCAGCGACAAAAACCCACCGTTGTGCCCACCCCAACCCACCCCCTTTATCCCCCTGTCCCCCCGGTCTGGTCATCAGCTCGTCCACAAAAAGTGGACTCTTTTCAGGCACGGCAAGTGAAATCGGAGTGAAAAGTTCAAATATTGGACTTTCCTGTGAAGCAGCATGTGTGACAACTCCACCTCTGCCAACATCAACACAGAGACTGGTGGCAGAGAGCTGCTCTGTCTAGTCTGTGGCGAGCTGCTGAGATGCCGTACATTGGACAGCACAAGTGCCCTTCCCTGTCCCACATTTTGGAGGGGAGGAGAGTGTAGGAGACAGAGAGAAGAAATGACTAATTCCCTACCTTCCATTCCGCATGTGCGTCTCTCCTTTTTAAATGCTTAATTTTGTCTCACCGGTAAGATGGTGATCACAGCATATTCCTGTTATCTACTGAGGGTATGAGTGTCTAAGAGTGGTGGAATTTTGTTGTTAATTTATACACCTCCTTTTTTTCCCCTCTGTGGGCTCCTCTGAGGGCCAGGGCCCCAGTTCTCCAGTGACAGAGTGGTGACTGCGTCTGCACTGCTGTACTGAATGTGGTGTTTCATGGAGAGGGAAAGCTGTGATGTCACACCTTGTGTCACCGCAAGAATGCAAAGGAATGAGTGTGACTGCAACCTAAATACAGCCATTATCTTCTACAATGACATCACCGAGGTTCTCAGCACAGCCTGCTATTTTAAATAGATGGGCCTTGTCGTGCCGATTACATGATATTCTGCCATATAATTTGCCTGACACTGGGCACCTGTGTCTATATGTGTGTGTGTGCCAGTGTAAGCCTAGTGTAATTTTACACATCTTGACTGACACTTTGCTTTTCACGAACAAATACCAGTTTGCCGGAAATAGCAGTAGGATACCCAGTGCATCCGACTATTCTCTGTAATCTTCTGCTTATGTTGACTTTCATGAGAGAAAGCATCAAGGAATTCCTCTCTTCTTCTTCCTCTGCTTCCTCTGCTTATGCCTAATCCTCCCATTGCTGGGCAGAAGCTACCAGCTGGCAAATAGTGCTGATGATTCCCTGCCAGAGATGATTCTCCCACATCAAGGGTGCAGGCTGATGGGCCTGGATAAAGATCAGCCAATTAAACTGAGCAGCGATCAGATGGTCCGATTGAAAGGGTCTGTCTGGAGGCTGGGCACAGATGCCAAGGTTACAACACTAGGCTTACTTCTGGGAAGCGTGGGGTTTTGAAGTCAGAATCCCTTCTTTTCTTGCTCATCTTTTCTTCTCTGTCCCTCCCTCTCTCTCTCTCTTTTCAAAGTATAGAGCCTTTTAGCCTTTTTGTACTAATGATTCACACTGTGTGGTTTGTGGCTTGTCGGTCTCAAAGGGGGGGATTTCAGCTATAGAACGTGGAATGCCCCCTTCTGGTCTGCTCCTGCCATCTCTGCTTACAGTTTGGCATGCCTTTTATCAGGCTGTCATGTGGGCCACTGGACTCAGGCAGCAATGTCACTAATAACTTCCAATGTCAAGTAGCGCTGTTTTGTTTAGCTGGATGCATGAGCATGCCCTTGTGCAAATAACAGATTTTTTAAGTAGACACAAGCGATGCGTTGTTGAAAAAGTTGATATAATTGTATTTTTAATGAGGCAGTTCTTGTCTGAAATGTCAGGTAAAAATAAAAAAACATGGTTATAGAGTCACAGGGTAATGCCTAATTTCTATTCCAAAAGATTTCTTTTTTGTATATTACTACATCTGGACCCCCTGTGATTTGTGTGTGTGCACGTGTGTGTATGCGTGTTCGTGTGTGTCTGTGTGTGTGTGGGGGGGGGCATTGTTGATCTGGAAAGTGGGCTAGAAGGTCCGGGAAGGTCAGAAAGGTTCAGAAAGGTTAATTGCCTGGAACCTGTCATCAGACTGACCAGTTATGCTGGTGAAGTGAAAGTTCTTTTTTTGTCTTTCCTCCTTTTTCCTAATGGGACACTAGCACATAAAATAATGGGGATGGAGTACATTTGATCCTAACCACGATTTTCCTTTGGAGATGAGAGCTCGTAACCAAATTCACTTACTCATGTCCTTGCCACCCGCGCTGGCTCAGTTTTGTCTCTTGAGATAAGTCAAGGATGCCTTGTCACTTTCCCAGTTCTCTTTCCCGTCACACACACACACGCACAAACACACACATGTACACATACACCTACTCACTATTACACATTTTGAAAAATTTCCATGAGCCTGTTCTAAGAGAGAAGCGGAATGGTAGGGACATGTACAACACTTGGCACTTTTGTTCAGTGTTAAAAGAAAATGGATACATGGAATATGGAAGCAGTGGAAAAGAAGCCAGTCGAAACAGGAGCCGGCATTCAATGAAATGTCAAGGGGGAAAATCATTGCCCTTGTACTTGAGTACTTTTAACATTTCCTGCAGTTCCAGTAAACCTTTACCACTCAGCACATGCCTTACCTTGTGTACATGCCAATCATAATTTTCAGATTCAGAATCTGATTTTTTTTTTCACATGATGAGTCATCTGAAATGACTGTGACTGTGACACAGTGCACTTAAAACTTTGCACTTGTTGGTGCCTTCGAGGTGGCAAACGTGTGGTTTTTGTGGGAAAAGGACCTTCTTCTCAAGCTTGTTGCTTGAGTAAATCAAGCAACAAGCTATTTTCATGCAAAGCATCATCACACATCTTCTCTTCCTCTTCCTCTCACTTTATTATTTTGCCTTGCTTTCCCTTTTAGTTAAAGCTATTTATGGGCACTCTGGCTGAAAAGAAAGAAAAAACAGAATAAATTATGAAGACTTCAGAAAGAGGTCAGAAAGTCTCTCTTTCACAATATGACAAGGATGTTTTAAATTATGTCAAACTCTGCCTCTATTCCCTCCTCTGGAATGCCTCCAACATTCCCCCAAAAGAATTTTATTGCCATACCTTTCTTCTCTTCGCAACTTCCAATGACGTCTGTGGACAAAACTACTATTCACCCTTTGGATAGCCAGGGAGCATACCAGTGGTATACACATTGTGACTTTGGCATGCCTTCAGCTTCTATTGTGTTCCTGAGTTTTGTTTCAAGAACAATAGCTAACACTGGCAGAGGATGGTGTGACATTCAGTACATTCAATCCCACACTTTTCATCCATTTGCCAGTTGTTTGTGATGTCGGCAAGGTCATCTCTGAACAGACTTCCTCTCCACTCTGGTCCCACCATGTCTTTCAGGCTTGGGTCAACTGGTGGGTTGCTTCTTTTTTTAAACATGAATGAATATTCATGAGTTCTTGAGCATTCTTGTTTGCCTGTTCTGCAGTGAAGCAAATGTGTACAAACACTGACAAGCAGTGTGCCACCTTTCTTCAAACCAAATATTTAAATTTGTGTACTTGATTATGGTGGTGGATGTGTAAACATTTTGGATTAAGTTTTAACTGGCTGTGAAATGTGTGTGACACTAAATATGCCACCATGTTAGGAAATGCTTAATTCCTTTAAGACCTTGTCATTCACTGTTATAGTTTCAGCCTGAAGGACTCCAAAAAGACAATCTTTTGTAACAGAATCAAAGAAAGAATACCAAGTCTCAAAAGGCTTGGTGACATTCTCTTTTACTTCCTAATAAAAAAAAAAACAGAAGGTCACAGTCACAAGAGCCAACAACATGAACATTTCTAAAGACCTCAGATAGTCTTGCATGAAAACCTAAAATACTGAGGGAAATTTCTCCACCTGCTTTGTTTTATTTCTCTGTGGAGAGTTTGAAATAGACAAGACAGAATCAGCAGACTGAGAGTCTCTCCAATGTCGCAACACAATAACAGTGTGCTGTCCAACCTTGCACCTCCCAACCGACACTCTCAAATAACTCCAACCTACACATCTTTTTTGTTCTCTCTTAGATGTATACCAAAGCTCTCATCTGACCTTGGCCTGTGAGAACTCCCAGAGTGAGTGTGTGTGTGTGTGTGTGTGTGCACATGCGTGTGTGTGTACACGTGTATGTACATGGGGTGGTGGTGCAGTGTCCCTGGTACTGAAATGGGCAGTGTGTGGTGGCAGTAAAGTGGGTGTCGAGGTATTAGCTGGGGAGTGGAACATGGAGGAGTATCCCTCCTGGGTGTTGTAGGCCTGTGGGGTCCAGTTTTGGGCTCCATGCGGAAGAGCGGGGTGGGGGTGGGGGTCTGGGCCATGAGGAGACCAGCTGTTGAAGGTGACTGTGTTTCCTCCAGCACTGCTCTACCAACCTGTACACCAGCTGCCAACTGCACACGTGGCCCTGGCAGGGACCCACGTCTGTGTAGGATGTGTGAATATGCTCAAGTAAAGCTAAGCGACTCCCTCACAGGGCATGAATGTACTTAATGTCACAATAAAACATAATTATAGCAAATTGATAAATTATGTAAGAACATTCTGACGGCTCTCTTGTTGACAATTGTTCTTTTTTTTGGTCCTTATTTTATTTAACTTATTTTGAGTTTGCTGAGACGACTCCTGTCATGCACAATAAAACTCACAGCCATTCACATTGCCCTTGCTCATAAGCTAGCTCATGCTTCATAGAGTTGGGAGTTATGCAGACAGCGAGAGGAAGCTGTTATTTCTGTCAACAGTCAAACAGAGTGAACCCTTTTCCTGGGGAGACTAAAACAATCTATACTGTGCCCGCTCATCCTTCAGAGGCATTGAGATTTCTCTGCATGGGAACTTATGCAAGCTAAACTGAAATGATGGTGTAGCTGTGTGAGCAGTGGGGTACAGTGTACAATTTGATGAACCTTGGTGTTAGTTTAGCCAGACAAGTTGAAATAATAAAGAGGGGTGGAGATTCAATGCAATCAGTAAACTCAGTCATGCTTTTCACATCATTGCAGTCCTCTCAAAAGCCAAGAACAGAAATCTTTGCTTTCAGATTCTGACATGTAATTACATCTGGTTTACGGACATTTTAAACAAATGAATGCACAGGCTTACTGTAGCCTACATATTTCTTGCCATTTATTATAAATGTCGTAACCCATTATAAATAAGGCTTGCATGTTTAATCTCTGTCCCTATTCAGTTGCAGTAATCACAGTTCTCAATATAATATAATCTGGCATTAAAGTGAATTTTAGTGGGACGGGAAGGCCTACTATTAAATTATGTATGAAATAGTTCAAATAAGCTTATTCAGTCCATGTGATTCCTCTGTATTATGTGGCTCTAATCCACTGAATAACCTAGATCTTTGTGGAAAACTGGCTGAATAATTAATAATGCAACTTTTTAATCTATCGAACTCCACTTAAGAGTTCATTACGATGGCAAGAATGAGTCTAACACACAGTTGTAATAACAGTTGTAACCTGTAGTCCTACAATCAAATGAAATAAAAATACCACGTAGCCCATGTTATTTCTCACAAAATGCCGTTCAAACCCAAAACATTGACCTATACAGCCTAGTACTTGTGATTAAACAAGGGGAAGTGGCATTGACAGCTGTTTCAGTAGCCTTGAACTGAATGAGGGTGGTTGTAGCCTACACAAGACGACACCGGCAAGTTGCTATTCGTCTGAAGCTCAGCCTTTAGACCAGCAGCTCAAATCTGAGAGGAGAAAGTATTACCATGTGTTTTCCTTGCATATTCTTTTTTTTCTCCCTGCGTGACGTCACATCAGCAGGGCTGGTCTGTAGTTTATTAGGCAGAGAGACGTGCCAGGTTGCAAGAGCTCAGCCTCTGCTCTGTCCAGTAAGCAGGGGCTCCCACTAACTCTGTGTGCTAGGGATGTTTTACTAACCATAATAAACTCAAAACACTGACCCAAGTTCTGCAACTTTCACTTAACTTGACTACGTACGTTAATAGGCTACTGCTTATCTCTTGGAGAGGAAAAGTTGTTGCAGATTCATTGTCAAATTGACTTGAGTAGCTGGGTTAGTGTTGTTCGTCACTTTGTTTGCGTTGTGCGGAAATCACGGTGACATACCTGAATTGGATTTTTCCTTTATATATATATTTTAAAGTCCTTTGCTGTTGAACGCACTCGACTCGTGATGGTCCTCCTGTCACTGAGCTTACTTGTAGTAGGAGTTGTAGTGAATCTGACTTCAGCCGACCTGGTAAGTCACAACTTTCCTACAGTTATTGTTCACTTAATTCATTCCATTGGCAATGGTTCGCAAAGGAAAACGCTGGCAACAGCGCGAGAAACTGCGAAAAGTTCTTAAGCTTCGATGTGTTTTACAAAATGATCTCGCGCGTAGGGCGCCAAGGTGACAGTTACTTTCTCACTTTGACAGAAGTTCAGCCCCTGACTAATCTTAGTCTACTCTGAGGTCTTGGTACGTTTAAATCCGAGTAATATTGATGAACATTTCAGAGCTTGGTTAGTTTAAGCTAGTCTTCTCTAGACTGCCTATGTGCTGTGAGAAGGACCTCTTGTGTTAAAAAGATAACTATTTATAATGTAGCCCAGCTAGCTTTAGGTAACATATCTCTACGGTCATTCCTAGAACATTGTAATATTTTTTATTATTTTATCGGGGCATGCTCCTCACAGTGAAAGCGAAAGTTTTGCCAAGTCACTCATGATTCAACAAGATCTTTCATGACATCGTGGTCACTGTGAGTGAGTGTGTGTGTGTGTGTGTGTGTGTGTGTGAGCGAGAGAGACTACCTAAAATATACAATGTGTCTGTGTTTGATTACATTCGTGCCAGCTATGTGCGTTTAGTTGCCCTTGAGGTCTGAAGTAAAAGTCTTCTGATTTCTCTTTCAGGCTGGCGAAGTAGATAAGGAAGGTAAGACTTGTTTCTCTTAATTATTGTCACACTTTTATACACCATGGAAACGTAGAAAAGAAAACTGAATGAAACATCTCCATTGTTATTGTTACTTAAGAGCCAGGCTAAATTGTCCATAAATAATAGGCCTTCTACAAGTAGCCTATAAGTGTTTCTTTCATACTTTGCCCAAATATTGACCTTAACATTGCATCACAGCCTTAAGCAATAAACAGTGTGTAGAGGAAGTAGTAGGGTCACTACATTATTCGTCATTGGTTGATGAAGTCATTAGCTAGGACAATTAGAATAGCCTACTGTAGTTTCCTGTTTCTTCTTTGTTGCCTATTGAAAGCAAACAATGTAGTTCATGCATTAATTGGACTGACCGACACAGAATTTCACTTCTCAGTGATGCTGTAGTAGAAACACGATTTTGCTTTTTGTGAGTTACCCCATGATACTAAATCAAGCATTTGAATGCAGTACACAGCTCTATTATACAGTAGCAGAATTGTAGACTATTCCCTTTCTAGCATGAATGACACAGACTAAACAGGCTGCAGGCTGCCTTCCATGAATATCAGAATAGGGAAACATTCAGACTCTTTTTTTGCATTGCTTTACCAGACAATAGTATATTAAATATTTTCCCCAAACACATTGCTTGTCTCAGATATTTATCAAGCTTATGTGCTGTAGTAAGAAGGACTTATCATTAGGAAGTTCCTTCAGAAGTTCCTCTGTTAGTGCATAATAATTGACAGCTGCTAGGCCAAAAACTCTACTGAGTTAAGCTTGCTGATACTTTACTGCATCAAATGTGTCCAAAACCAGACTCTGGAGGGGTGTACAGCATGCAGTTTCTTCAGTCACATAGTATATGTCAAACAATGACATCTGCTTTTATTTCATGTTGCTCCTAGAAGTACCATTGGCAAATTACAAGCTTCACAATTTCTCGTCGTAGTGTATATTTTTTCACATTTCAGAGGCCTACCTGTATGTAAGCCATCATTCATACCTACATCTACAGCCTACATCTAAAAGGCAGGTCAAATGTTGGTGGAAAATGCTTTGAAATGAAAGAGGCTGTTTTAGGCCCATAAGCTTCTTTTAACTGCTAAGTTGACCACAAATGAGAAAGTGAATGAGGATCGTAGTAGAAACCACACAAACATGCCTAGTTAAGATTAGTTGCCATCTAGCAGCTGATACCTTTAATACCCCCTAGCTTCACATACTGCCTCTGTCAGATACACACACACACACACACACACACACACACACACACACACACACACATATATGTTTTAAATTTGAGAAATTTGGGAAGACATTAATTGGCCATGGTGTCTGTTTTGCCATCAGAGATCCTCAAGAGCCGGCTGAAGGAGTATGGTCTCATCACCCCCATAAGCACTGACTCAGAGGGCCACTACCTGTCGCACCTGCTCTCAGCCAACCACAAGCAGCGGGTGAAGCGGGACGCTGTGATGGGCTTGCAACAGGGTGACAGGCTCTTCTTCAATGTCACTGCCTTTGGCAAGGAGTTTCACCTGCGGCTGCACCCCAACCGCAAACTAGTGGCCCCGGGGGCCATGGTTGAGTGGCACGACGAGGTGGAGACGTTTGTAGAGGACAATGGTAACTTGACGGAGAGCAGGAATCACTCAAGCGTACGCACAGACAGGATAATGAACCGGGAGCTCCTCAAAACAGACTGCACCTTTGTAGGCGACATCACAGATGTGCCTGGAGCCTCTGTTGCCATTAACAACTGCGATGGCCTGGTAAGTGCCTCACAAACCAGATGGAAATGCATTGTTTTATAATCAGTCAAGAATGTACATGCTAAAATAATTAAGGCCCTTTGTCTCATTGTTTTAATTCCTAATCATTCCTAATAATTTTATACAATACCACTGTGATGAAGTCATTCAACATTCATCCCAATTTTCTGACTGCTATGCGGTTTGTCACTGATTGTTATGCATTTTAGATAAAGTGTCCACACTGAATGCAAACTTGAATGAAGTCTGCTTGTAGAGGTCTGTGTGTTTACAATGAACTTTGTAAACAGTTGGTGAAGACACTGCCAAGAATGCATGTTCCTCCAGTACTTCTTAAGGCCATACAAACTCTTCAGAATGCAGAGGAATAGCTCCCTATTTCCTTATGTATGACATGGCCATGGCCTCACATCACATCAGATCAGTGTATGTGTGTGTGTGTGTGTAAAAGGACAAACCATTTTCTCTTCAGTGTGTCTTTTCCTGTCCCTGACTTTCTTACAACGAACTCTGCAACCCTTGGGCCAGCATCCAAAATGATACCAGAGTTGAGTGAACCTTGGGTCACCCTGAAATCTGCACAAATTAGCCACCCGCCCCATTCCCCCCGTGGCGTAAACACTGTCCCTCTGGAACTCACAGTCACTGAAGGATTAGCGTTGGATTTAAAGTGCAGACTGGACCAGGCAGCAGTTTTTGGACAGAAAACTCATGATTTAAAGCGATAGGAGCAAAATGTGTCCCCAGTTTTGAGTTGGTGGATGGGTTGTGTTGCCTTAGATGCAGGTGGTGATTGGAAGCTGACTGCGGCTTACACCCTAAGTTTCACTTATAGTTGAGCCGTACATCCAATTTGGTTATGGAGAAACAACATACGCTGCTCATGCTGCTGAAACCACTGGAATGTGCTGGGTTTCTGTCTGTCTGTGGAATTGTAAGTAAGTAAGATCGGTGAAAATTCAAAGCCCTGTTTAGAGAAAGAGTGGCTGATGACCTACATACAAACATGTTTAATGTACCAATGCAGGCAGAGTGAGCTTGTTCTCCATGGTAAAGCCACTTTGCATTTATGGGTGCTCCAAATCGCAGTCTTTTCCCTAAGGGACTCTGTGGAAACAACCTCAATTTTTTTTTGATAAATGATTTATATGATTTGAAGCATCAGTGGGAAAACAAACACCTAAATTACATTTTTACTTCTTTAAACAGTGTACATACAAAAGGTCAAAAACACTTTCTCAATGAACATTTTTCAATTTTAATTGACTCAAAAAGAAATGATGAATCACTAATGGGATAAAAATAATTGGTTGAACTACATAAACCATAACTTTTAAAGTATTGTATTTTATTGAGTGGCAATATGACATTTTTACAGATTTTAATACAGGTTTAGAGGTAACAAGGACATAGTGTCCTTGCACTGATCCTTGGATAAAAGATACAGCAGACTCCCCATTACCGCCCCACATATTTTAACGTAGGCAGACATTGCATCGTTCACATTCACCCCCTCACCCTGCCAATCTCCCTGGTTTTTCTAGGAAAAACCCTGAAATCTACTCACCTGGATATAGTTAAACCACTGAGCTCATACTGCGGTCGATCTAAGGTCTCACCACGTTTGTGTAACATGATAGATGTGCTATGGGAGAAAAAAGACTGTCTTTTAGCACTAGAATCTCAGATGAAGTCAAACCTCCTTAATGGGTCGGTGTGAAAACAGCAGGCTGTGTGTTTGTGTGTGTGTGTGTGTGTGAGAGAGAGAGAGATAGAGAGAGAGAGAGACGAGGTAAGCATCAGTAAATGGCAAATTGCATGTGTTGGAAGATGGACAGGGGATACGTTAAGATAATTCTCTAAAGTCGCCTTAACCCCTTGATTCCATGGCTAAAAAATGACTTCCCGAAAGTGACGGATCAAACACAGTAGCCAGCAGTAACGGCCTTTGATCTAAATTGATGCTCATGGTCCTCTCTAGGTGTGTGTTTTACTGCGCCCAATTACAGCCCATTTTTGAGTCTGGAAGTCTTTTACAGGCAGCCCTGGCCCTAATGCCTAAACAGCAGATACTTCCTCTTGGCTTAGTCTATGGGAGTCGCTACATGGCTTGAGGGGGAGGCTTTGTATAGGAGGCCAGTAAGGAGGAGGAGGCATGTGTAAGCACTGGGAGACATCATCTGGAACTAGGTCAAGGGATAGGCCATACATGTCTGTTTCTCGCACCCAGTTTTTTGGGGGTCTCTCAGTCTCATTATCCAGTTTCTTATATAATGTGGTGTCCATATCAGGGACAAATTGTTTAATGAATACCTTTCCAATATATTCAGTTGCAGATTCTGTTTAAAAAGCAAATGATGAAACAAACAAGAAACAAAAAAGTTGTTACTGAGTTGTTATTGACTTTTGCAGTTGTGTTGTGTGTTCTGTTTTTCACTATTATCCTCTTGAAGAAGAGGCTATAAAAGGAGAGGAGAAGTGGAACCAAACAGAGGGAGGTTCAGTGCTCTCCGTTAAGCAAGGTGGGCGCTCAGGTTTCCCAAAGCTAAACACCAAGCTCTGTCACTCCTCCTTTGACTCCTTTCATGCATGTTGGCCTACTGGATGAGAGGAGTGCTGGTGAAGATGAGAGAGAGGGGGAGAGAGATAGAGAGAGAGGGGGAGAGAGAGAGGCTGAGAAAGAGTGGAGGGGAGAGAAAGGAGGGGGGGTCACACGGGGTGCTGAAGGAAGTTAAGCTGTGTCGCTGATGATCTGTGCAGATTGCGTTATTGAACCGCTGGCGTGGCTTCAGAGGAAGCTCTGGCGGGCGCCCAGGCGAGCGTCCCACAGAACCCTTGTCAGTAGATTAATACTGTTAAGGATCACAGGAGCGGCACCCGCTCTTTTCTCCATACCCCCCCCCCCAATTTCCCTTTCACTCACACTCCCTACATTGCCAGTGGCTCCTTTCACGATTCTTTTTTTTTCCTTCCCCTCTTTCGCCACCGATGTTCTCGGGATGCGTCTTTGAACTTCTCCTCACTCATTGCCCCCCTTCTAATTCATGCCTGACATTCCAGCTCCCACCGTGGCTGGACAAAGACCATAGTGTTGAATTCTATGCCGCCTCCAAATCTAAAATACGAGTGTATGTGGGTGACATTTATGGGCGCCTACAGTACAGAATGGAAATGGATTTGGGATATGCTGCCTTGGCTGTAAAAAATTGTAATTATAGTGCTTGATGCTTCCACACACCTGTTTGGCAGAGCAGTTTTAAACGATGGGCCTGTTGGCTAGAGACTTCTTTGAAGCAAACTGTACATGTTGGTATTGAGGTGAAGCCTCAAGCTTGATTGTGTCATCAGCCTGTCAGGGGTCTGGTGGTGTGTTGAGGTGCTCTGGAGTTGCCTCACACCCCAGCACCGACAGAAAAGTGTAGGCAGTGAGAGACTGCATGAAGGGCCTTCAAATGTCACATGAGGGTGAGGTCTATGAGAGGAGACAGCTTTCCTGCGTTTTTGACCATTGGCATGCTGGTCTGTTGTTCTCCTCAGGCCAGTTGTAAAAGTGTGCCTGTCAGTTTTGGAAGCCATAACCATGTTCAGTGACGGCTGACTGACTGAGCGAGCTTGTTTGCAACACACCTGTTCCTGGTAGTCTCCAGCACAATCTCTCTGCAGTGTCCAGACTCCAGTCTCCGGTCTTTGGTGTGGAGTGATGAATACAGTGGTACAGGAATACAGTGGCTTCCCAAGAACATGAAGACACACCAGAGATAGCTTTGCTGGTTTGGATTTTGAACACAGGCCTAAAGGCTAGGCTTGTGCCCTTCCCCCTTTTCCCCTCTTATTTTTATTAGACATGTAATTTTTCAAAGTTTGGGGTTTGCAAAGCAAATGGTGCTAGCCTGAAGTTAGCTTTCCAGCAGGCATGTGATATGTTTGGGAGGGTTACCAGAGTACATAATGTAACTCATGTTTCTTTCTTGCCTGCAATGGGCTATCGTAGCAATATTCCCTGATACAATTTGTTCTGACTTTGTGGCTGGAAAATTTGTGCATGAAGCCTGACAACACTGTGCAGCTTTGGCATTTAGCTCCTTTTTAATCAAAGAATCTTGACACGGGCAAGGAAAATATTGTTAAAAATATCTCCCAAGTGGCATCTAAAAAAAATCTGTCTTTTTGAATTCTTGTTGCACAATAAGCGTTGTGCTAAAGATTCTATTAGAGAGGATACAGAACATTGTGTGTGTCATTAATAACAAGTGGTGAAAAGCCCACACACACACCAATCCAAAAAAAGTCTTAGTGCCTCAAGCAACACAAGCACTGACTCATATGGAGAAATAAGTGCAATGAATATGAAACAAAAATAGCTGGGCTGCAATGAAATTGTGCTGTTTGCAAGTTCTAAATCAACTCTCTGCAAAGCTGAAGCTCTAAAGCTTGCAGGGATGTTCAAAGCACATCTGTACACAGCTCCAGAGGAGCTCCCTTAGAAAAAACAAAAACAAAAAAAATACATATTTTCACCAGGCATTGGCAAAAGTGAATGACTTCTTTCAGCATCTGTGACAGAAATCAGGTAAAGCTTGGATCAGGAAAAACACTCCTGGCACTAGCAGGAGAACAGAATAATTGACCTAAATAAAGACTGCTTGGAGGTAGTCCAAAGCTTCATGTTAACTATTACATCACCACAGGGCAAGGGGATCAAGTTGGTCAAAACTGCACACTTTTCCCAGGGCACTTTACATGAGGGGGTAGTTCAGGGTAGTTCATCATGTTGTACTGCATGATACAGGTGTCAGTTTCACCTTCGCGTCAACTTTTTATGTTTCTTTGTAATTGAAAGCCTGTTTTTAAGGTCCTACTGTGTTGATATTAACAAGCATAATGTGGTTTTGTATTTTAGTACCAGAACTGACTTTCCTCCTCAGATATCACTTGGACATTGCCTCAGTTGGCACTGACCAGTTGACCGAGAGAAGTATGATGGAATATAATGAAGGGAAAAAGATGTGTATACTGTGTGCATGCACACATACATACATACATATATATATATATATATATGCAAGTTATACATATATATATATGTATAGCTTGCTATTTCCTTTTTTCCCTCCTTGCCTGATGAAGAGTGTTTATGCTTGACACAGTTTCCAGCAGGCACTGGCCCTAACCTTTCAGGAGCCAGTTTGGCTGAGAAAGAAATGAAGGTATTCGTCCCTTGCCCAGCAAAGCGCATTCGGGCACAAGAGTTGTATTCACTAATAGTTATTGATGTTACTTGTTTATTCAGCCAAGGACTTGCCCGTTGCAGAGACTTGACCCCAGTGCTGTTTTGGTGTACGGTTTGAGGTGGCGGTGAGGAGGTGAGCTAGGATATGCAGAGGCAAGCTATTTCTTCAGTTTTGCTTCTCTCTTTCTTTCCCTCTCTCTCTCTCCCTCTCTCTCTCTCTCTTTCTGTCTCCCTCTTTCTGGAGAAGCCACGGATGTTGCAGGGCATGTAATGTATGCTGGCTTAGTTTATTGATATATTTATATGTTTATACGTTTTTAATCTGACCTTCATAAACTTCAGGGCAGCCCACAGTTTGTGTTGTCAGTGCCATGGACATTGAGGCCCATTCACGGTGGCTTGGTTTTATTTTAGGGTCAGGCAGCCGCTGCTCACCACCTTTCGAAGCACTGGGTAAATGTTTGGAAATGCTCTCCATTTGCTCTCCGAGTGCTCAAGTAAGAAATGAATGAGTTTGATTAAACTAGGTTTCGTCCTGATCAAAATTCAGTTCAGCATCCTATGTTTGGATTTGCTCGTCATTTTTGTCTGTTGATTTATTTTTGGATTTTTTTTTACTATTACCGTTTTGTCCACCTGGGAGCATGAGTGATTGATGTATGCACAGTGGAGTGACTGATGACTGTAAATAAAATTCCAGGAAGCAGCTGATTCTCAAACGGAGCAATGACACACTTGTCTGAGTCTCAGCTTCTGTTTGTAATATCCATATTTGTAACAAGCAGTAATGTTTAGGTTAGGTGTAGGTGAAATGCAATCTTGTTTGTTATGATTTACCTTAATAAAAATACAGGAATTCTTCTATTCCCCTGAGGGATTTTTTTTTCTAATTTTTTCCAGATTCTAGAGAAATTAGCTGGTGTAGTTTTTCCTTAAAGTTCCTTTTTTAAAGGGGAGGGATGAAAATGGTAGGTAATGATGACGAAGGTTTGCACACATTTCTAAAGCAAACACACCTTTAAACAACACGGAGGGTGAAAGGTAGCAGTGTCTCCACTGAATCCAGGCTTTTTGAAAGTGGCAGTACCTTTTAAATAAAGCACGTTCATACCGGCTCCTTAAGAAGTTTAGGCTGGAGGGCCGTCTCAGAAAACTGGACCCCTTCAGCCGAATCCCATATGTTTGTCTTGGCAATGCTGCACTGTCTGCTTGGCCCTCGCTGATGCAGTGGATATTAAACTGACGGAACACAGGACTCTTGATCCCTTTTAGAGGGCTTCTATTTAAGTAACGGCAGGCTGCGCTCAGTCAAAGCCACCTGCGATTGTCCTCTCCGTATGGCCTGTTGGCCACAAAGGCAACAGAACAGCCAGGGTGGTCACCACAATGAAAGATGCAGCAACCAGACCTCTTCTTGTCAAGTGGAAAAGGTTCTGCCGCCGCCAAAAGGGTGTAATTTTGAAGGCATGATGTGTTGTCTGTGTGTTTCAGACCTTCCGTTGCCTTTGCTGATGCTTTTTTGTTCATACATGTAATAACAATGGTTGGAAGATGGTGTATGGTATATAAGAAGAGCACACATGTTTGCTCTCGTGGACAGTATGTGGAAAGCACTGGCTGTTGCCCCAGATGTTCATCCTTGTGAGATACATTGCACCTAAGTTGGTCTTTTAATGTGACATTCTATATTTCCACTTTTTACCACAGAAATCTCTAGCAGCATTCTTGATGTACAATATCATACTTGTGAAATACTAAGAAGTCAAATCTGTAGAAGGCAGGTAGACAAAATGTGTGATTTTCAGGACTTTTAGCATCTGTCTTTCATTGTCTTTCTATTATGCTGAAGCCTGACATGGATGGATTTCGGGTATATATATATTAATACTTGGGTAAAACAATAGAGGCAATCACTGAAACTTTTTTTCTTTTCTTGTTATGTCATGCAAAGTTTAGACAATACTTTCAGTCCTAGATAGACTGAAAAAAGTTTCTTGAGAGGAAACGTAGTCATTGATCTTCAGGTTCAAGACTCAAATCTCTCTCGTCTTGTGAGATTGCAGATTGATTGATTGATTGATTCATCTGTCTTTTCAAAAAAAAGACTTTGATAAATTATGCAAAACTGAATAGAAGACTGCAGTGATATGTGGAATATGGTTAGGCAGGAGAAAATGAAATTTATGAAATAAACTCAGATTTAAGTTTCTTTAAGTTACTTTGAGACTCTTGACATTTTCCCATGAGGCGATATTAAAGTGAAGTGGACTATTTGATGAGTCTCAGGCCTGGAAATCGATTGCTTTCAGGGCTTGTAGACACCCTCCCCCCCTTTCAAAAAACTCTCTCACCATCAGCAGGAAGCTGATGAGCATGCTAATGTCAAGGCTTTGATCACCCAAATAAGAGTCATATGCTCAAAACAGTAGAAATGCACTGTGATGAGTTCTATTGAGTCTTGTTTTTGAGTAATATTGTACTATTGGTCTTTGTTAGTGTCCTTTTAGGATGAGTTAGATGCAGCTCTTCAGACAGTTTATAGAAGGATTGATTCTTGATGGTAGCTCAGAGTGGTCTAGGTCATTGAGAAGCTGAGTGCTAAATGGCAATAAGCAAATCCCACTTGTGACTGCCATCTCTTGTGTCTGTCTTTAAACATTCTTTAACAGTACCCTTTTCATTGAAAGTCATGAAGATAAAAAAATGACAGAAATTTTTGCGCAGTCATATCTTCTCCTGTTGATAAAGGTTGTGTTCGCATGCTCTTGACATTCTAAAAAAAAGTGTCCTCTTCAACCTAAGATTATTTTTATTTTAGAGCAACCACTGCTCTCTATCCTAACACAAAACAAAGATAAGATGTTAGACGGCCACTTCCACCAAGCTCTTATCTTGATGCTGGTTAGAGAGTGGCCCTTGTTCTTTTTGAAAGCTGCACCGGTATCAAGGGTCAACACCAGACATTAAGTGCACATCTGATCCTAAAGAAGGGGCCACGAATCAGGAGCCATCTTTACCCAGCAACCTCATGAAAAGGTCGTGGAAAAGCATGCAATGGTGGATAAGCTTGCTGCCCTGAATCACCATGACCTTCATAACCCCATCAAGAAAGACTATTGTGTCAAAGCTGGGGGTTCATTGCTGTCTCATAATGACTTCATCGGAGCTGCTAAGCCTGGGGCTTAACAGTAAACTCATGATGAGATGGTGACTACACTAGAAGGTCGAACCTGGGGATGATAAAGTATTTGCTTCATATTTGCTGTAGTATTTCTACATGATCATTATGTAAATTAGCCTGGACCGAGAAAGCCTAGGCATTAAACCTTTTTTGTCATTTAAATCTTACTTTATTCAATTAGCTCTGAAGGCAGTTATTAGAGTAAAGCACAAGAACAACATAGCATATACAGTATTTACACCACTGCTTTCCAGTTTTTTTTTTTTTTTTGATTCGCTATTTAGAACGTGCATTATTTTCAGATAACCACACACCTATGAAGAAGGCCGTATTACACTTGCATTTTAATTTGGCCGAGCTCGATGTGAAGTTTAAATGAACTTTCACATTAACACAGGGATAACATTTAGCGTACTGACTGTTGTTACCAACACAGCAACATTTTAACTTGTGACTGAGATGGATTTTAAGTCTGTTACACTGCGTTTGGGAGTATGGGAAATGGTAATTTTACAAAAGCCAAGAATTTTTGCATGCATCGCTTGGCAACAACAGACCAAACTAACGTAACGCTTTTGATCATAGCAACCATCCATTTAGATCTAGCAATGGCAGTTCATTCCAGTAAGTTTTGAATGAGACGATGTGCAGCAGAAAGACATAGTTGTGCAAATGGGCCTGTGTTAACTATCCAAATATGAAAATTGTTATCAGATCTACCTAGCGCAGACATGGCAACAGTGGTATAAGCGGAATAATGAACTCCATGGCTTGCGTATATTGTTGAATATTGCACTCCTCAAGATGTAAATCTCCACCTCGACCAATATTTAGATATATGGACACCACGTCGTTCATTATCCCTTACTTGGACTTTTCCAATTGAAATGCGTTCACACATTTTGGAGGAAAACTGAAGAAGTGGGCAGGCAAGCAATACACAGCGGAGGACTGAGGTCTCACTAGAACACCAAGTGATGCTTGAGCTTCACCAGAGTCTGGTGTCTCTAGAAATTCAGAGCATATTTGCTTTCATGCGTAATACATTCATGGACTGTGCTAGTCTGTGACCTTCAAATTGATTAAGGATGAAAGATTGATTGTTTTACAGTGATGCGTTAGGTATTTATCAAAGTAATGTCATACGTTCACAGTTTAGTTCATTAAGTATTCATGGATTTCTCAGGGCTGAGTCCTTGCCAGTATGCATGAAAAAGAGAGAGAGAGAGAGTCACGTATACGCTGTGTGTAAGCCGTGTGCCGGAGAGGGAAGTGGGAAACATTGTGCAAGGGCCATCAGGAATGAAACAAGTGTGCACACACACACTCCCTTGCTGGAGCACACAGGATGGCACTGAGGGCTGGCTGAGGTATGACGATGAGAGCCGAGAGAGCTGGTGCTGAGCACATTCCAGCGGGCCTTCTGAGAGGCAAGTCTGTGTACAGGAGGCCTACGCTGGGGCTGGGGAGGCGCAGCTAAAAACTGAAGGGCTGTTTCAAAAACGGCTCAGTTGCTTTGCCTGCCGGGGCAGACACACTCTCACAGACACACGTACGCAACACTCACGCACACATACACACACACACACACACACATTCAGACACATATGTCCATTAACACACAGATAGTCAATCACACAGATACTCACTCTGTCACACAAACACAAGGTCACTTATACATAACTGCACACACATATACTAATACCAACTGGGTAGACACACACTCATATGTACCCACAGACTGAGAGGGAGAGAGAGAGAGAGAGAGATGGGTATGCAAATGCATAGTAGCTGTTACAGTTAAGGGCACTCACATGCCAATATATTATGTACAGACAGAGGAAAAAAACATCATGTGCATACATAAATGCAGATGTAAATATATAAACATACAAATTCTTGTGACCATATCAATAAATTGAATGGATCCAGCATAATTATAGCTTTCAGAATATGTTGGCAAGGTGGTACATACTTGAATTCATGATAAGGTAGCAGTTAAAGAATACTTGCACATGCACATTTGCAGAGCATCAGAAGCTGATTGGTACTATGTTCAGATACGCAAATACACATCGCAATTCTGCATGCACACAGACACACACACACACAGAGACGCAGATACATGAAATGGTCTGTCTATTTGTTTATGTTTAATGTAAATACACATCAGTTATGAGAACTCAATCCCGGGTTAATGCATTTCTTCAATCGACAAGTGGTGGTAATTATCACAAAGAATAATTATTTAATTGCCTCACATCAACAAAGGCTTTGTAATTACTGCCGTGGAAACCCCAAGGGAATATGAATTTGACAAAAAATTAATGTAGCTAAAATGCAAGGCATATACAGTCATTTACTCCTTAGAGTAATTAAGGACATATATTATAGTCATTTAAGCAACCATTATATGCATGCCAGCCACCCCCTGCCCCCTAATACAACAAAACAGGTGCGTTTTGGTGGAAGTGTGATGCACGTGTGATTTACATGTAAATGTATTCATATGTGTGAGTTGCGTTAATGGCATGTTTGGCCCTCAGACGGCAGGGATGTAAGGGTATACATTGAGCTGAGATTGTTTTTGTATGATGCTGACGGTTTATCTGGGAATGTTTCTTCACTTGATCAGAGCTGTATTGTTGTTGAAAAACAGAACTCCCAAACAGTGGCAAACATGTAGTATGTGCAAAATGTGCTTTTATGAGTTAGTGTGATAGATGTTACTATTATCAGAGCTCATTCTAACAGCAGCTAGTCCCAACAGTGAAAAAGAATCAAAAAGAATTTTGATGTAACATTAAACCTTTTGACTTTTAAAAAAGGTCCCTTTCAAAAGATGTCCTGACAGCTGAACAGTTCACATTGATGAATGGCTTTAGCTAATTAAATTTGAGTTGTGACAGGGGTCAGTCAAGGCATTGCCCTCTCTACAGCAAGCTGTTTGCTCCATCATTATCAGCTGTCTCTCTTGTGGTGGTCTCTCTGTAATGTCGGCATGGGGTTTTATTTGGATCAGTCTTCTATTGATGCCCTGTGTCTTCTTTTCATGTTTGGATGATCACAGTTGCTGCATTGCAGTTTTTTCTCCTGTTTATGTTGTTTTCTCCTCACTGACCTCAGAAGTCCCTCTATATTTTCTGTAGAACTTTGACCTTAGCCTATAGCATGTTTGTGTAGTTAGCAGTTTGCTTTATTGTAGCTGAGTTTATTGTTCTTTAGTCTATGAGCAGATCCACATTCCACAAAGCATTGCGACCTGGCTTCATGCTTGACAGACTGTTCAGTACCTTAACTTTATGATTAGTAGGTGTTCAAGACACTAGACTCTATTTTGGCTTGTTCTGCCCCTTAACATTTGCATACAGCTCAAAACAAAAACAAAAAATTCCTCACTCTTTTCAGTCTGGCTCTCCAGTCTTTAACATTTTCTGGTCAGAATGTGTTTGAGCATTCAAACTGTGTGATCAACCTAGGTGGTTATTACTGGTTCTTCAAAGCTCACTCTGCTTTGCTTGTAAATTTCAGTGGGGCATGCAGCATATAGATAATCTGTAGGTCTCCGAGGGGTGCCGTCTATAACTTCATGTGTTGTCAGCCTCATGACAAACACAGTGATTAAAGAGAGATGTGGTCCGCCATGTGTTCCATAGCTTGGTTAGTCATTTGTATGCACTAGTGAGAAGATGATAAGTGGCACATATATATCACTAGAACAAAGAAACAGACACCATTAAAATGTCTTTTCCATCATATAGCTGATAGATAGAGACAGTGATGGAGCAGAGAGAGAGACAGAAAAAAGAGAGAGAGATAAGACAGATAAGGTCGAATGGACGCGTGCAAAGACAACTAAACACACAGGCAGGGAAAGCCTTTTGTCTTATGCATTGTTGTCACAGCTATAATCAGTCCTGGGCTTTTTTCTTTTTTTTTCCTTGTTTTTTTTCTTCCATCACAGGCGGGCATGATCCGCACCGATGCAGATGAATACTTCATTGAGCCGCTGGAGCGGGGCGCTCAGGAGCACGAGGAGCAGGGAAGGGTGCACGTGGTCTACAGGAGGTCTGCCGTCCGCCAGGCCCCCTCCGACATCTCTGTGGACTACCAGCTCAGCGGTAGGCTTCCTCTTCTCCTCTGCTTCTTTGCTCCCAGAACTCGTGTTTACCTCTTCTCCCAGTAGTGGGGATGATGTTATAACGCAGGGGTTTTGGAGATGATGGTGATCTCACTGGCAGATAGTTCACTATAAGGAAAGCTGTGACACAAAATCACAAAATGTTTACAACATTTAGACAGCACTTTAACCATTCCTTAGGTCCTCTGTTTTTTTGTTTTTTTTTTTGCAAAATGGATCATATTTTCAAAATGAGCCTTAGAGAGATGGAAATCTCAGCAGAACTCTCGGTGCGTGTTGGGGGTTAACTTCAAACAGTGCTTTCAGTTGTTTCATAAGCCTCCTCATGGGATCATAATTTGTTTTTAATACTCTTTTCAAACAAATGTCTTCTCATTACCCTGACGCCTGCAATAATATTAGGAGCTGAAGTAATAAAAGGCTGTCACGATTGAAAAAGCCCTCTGCCTGTAGAGTCATCTCCAACAAGGGTATTCAACAAGCCATTCTGTAGGTGGGCTTCAGAGGGCCTGGCCTTGCTTCAAAACATTCTCACACGACTCAGCATCGCGTCCCCCACCCTGCTGCTACAGCCCATCAACATCAGGAAAAACATCTAAATGACACCACTTCCTCTTCTTCTGTTGTGAAAAAGAGACCTTTGTGTGTGTGTGTGTGTGTGTGTGTGTGTGTGTGTGTGTGTCTCGTTGCAGTTGTTGTTGTTGTCGGGGCCATTCGGTAATTACATCGGAACAGTGGGAAACTTTTGGGGAGGCGGCAGAAGTCTTTTGTCACACAAGCTCCTTTCAAAGATATTCTCTTATTCACTTGACTCTAAAGAGACAGGGGGCTTGTACGGTTTTCGCGGTTACCGTGGTAACCTGGTGGCGTGCCATTGTCCCAGGTGGGAAGCACAGAGGAGTGGGAAATTATTACGCTGTCACTCCTGGTTGCTTGGGAATGCTCAGCCCATTCACTGCAACACAAGGAACACGGATCCATGCCCCCCCCCCCCCCCAATGACTCTTCAGACCACCTTAGAAGCTGCTGTGCTCACACTGTCTGTAGAACGACCTTTGAATATTGCCTGTTTCCCATAGGGCCTTAGGGCTTCCACTGTAGTGCCTTTTTATATATGGCTGCATAGCAAGGCCTTAAAAACAGCCCCTACCAAAGTGTGCTGAAGCACCGACTTGGCCAGTGCTCCCTGTCGCGAGTCAGACGAGCCAGCAGGCCCCTGAAAGAGGCTCTCAGTCAGTCAATGGGTTGCAAAGCTTGTGCCGATGCCCACTTCTCTCTCTCTCTTTCTCTCTCTCTCTCTCTCTCTCCTCTCTCTTGCCCACCATTCCCAAGACTGTGTCAGTTGAACGCCGTCCATGCGCCTCAGGTCAGGCTCCCGGAACAACCACCCCCACCCCTCGTCCCAGACGGTGCTTGCCAAGCAAACCATTTCTCAGTACCTGCCTTCACAGAGACATTCGCTGCCAAGTACGCAGGTGCGGAGGTGGGTGTGTGGAGTGTGGCGGAGGGCAGAGCAGCGATGGGTGCATGGGTTCACCCTAAAGGGATGGGTCAAATTTTGACTTTCTTTCAGTTTTCTGTAACCAATTAGATTTGGATAGGAAGGAGGTGTCACACAGAGTGACAAGCTGTCTGTAAACATGACACCACATGCTTTTATCTGTTCTGTTTTTTGTTTATTTACATTGACTTTTTTTATTAGCTTTGTTGTGCGGGGGTGCCCCCGGTGGACACCAAGTGGACTTGAACAAATAATCATTGCCTTTTCACCGCGCCCCCCTGAACACGCAGTTTAGCCAATAATGAGCCAAACGCCCATCTCTATCCCTTCTAAAACTTAAATAATCCTGGCGGTGCTGTGTTTTGAGTCAAACCCCCTCTGTGAGGTTGAACTCTCCCCAAAGCTAACATTCTCAGTGGGATTACACAGGTTGGAGTGGTAATAATCAGTCAAGCGCTACTCCCACGCATCCCCCCCACACACACACACACAAGCACACACACACACAAACTTACACTCACACTCACACTCACACACACACCACGAAACTGTATAAACAGTGGTCGCACAGTGGATATTCAGAGGCTGTAAGAATGCCTAGGCCACGTGCATAACACCTTGCAATTGCTGAAGTTTGACAGCAATCTTACAGTTACGCATGTAGACCTGATAATGTTTTACATGATCTCACACAATCAAAAGGTCATTTACTTGTGTTTCCCCAGCACAGATGGTGGGTTTAGAGCGTGTGTGTGTGTGTGTGTGTGTACGTGTGTATATTGCTTGGCTGGTTTGAACATAGTGTTCTGCCTTAGGCTTGCAATGACTCTCAGACAGATCTGACCCTAATCTGGTGTGTATCTGCTGAATCAACAGCAGATCAAAGCAGAATCCACTCTATGGCCTCACCGGTGGAAGTCTCAGGATCTTTTACAGGATATAGGTGTATATACATACACACTATAGTATATCTAAATCCCTTTGGATAAGGGGGGGATTTGGTCTCAGCAAATATTGGATGGAGTATGCAGCATTTTTTAAAATGTTTTGTTTTATTTTTTATATTCAAAGGTCCACCATCTTCAGGCAGCGTTGCTGCATCACAACACAGTGATGCCATAACCCAAAATAACAAACAATAATGTAGACAGATAACACTTTTTTTGTTGCTGCCAGCCAGCGGTGGTCTTCCTCTCACAATAACAAATCATGTCGGGACAGTTAATTTACAGCAAGTCATTGCCCTTCGCCTGGGAACAAGCACGGCCTGTCTGGCAAGTCATAAAGCTTTTGGAAATAGATACCATCAAAACATTGATATACTCGTTTAGTGTAAATTGCCTGGGGTGGCGACCACACAACACTTTGTCCCTTGGAGCCTGGGGGAAATATCAGCCCGAAGTAGGTGAAGGGGGTAATTCGTCACAAGTGCTTCAGATTAAGTCCAACTGCCAGACTGATTGTGCTCAGACTGATGGAATAGCAATTGTTGTTGTGGTCTGGCATACCTTCCCCAATCCCCAGGCCCCCCTGTTGTAGAAATTGGTTGCATTAGTGCAACGGTAACAAAGGATTTGTCTTGTTCAGAGTCCTGAAGGCATTACATCAAACTGGCAAGTAATTGGCAAAAAAAAAGTGAGGAGAATAGCTTTGAATGGCGAGGTGCCTCTACAAATTCCATTCGGATGGGCCAGGAAACCATTGCGGCTCTGGTATCTGGGGAGCAGCCGAGAAGAAAGATCTTGAACCTGTGGCTGGAAAATGGTGATTTATATTTGTCACACAGCTGTGTTGGGCCTGCCTGCTTGACTGCCACGCCGAGAAGAATTTGGTGTCGCTGGCAAGAATTAGAAATATGCAAAGCAGTGAAGAAAAAGAGAGAGAAAGAAAAAGCTGGGGACAAAAAAGTGGAAACATAAAATGGCCTCTCAAAAATTCTCAAAGGGTAGGTTCGTTTTTTTACACTTAAAGCCTTGTTACCTGATTGTTAATGATGAAATACAATGGTTAAGATAAAAATTTTGACAAATGCCTCTGTTTTGAGAATTTTCGGTTGTTGTGGTCAGCGTATCCGTGAAAATTATTGACCATTTGGTGAATTTCACATCTTTACAAATGAAAGTTTAATACGCTCTAGGAAAGATTGTAACAGTGCACCTATGCAGCCATTCTGTAGGTGTGTGTGGGGTGCTACCACAACAACCGAAAATTTTCTGAACAGAAGCATTCTTCACAATTTTAATCTTAACTATTGTACTTCATCATTAACAATCACAAAACAAAGCTTTAAGTGTAAAAACACAAACCTGTACTTTAATCCTCTGAGCATGTTAAAATAGATAATATTGAAAACATTTAGCAAAACAGGATGTTGCTGAAGTGCAGGTTTAGTGGATCATAAAGCTTTAGACTGAAATAGTCATGTCCTGTAAGCGAACTATCAGTGGTGCCACAAGTGTTGTTTTCCCTTGGAAGAAAAATCTTTACTAGTGAAGTTTTATTGCTATGTTAGACATCTCTGGCCCATGCGGTTTTCCACCAGACTAGTCTGCCTTGAGGAGATAGCAACTCATAATCCTGTAGTTCATGGTTATGTTAACTTGGCAGACACTTTTATCCAAACTGACATACAATACAAAAACTCTATATTAAAAGCCAAATGCTTTTAAAAGCCTCGGCTTTTTTATATAATGTACAACTTAGTAAGGCTACAAAACAATGACTGGAAGGTTATGTGTAGTAGGTTATGAAGGTTGTTGAGACTGCCCTGGAGTTTGGCTCTCAGCAGGTGTTTCTGAAGCGAGCTGCAAGAATCTTTTCATTGACTGCTAGACCTTGACAGCTCACAGATCAATTGGGTAATGGTGCATCAATGCAATGGCAACAGTTCCGGAAGTGTAAATCACACTGTGAATAATGACTTGCTATTAAAGAGATTGTGTGTCAGAGAGAATGTGTCAGAGTGTTCTCCAGGGAGCTTTCAAAAAGCTCAGTTTAAACTGGAAACTTTACAATTCAATTGGCGTTTACAAGTAATGTGACCACTACAAAATGGGTCTTGTCCCACTCTTCCCAGTAGTCCATGAATGCACTATGAGACAATATGACAAGAATTATTAGAAACGATGGACTCCAGATTAGTCCCAGTTGTATCATCTGAATTATTGTTCAAACCTTATCTAAATGAATGAATATTAGGCTCACAAAAGATGCAAACGATGATACTTAAGTAGCCTACAATTTCTAAAATTGAGAATTTTGGCAAAAAACATTGTAGAAGTGTTGATGCACAAGGCAACAAATATTATCAAGGAATTTGATGGAAGAAGACACTAAAGTAATGACACCAGATTATTAGAATGCTGATAGACATGAGGTTCATGAAGATTACAGCTGCCTGTAGTCCAGGTTTACCTAGATTTTCAAAGAGCTACTAAAACTGTAAAATTGCTTTTGTCGCTCATAAAAAATAGCTGATAAAATATGTGTTCGCTCTTGTCGCTCTAATCACTCATGACATGCCCATTGACATTTAATTTACAGTCGAAATGCGTCATAGCTAATGTCCATAAAGTTGAGCAGTTTTTAAGTTCTTTTAGTCACTCTAGTTGCCAAGCTATGTTGCTCTTCGCTTTTGTCGCTCTTGTCCATACTAAGTGAATTACTTCTGGTGATTTTACAGCTTTAGTCACTCTTGGTGTGAACACACAGTTAGCCGGGTCATTATAAAACAGGTGAGTGTGAATGAGTAAGGGACAACGGCCCGACAAGGTGACCAGTTTGATGGAAATAATGGTGAGGTGGAGGCGAAGGGCTCTATGAATCTCGTTTGAGGAAACAAACAGCTTCAAATTTGTGTCTGATCCTTTTGATGGAAGTGCTCAAATGTTGTGTCATAACAGCAAATCCCCTGGCTATTCCTCACACATAACCTGGAGCATTTCTTTTACGGTGGCCCATAAAAGCCGCTGAATGCGCAGGACTGTTTAATGTCTGAGGTCAAGTGTATGTTTTCACTTAGGAGTACCAGAGCTTGTTCTTTATAGGAGTCTAGTTAGAGAGAGAGAAAGAGAGGAGGCTTGGGGAAGCAGCAGCGGGGGTCTTTAAACGGATCCTCTTATCTCCATGCTGCATGACTAAGAGTCTCCCCAGCACACCGGCTGACGAGCAGCCTGCTGCCGCCGCCCCAACAGCAGGCCCTCTGAAATTGCACAGAGAGAGAGAGAGAGAGAGGAGGGGGGTGGGGGTGGGGGAGGGGGTGAGTGGCCACTTGTGCCAGCGCTCAGTGTTGGCATTGGTCCCCAGTGTACTCAGCTGTCGTGCCCATGGGTGAACTCGTCAGCCGAACTGCTGGAGCACTCTGACTCACGAAGACCCTGTGGAGTGCGACTTTTCTCACGCTACCCATCTTTCTGCCATCGCGCCACAGACCATAGGGGAAGGGACAGGAGATTATACGTCCTAATTTTTGTTTTATTTTTGTCAAAATATGCAAAGGTCAGGTTGAGCTCTGTATTTTCGACTGCATGATGCTCCTTGAGCGTCATCTAATTGGAAACATTTGACGCTGTGCTGCTTGCCTTGCACAGATGTGGGCCGTGAAAAGGCATCCAGAATGGCCATAGCTCAACACTGCGCAACTGTTTTTTAAGGCCAGTACCTCAACTTGGGTGCAGTTGAGCACATCCCCGGCAAATTCAGCTGAGATACATCGCACACTTGCGTGTGATGATAACGGACAGTTTTGTGCTTTGAAGGACTCCATGGCACCATCGGAGAAGACAATGTGCCTTTCCACTTTTAAATGAGTTGTGTAATGACATACCAGAATCATAAGGTACTCTGTAGTTTTTCCATATTCCTCCGTGAAACAGTCAAGGCCCGGGTTTGATGAATTCTTTCCATGGAAGCTTGTTGTGATTATCCCCAACAGTTCTGGCACAAGGCTCTGGAGCACAGAGATGACGGCCTTGAAGCCCTGGACTTCATTGTGTGCACCAGTGGTGGGCAGTTTTCTGTGAGTCCACGTTCCATTGAATCACCCCATTACAATCCCATCTGGCACTGGAACAGGAAGTGCTTTATTACCATCCCACAATGCCCCTCTTCTTCCCTGTCTGTATACGGCTGATGGGTTCTGAACAGTGGCCGAAAAAAAAAGGGAGAAGATGCCTTAAATTCTTGGCTGCGAAGATGATGTCATTGCTGCAGCAGCAGCAGTGGTTTATGAGATAGTTCAGTAGCTGAACTCGAAGAGCTGAGATTCTTCTTGCTAGTATTAGTCCAGCTTTGAAGTGAATTGATCTTCTTTAGGTCAATAGAAGTCTTTTTTGAAGCTATGGCAGTAAAATTCGCAACCTACAGCAAATTACTTGCAGTGTCTTATCAGGTTTGACTCTCTGGATTTTCTTTTTTTGGATAATGCTATTTTACCATTATGCCTTGAGGCACTGCAACAGAGCTCAGAAAATGAGTGTTCTTATGCTAGACTGAATGACTTTACTCGTAATAAAGCATAGGCTGGGAAATGTGTACCGCTCAGCTAAAGGATGTGGGATAGTTTCTTGAAATTTTAGCTGACCTTTTTGGAGCCAGTGGAAAATTATGTTAATCTCAGTAACCCCCCCCCCACACACACACACACGCATAACATAACATCTCCTTACAGTCAAATTACGTTATGGACAACGCTTTTTATGGTGAAACGGATATTTTGTTGAATGTTTGCTAATGTATTTTTGGAACCTTTTAAGCATTTGAAATATGAAATTCTGCATGTAATTTTTATCCATGTTTGTGGGTGTAATAACCTGTGATATCCATCAGAAATAATCCTCAGGGTGCTCAAGCCTTGGGATTTCCACTTCCTTTCTGAAGTTTATGTTTGTCACAGATACTCTAAGTCTCCTTAGCATCTTCTCCTCATGTTGAGAGACAGATATCCCAGTCACTATGTGGCCTTGTGTTGTTATTGAAATTATCTGAAGGGGGGTCTGTTTGGAGTTTTATGAGGTATTGCGAGAGTCTCGCTTGGCTCACTTTAAGCAAATGTTCAGAACCTTAACTGCATTTCTGTCAATGTGACCACATCTGTTTTGTGTAGACCGCGAGGTGTCTGGAGCTGAGTGCCTGTGCCCTTGGTTATATGGGACAGGATACAGATGGAACTGTTTACATCAGCCCTTGCCGCTCTGTGCGTGCGTGCGTGCGTGCGTGTGTGTGTGTGTGTGTGTGTGTGTGTGAGAGAGAGAGAGAGAGAGAGAGAGACAGCTTGTGTGTGTGTATGTGTGTGTGTGTGGGGGGGATGTACATGAAGGCTGTGGTTTCTCTCAGAACTGCCAAACATCATATTTTAACCTTGTCTGGACTTGTGGGTATCATCGGCTCCCAGTCAAACCATAGACCATATAGTTCTCCTGCAATCCCTAAACACCTGCTTCAGACTGGGAGAGGCAGTGCTAGTAGTGGAGGAGAAATGATGGGCCGCGGTGTGTGTGTGTGTGCTGGGGCTGATGGTGGTGTGGTTGCTCTGTGTTGACAAAGCCAAGAATAGCCCTGTGGTCGTATAATAGAGACGACTAAGAGGTGCCATTCTTGGCTGCCTGCCGACGTGATTGGTGTGACTGAGACAGTGCTGTGAGAGAAAAAAATATATGCTTTATGGTTCTCTCCTAAAAACCCATAGGGAAATTGTGCATTAATAATGATGTTTATTTTTCTTTTCACATTTTTTCTTTCTTTTTGGATCGGAACATTCTGGGATGCAACCTCAGAGACTCCCGAGCAGATGCGCCTCTTTTCTTTACCTCCATGCTTTTCATGCTTCTGTTTTTTATGTATTTGTTTATTTATTCATTTGTTTATTTATTTATTGCCACTAAAGGTGCACCTCCTTCTCTTGTTGTTACCTTTGTGACTGAGCATCAGGCTTCAAGCAGCATTTCAATTTGCCCTGGATATGATAGACAGGGTAAAGAAGAGCAACTCACACTTGGGTGAGAATCCTGAGGGGAGATCTGACAGATTTGACAGGAGCATACATATCTGTATACTACAAAGACAGGTTTATTTATGCTACTACAGCGCTCAAAGTGTCAGTATCTGGTCTAAACAGTCTGCCCTCACAAAGAGAGAGAGAGAGAAGCAGGGAGAGAGGGAGAGAGAGTGAGAGAAAGAGAGACAGACAGATGGAAAAAAAGACTATACGTAGATACAAATCAGGTGGTTTTCACTGTCTAGACAGTGTCCACACGCAGTGTCATTTGATATCATCCGCAATAAGGGTCCTTACTAGCATAGACAGTTATTGAATCTGATGCCTGACATCATTTGCAGAGTGATGGTATTGCTCTTTAGCAGACTCTGGGTCTGAGTCACTCAGAAAAATTACCTTCGATTGACTCTAGTTCGAGTCCTATGCTTATCCATTGCGTTGATGTGGACGATGAATAATGCATTCGGTGTCATGGCATTTGGCAAACTGAAGGATGGGTCACAGTGGCTATGAGTCTCAATTGACTCTGTTGCTAGGAGTTTGCCTGCAGACCAGTGTGCATGGTGACCTTGGCTCTCACTGCCTTATGGAGGTCTTTTGTTTTACCTGCATGTTTAATTCTCATTGACTGCATTGTGTGACCTTAATGTGTTGTGCTGGATGTGCCCTATGCATTTGTCACATCACACACCAGGCATTTGTGTGTTACTCTATTTCCATTAGCACTGGTGGGGTACCTAGTTCAAAGGGTTCTGGTGGTCATAAAGCTTTAATTAAAATAATTGAATTAGAAAACTAGAATATATCGCAAATGAGATAAAAATAATAGGGTTGGTGTCAGAACAAGAAGGCAATAAACACTGTTGCAAAGGCAAGATAATTGTGTTTAATTAAATACACTGCTGGTGGGCAACAGCAGTGCTTCAAAAATAAAAAAAAAAATAAAAAAATCAAAGCGGAGAACTTTTCTCCACTCCTGCTTCATGGGGTGGTGGTGGTATGGCGGTTAAGGAACCTAGCTGACATGGTTCCATGGTACCTAGTTGCCTGGAAATTGTGGGTTTATATCCCAGCTGCCGCCCTTTAGCAAGGCAATTAACCCTAAGTTGCTCTAGGGGAGACTGTCCCTGATGTAATCGATAGTTGACAAATGTAAGTCTCTGTATAAAAGCGTCTGATAAATGTAAAATGTAATGCTCAAGGTCAAGGCTCTTCCAGATGCAACTGATGCTTCTCCACTGATGGATTGCTACTGTTCTTGCATCATTTCTCCAGCTATTGTTTCAGACATGGAAAGACTAGATCTACCTAGGATGGACAGACATTGAGGCTGTTTTCAGGTCAGTTGTGTCCCAGTTCGACTCAATGAACAAGTTAACAAATGCTGTTTTTAATTCAGTGATCACCACCCCCCACCCACCCACCCCCAGGTGTGTTCACCTAAGAAAACGAGGGTGCAGACTTTGCTGACTCGGCTCCCATCTGCTTTACGAGAGTGGTTTTGGGTCCATATTATTATACTGGCACTGTAATCTTGCTTGTGTGCGCAAAGTCTTTTGGGGCAATATGGAAACAATTCGTCGTAGTTTGTGCAAAGTGCATAATGCAGCGTTTTTTGGTCCTGGCCTTGCCCCCGCCCCCAAGTGTGTGTTTATTGCGTTGCTGTTGCCACTGCTAATTTAACACACAACAGGGGGCAACAAAATTAGCCTTGGTCATCAAAGTATTAATTGTTAGCTTAAGTTTTATTTGGAAGCAGCTACAGTGCCACCATGAAAACAGATGTGAATGAAATGAGAAAGAAAACCACAATTGGGTGGGGGTGGGGGGGGACTGCTGTTAGAAGGGGATGGGGTGGGGAGGGGTGCTGTTAGACCACTGATTCAAGTTGTTAAACCTCTGCAACATTGTGTGTGTGTGTGTGTGCGTGTGTGATTGTGCCATCACTTTCAGTGGTACCTACGACAATCGGAAGATGGAACTTCCCATCTCCCCCGTGATGTGTTCCTGTGGTAGTGCTGTGGGACCTTCTGTCAACAGTCACTCAGAGGCCTCTAAATTGGATGATCACAGTCTGTTGACTATCCTCTCTCACACTGCTCTCATGAGACCATACCAGCAGTCTCTCCTCCACATAGTCAATGATTAATCTGTCTATGCAAGCTGCATACATTGGCACCATGTGTGTGTTTGTGTGTGTGTGTGCCATTGGCCATGCAAGTCTGTGCGTGTGAATGTGTCTGTGTGCGTGTGCGTACGTGTTTGTTTGTGTGCATCATTGGCCAAGTCAGTCTGTGTCATCTCGCATGTCAGTCCATTTTGCACTCATGCCTGTACCCCTCCGTCAGATCCCGGCATGACTCTGCTGACACATCAAGACTATGCCTTTGCCACTGCAGGGAAGTTGTTGCTGTCAGCGTATGGATTCGTTTACATCATTTTAGTCCATGGAATAAAAAAACTGAAAGAAAGAAAAAAAAAAGTCCTGTATGAACGTCTGAGGATTATGGTGATTTGCCGGTTTCCCAGAGAAGTAGGATTATAGGGGTGTGTGTGTGGGGGGGGAGTGTGTGTGTTAGGGGGCTGCATTTCCACCCAATTTCTCCCTTTCATATGAGTCTACGAGTCAGATGTGTCCTGTGTTTAAACAGTAGCGCACAGACA
>PYXC01002552.1:75000-255000 GCA_015244755.2 Tenualosa ilisha | reverse complement strand
GCATTTGCTTGTTGCTTGACTTTGTCCTTTGTCCTAGAATGTAGAGTACTATATCACCTGTATGTCAGTTGAGGCTCCAATGAAGACCTGAGAAAGTTAAATGTTTGTGTGCTCTCTGTCTGTCAGTGGTGTGGATGTCTGTTCAGGACAGTCTGTATTCTCAGTGAATTGCATTTAAGACTTGGTAAATGGTCCAGTCGTGTGATAGATTACATCCCCCCTTCTTTTCTGCTGATGTTGCATAAACGTTGGCAAGAAACTACACCATGCGTAACACGCTGTCACCATCTCAGTCCTGGAGAGAAAAAACATTTGAACACATAGATACTTTCACTTCCTCAGCAATATTCCCAGAGTTTAATATGAGAGCTTGGTAAATATAAATAAAGAAATCAAAAGAATGAACAATAAGGGTATGAAATATCCTCTGTGCATAGCAAACTGCAAATACATTATCCACCCAGTATTTGCGGCACTCAATTGCAGTTCAAGTAGTTTACCAATCTATTCAATATATTCAATTTGGAAGTAATAATAACATTTATCAGTATAATGCTATTTTGTTATTTTTTTGTCTACTTGCTCTATTTCTTAATAAATGTGATAATGTTTATTCTCTTTGCCACTGATCTTGGGCCTGTGGAAGCCTATAACGTGTCCTTCCTAAAGACTTAACAAGACTTTTCATGGGCTGATTGTGTATGTGGGAGGTCACTGTCAGCTCATCTGTGTCTCACCAGAAGCGCCCACGGGTGAAAAGGTCAGCAGATTGACTCAATGAGAAACAGAAACCAGGGGAAGAGAGAGAGAGGAAGAAAGACAGAGAGAATGGGAGGGAGAGAGTGAGTTTGGGTGGTAGCGAAAGGGAAAGGAGATAAAGTTAGAAAGATTACGTTGACATCTTTGGGAATCCATGTACAAACATTAGCAGTGAATAGTTGATAAAGAGAAAGCATATGGTGCAGCTTTTCTAATGCCCCGCAGCACTGACTTAATGCCCTCTGCAGATTGTCTGTGGTCCTCACAATAGGGTAGATATCTGCACACAAATAGCATCCAGATGTGGTCTTTAGTTCCAGTGAGCTTGGTCGCTCCCCCCCTCACTCCCTAGAGCACTGAAACCAAGCCTAGTGCCATCTGTACTATCTGATGGCTCCGCTACACACACGCGCACACTCACACACACACACACAAGCATATGCACACTCACACTCACACGCACACGCACACGTACACACACACGCACACTCACACTCACACGCACACACACTCAAGCACTCTCCCCACCCCCATGCTCCATGCCTTTGTCATCACTTGCTATCAGCTTTAGCCCACTGATAAAGAGATCTGTTGTGATATCACACATACATTACAAAGAGTGTGGCTTGACACGGTTTCCGCCAGTTAGTGAGAGGTGGTTTCATACAGGCTGTTTAGATGTCTGATGGATGCAATAAGGATTGGTTGTGTGATGCATGGAGGACTCGGTAATTGTCGGCAGTTCCAGTGCCTCACACACATGGTGCTCAAGTCAAACACAATTTTGTGCATTCCCCACAGCTTACTGTGAATGTTTGTTTGTGTGTGTGTGTGTGTGTGTGTGTGTGTGTGTGTGTGTTTGTGTGTGTGTGAGAGAGAGAGACTCTGTGTGTGTATGTGTACATGCACACTTCACTTGCATCTATAGTAAGACCCATCTGAGGCTGCTCTAATCAGCTACTGTCTAGTAAACGGCTCTGCTACAGGAGTGCTTCCCTCCATTTCAATCCATTAGTCTAAAGCTCCAGAGATTAACAGTTGGGTTACAGCACAATGAAGAACGGTTTTGACTGTACTTTTACCAGCAAAAACACACAGACACACACACACACACAGACACACACACAGACACAGCCCCTCTTAAACACACTCAAACACTCAACTATACATGCATGGAGGCAAGTACAGCACCCCACCCTACCTACAAACCCACACACATACATATGCTTATACTGTACTCAGTAGACATACCTACCTCCACCCAGTAGTCACACACACATTCATACACACACACACATGCCATACTCCCTCCTTCCAACCCTCTCAACCCCATACAAAGATACACACTCAGTACACAAACACACACACAGAGACACACACACATACACACAAACACTCAGGACTACACACTGTAGGCTCTTAGGTGGGGAAGAAAAACAGCTGGGGCCTTTAAAGGCATCCACTGTGATTCTCACAAACACTGGAGCCTTTTCATGAGCCAGACTCCGGCCATGTGCCCCTGCTGCTGGCTGTGCATGCACACACACACACACACACACACACACACACACACTCTGGTCACATCGCACCAGCAGTCCCCTGCAGCAGCCCCAGAGCCTTGGCTGCCTCCTGCGTTTCATTGTCTCACCACCACAGCCCCCCCTTCCTCCACACACACACACACACACACACACACACACAAACAAATACATACACACTCACACACACACACACACACACACACACACACACACACACACCAAGTGATCCCTAATTGCCGCCTGGACTACTGGCCAGCCCTGGCAATTAATGCCTTACACACTCATGCGACATGCTTGCTTGTGCAGTAATGGCTTCTCACCCGCCCCTGCTAGAACGAATGCAACTCTCATCATGCCGAGGGCGTGTGGCAGAAAAAGACAAGAGGGTCTCCTGCCCCGGGTTTCATCTAATTGCCCCTTTTTCGTCTTTGTCTCGGCCTTTCCCCGGTGGGCCTGTAACTATAGAAGGGATGTGGGTATTTAATTGTATTTCCTGGCCCTAACCTCTCTCGCTCTTTTCACACAGCGGTGGGGATCATTCCCTGCTGCCATGTGCTTCTGCTGCACCTCTGTGGCCTGGCCATTTAATGATCAGCGGTAGGTAATTGATTTTGCGGAGGAGGAGGAGAGGGAGAGGAATAGCCAGGTGGTCTTTTCCAAACTCAGACAAATCTGAGTCTGTTCACTGTCTCTGTCTGAAATTGCATTTCTCGCTATTAAGAATCATCTGGCTTCATAGCTCCATCTCAGAGAGTCTTTTTTTATGTAATAAGGTTGGGTTAATGGCAATACTGTAGCGCTTTATAGTGCCTCAGGGAGAACTAGGTGAAAAACACACTTACTCAGGAACTGACCCTATACACTCTTTCATTGCCTGTCCCATCTGTCCCAAAGCCTTCTGTAATGATGTAATACTACTCTTAATAAGGAATTTATTATAAATTGATCATGAACTTGACCAGGTGCATAACTAGCCACACCAATGAAAACATATTATGGTGTTAGTATCCAGCCCTCTGTCTTCATGTCTCAGTTGCACCACCCTCCCATTCTCTCTCCAGCTGGAACCCCATCACTCACATGTGAAAAATTCTCCTAGTTGTCATGTTCGTGTTGCTCACAGGCCCTTAGCAACGGGGTCAAACCTGGTTTCCTCCTGTTGATGTTTGTTTAAAGGCTGGCTAAAAAAGAAAAAAAAAAAGAGTGAGTAAGGGGAGTTGTCCTCAGACAAGACCAAGCAAAGAAAAGGAAAGGGTGGTGGGGCAGATCATAACCATCCTTTGCCACTTTGATGTGCTGTTTGTTACCTTCAAGTTTACTGTTTATTTCTTTCTGATTTGTTGTGGTCCACTTGGATAGCAGCAGAGTGACCTGCTCTTTATCTGGTGTCAATTAGCTGTCCTTGTTGCCAAGTGTTTTTGAAGTGGCTCTTGGTCTTCTGTGCACAACAGGTGAATGAAATCTACCATGATGAGTCGCTGGGTGTTCACATCAACGTGGTCCTGGTGAGAATGATTATGCTGGGCTACTCAAAGGTAAGGTCCTAATGGGAAACCTAAATAATGACCTTTAAGGAAAAGTCTGGCATAAATCAACCCATGTCTCTTTTGTTCAAACTCACCGAGTGATGTTGTTTGGAAGAGGAACAAGATGCCTTTGCCGCAAACCTTCAGTACACATGGACCTTATTTTGGGTGTTAAAATGAAATGCCCAGGCACCAATCAGACTGTTCCCTCAGTGTCTATTGGCCTGATGGTTAAAAACATCTGGAATAATCTAGTGCAGCTTGAGAGAGTTTGATACAACAAGGACCAACTAGCGAAACAGGAGCTACGCTAACTAATGAGGCCAAAGAAATGTAGTTTGTGTTTCTGTGCCCCTTTGATTTAGTGTGATCTACCGGTTTGCAAATTTGCTGTATGTTGTACCGAATTTTTTCCTACCGACAGCACTCAGTGAACTCATGTAACAGGGATAAGGGTTGATATACGTCATATAAGGTTCTACTGATGTTCTACACTGGGCAAGTATGAAAATAAGAAACCTCTGCAATATAATTTATGCTTAGTACATTTTGTTACAACACAGGAGACAACAGGAATTTTTCAAACAGTAACAGTCCAAATTTATAATGCCTCTTGAACATATATGAACACTAAAGACATATATGTCTTTAACACTGAAGACGAGAAAGCATTTTGATATAATGGAGGCGCATTATACCCGTGTGGGCTCTGATGAAATGGACCTGGAAAGCTGGAAAATGGGTCATATTGCATGAAACAGTTCTGTAGCTCCCTGAAAATGCATGTTTAATTAGCTAATGGGGTTGGACATTTTGTCGTTTCACCCCCCATTCCACTTCATTCCTTTGTCTCTGGTCAGTCCATTAGCCTCATCGAGAGAGGCAACCCATCACGCAGCCTGGAGAACGTGTGCCGTTGGGCCCACGTGCAGCAGAAGGACAATCCGGAACATTCCGAGCACCACGACCACGCCATCTTCCTCACTCGCCAGGGCTTCGGACCAACAGGCATGCAGGGTAAGAGAAAGCGATCGCCAACTGTGACTGCTTGACCTGACAGCTAGACCCTTGAGCTGAACGATCACCTGCCCCCCATCAACCACCCACTGCTGGGCTGAACAGCCACTAGTCTAAATTAGTTTCTCTTTTCCACTGATGTCTGGCAGAATAGCCTCATCTTGAGCTGAGGGGGTGGCCTTGTTTTACCCTGCTTGATCCTAAGTGTCTCATCACATGAAAGAGACAGGAGTGTGGTTGATTTAGGGGTGCCGATGGGGGTGGGGTTGGGGGCTGAACAAACTAGATGGGGGATGAGAGCTCTACACATTGAATTTGACAGCTTTACGGTAGATTGACTGTGTGATGTTGTGAATAAGCTGCTCATTATGAAAAAGGCTGGCAGATGCCCACGAAAACCAGCTCAGCAGCACTGGAGCTTAGAAACATTACTCAGATTCCAGCTAACTGGAACACTTCCTCCAGATCCTTGCCAGAACAAAGCTAAACTCCCTCCAGGTCACTGTCATCTGCCGACCTCATGTTTTCCGAAGGAGATATTTGCACAAATACTATATTCAATTTCCCTTTTTTTCAGTTGGTCTCTGTTGCACATTGGCAAATTGTCAGACTCATCATTTATGCAATGATGCATTTAGATCTGTTTGTTGATTCATATTGATTCAACTAAATTCTGAATCAATGCACTAATCCTAGACAGACCAATCATATGTGACTGGGCAATTCTCCCCAAGTGGATGACCATAATAGATTGCATCGGGCCAGGCTGATACCCTTGTGATGTTACTGAGGGAATCTTCTAGCTGAGGCCACTTCATAAACCAGTGATGGGGCACTCGAGCAAAAAATAATCTCTATAGAAATGAACTTCCACTGCGACTCTCCCATTGGTATTCTTTTGCCCAGCCACCCAAATTAGTTTTTCACTAATGGGCTGGATTGTGACCATTATCTAACTGATTGGGGTGTGTATAGTGTGACATGACTCGTAGCCTAATACACTGATTTCACAGGCAACAGACAGGCTTTCTGTATTCTCTGTTATATTCTATTAGCTTACCTAATGGAAAGAGGGGAGAAGGAACATGACCATTCACTACAATGATGTAACTTTGGGATTTTTGTGTTGATAAATCTGGTGAGCACAGTGAGCTGTTCTGTGATCAGGGACGTTGTCTCAGGCTTTACAGGTCACAGCCATGGGCACAAATATCATACATATTTAGTCCGCCAGGATTCAGTAATGTATGCCTGTACAGTGCTTTTATTTTGTTGAGCTCAGATAGCAGATATTGCAGTTATTATGCTCTTGATTATATGTTGTGCTCTTGATCATGATCCTGTAATATCTCTTTTGTGTCTATAATCTGACAGCTATAAACTACATTGTTTTTGTGTCTGTATTTTGACTGCCTGTTATAAAATGGTCAACCTGAAAATAATGTACATGAATCTCCAGGGGATTTCTGAATTGGCTCTCTCTGTTTGGCTAAATAGTCTTGACAGCTACAAGGAGCAGTGCCACATGCATAGACCAGTACACACAAAAAAAGGGCTTTGCGTGTGTGTCCTCAGACACAGTGCATCGACTTGAAAGAGTGCATTTCAGTGCCTTGCTGGTGCTGCTTTACAGTGCTGGAAGTAGAGAGCCTGCTGTGGCTCCAGATTAGAGCTCCCCGGAGCGCACAGCTCACCGCTGTCCAGCCTCGCTTGCATAAAGGTCCCATTGTCTGGGCGTTTCCGTGGTTTCCAGGTAATACACTAGAGAGGTGCTCTGTCTGACTTGGAGGCAGCCTTTTAATTAAACTCTACTGAACTGTAAGCTTGGGGTGGTGGGGTAGTGTGGTGGTGGGGTGGTGGTGGTGGGGGTTATTGGGCGGGAAGAGGGAAAATATTCCTACAGCCGTGCGCTGAGGGAGGCGACCCAATCAATTTTGCCCCGTAATGGGGCGCATTAATAACCTGGCAAGTGAGTGATAGCCAGAGAGGTGAAGGTGTGCATAGGTAATTCAGCCTTTTTGCATTTTCCCCACCCCACAGCTTAGATCAGCTCCGTCCAGCTATAATAGAAAGCACGATTTGCTCAGCCTCACAGACTCATTCTGTCACATCACTGCGGGGGCCTCTCCTCTACGCTCCATTTTATTCTAAGCTTCCGCATCAAATTTGAATTCATCTTAAGCCTCCCGTAGACCTTTTCAAAATGGGTTGGACAGGAGATTATTTTTAGTTTGACTTGAGAAGAGAACGAACTGGAGTGTGAGCAGTAATAGTTGCCCAAATGCGCACTTGTCAATGAAACTTGTCAATCTGAATTAGTCCCATGTGTCAATGAGCAAAATTGAAATTGGGGTAAATAGATTGCTTAGCCTGGTTATACAGACATAGTTCATCCACTATATATTTTGTTACAGTACTATGCCTGGAATTGTGGCTAGACAGGTAAAAAACAGCTACTGGACGTTTCACTTAAGCTTTGAGTTTGATACACACACAAACATTTGATTGAAGGCAGCCTAATAGTTTTCTGGTTCAAACAATGTGCCCACCCACCCACTGGAAAGTAAACGTATCCCAGAGATGAGACTCCACTCTTGTCACTCAATGTACTTCGACCACCAGGCTATAGGATGCTGGAATAAAGTAAAAAAAAAAAAAATTCCTACTGGTGTGATTGCCAACAATGGAGTTTCAAACCTTTCACACATCTTGTGTACATAAAACTTTATTTAGTCGGTGCAGGCCTGTCATTAGAATGCTCTGGTTCTGGACGCCCATATGGGGGAGTAGGTGAAAATGCCTTGACACACATAATGATTGATTTATACTGGAATGATTCCTTTTTTCATCACCTTCCTCTCTCTCTCTCTCTCTCTCTCTTTCTCTCTTTCTGCACTGTTGCTTTTTCTCTTCTCTCCTGTTTCCCACCTCTTTGGCGTCTGTCTCCTCACAGGGTACGCCCCCGTTACTGGCATGTGTCACCCTGTGCGCAGCTGCACGCTGAACCACGAGGACGGCTTCTCCTCCGCCTTTGTTGTGGCCCATGAGACCGGTCATGTGTAAGTGGCATGCCTTTGGTCTTTTCTTCATTGTGTGTGCAAATGTGTGTGTGTGTGTGTGTGTCTGTGTCTGTGTCTGTGTGTCTGTGTCTGTGTCTGTGTGTTGTTTTTACTTGCCCCCGTCCATCTTGGGATCAGAGACCAGAGATGGAAATCACTGATGCACTGGCTGGTTCGCGATGACTGGTCCGTCGTAAAACATTTACTCAGAACAAGCAAATGTACTCAGCAGAGTGAGAATTATCTTGACTCTTTTTATCTTGAAGCTTTGGTGGCTATGATTTTTGTCTTTTTTTTTTTTTTTTTTTTTAAATATGTCATATTTTTTGTTTAATAAGTCACAAGTGTATGCAAAAGATTTAAATCTTGTTCAAGGCCAGTGTTTCTGGAGCAGAATACTCGAACACTTGTAGGAGACAGGGACCCAAAAAAATAAAGTTGTTTTAAATCTAGTTACACCACACCCAACATGTGCCATAATCAGTTATAGATTTTTAAGGTAGATGGGGAAAAAACCTCCATTCTAACCTGTGACAGTGCCAACACATCTCTAAGTGTCAAACTATAACGTAACTGTGCTACTTGCTGTTTTGCCAAAAAAAAACCTGAATAACCCTGAGTAACTGAATAGACTAACAGCCTTGGGCCTCATCCACTAACCATTCTTAGGAAGACATTTGTTCTTAAAACCCACTTGTGCTAGCCTAGAAATCCTAGGGAGTAGCACATGATTTTGCTATGCAGGTAAGCCTGGAAACTAACCACAGGGCCTCAGTAGCTGTTCTCCCAAGTTTGGTCAGACTAATCACAACACTCTATTTTTGTGGAGAGTTGCCCAGATATTCCCTAACAGTAGTTTATCAGGCTACAGAGGCTGTTTGAAAGACAGCCGCTGATTCGGCCCCTTGGATTGAGCCCAGTCTATCAGTCATAGCCAGACTATATATTTTGATGTTATAGTCTTGCTTGTCAGGCTAGGTTTATGCAGTTTTCGAGATGATTTGCATTCACCAGTACAGGTTTTTAAATGGGACCTTAAGAACATTCAAGAAAAGATATTCAAAAGATATTGGTGAATGAAACTCATTGACCTCTAAGGCTCCGTTCTGAGATCTGTGAAACTGTGAGAATGCTGAGTGTTTCTTTACTTCTTTTTTTGTTCTTCTGTGCTCCTCTGTCAAATTGCATTTGTGTGTGTGTGTGTGTGTGTGTGTGTGTGTCCTCACACAGGATGACCTAGCTCTCCCAATATGATGTAATATGCTACATTTGAAACATTAGAAACATTACATTAGAAACCCTGTATAAGAGCTCACCACAAGTTTATGCAAAAGCCTCAGGCACTTAAACAAGGGCAAAGGACAAATCAATGAGCCAGGGAAGTTAATCTACCATAGTATTTGTAGGTCAAGTTGGAGACCCAGGCTGCTGATTGAGATATCCTCCAAATGTTCCGCAAGAACACTCAGAGGTTCCGTCTAAAAACTAGCACATATCCTCTCCATAATGTTATGCAAATGCATCAGCCTGGCATAATGGGGTACTTTCAAACATGTTAATCAACTAACTTTGTCATGGAGGTTCATCTGCTCCGTTGCTACCTATCTCTGTTGTTTGCCTGTAAAATAGAGCCATGAGTGGTCTCTGGCAGTTGAGACAGTCATTGTTATGTGGCACAGTGTTCTCCTGTGGCTAGGCTCTGTTCAGGATGCTGATGGTGTCTTATGGTTCTCTGGCAATATACATGGAGCTGGAGAACAAAGCACCAGCCACAAGATGGCATCTAGATTGCTTTGTGCTATTTTTAGTTTGTCCAAGCCTGTGTTCCACTACTTACAAGATCTCTCTTTCTCTTTCTCTCTCTCTCTCTCTCTCCTCACTCATTCTCTCTCTCTCCTCATTCATTCTCTCTTTCTCCGCCCCATTCGTTGTGCTCTCGAGGAGTAACAGATGAAAATTGTCGGTAATGGTAAGAACACCATTAGTGTGACATGTCGCCCCTGTCCATTACATTTACCCTACAGTGGCGTCTTGGGAATGAGATGAGCTCAATGAGTAGCGGCGGTTTCTTTTTAAAGGGATGTCACATTTCAGTTAAACATGCATTCAGCAGCTTCCCTTGATCCCGAGGAAGTTTTTTTTTTGATTATTTCTGCAAAAGGACCAATTTGTCAATTTTGCAGAAATAATCAATTTGTTATGATGACTATAATGATGATGACAATTTTGCAGAAATAATCAATTTGTTATGATGACTATAATACAGTGGAATAATCTGATGTATGCAGCAGAGATACAGATGCACAGGGTGCGTAAACACACAAGTGTATTCAGTCTAATAGAGCTTATACAGCCCTGCATACATGTACATTTCTCTGATACTATACTATAGGCTACAGGAGCCTGCAGACTAAAACCACCAGGTTCAGGAACAGTTTCTTCCCCACTGCTGTCACACTACTGAACTCTGCCCCCCACTGAACCTCACACTTTGCTGCCATAGCTATGCTGCCATAGCCCTTGGACTGCACATCTGTACATCTGTATATACTTAATACATCTGTACATCTGTATATACTTAATACATCTGTACATCTGTATATACTTAATACATCTGTACATAACTGTCTCTATAGCACATCTGTATATACTTAATACATCTGTACATAACTATCGCTATAGCACATCTGTAAATTGCCCTTACATTGAATCTCTATAGCACATCTGTATATTACCCTTACTATCTCTTTACCTAACATGTATATTGCTCTTCTGCCTATTTATTATTACTACTCTTTTCTGTATATAATCTGCTCTTTACTGCTGTACATACTGCATACTGTATATACTGCACTTGCTGCTCTTTGCACTTCTGATTAGATGCCAAACTGCATTTCGTTACCTGTATTTATACATGTGTAATGACAATAAAGTTGAATCTAATCTAATCTAATCTATTGTATTAGTGTATTAGTTTTAGTTTTAGTATTAGTCCATTGTAGAGTAGAGAGAGAAAAAAGAACTATCTACTATTCCCATGCTCTCTCACCTCAGCATCTTCTGGCAGCCACGAGTGAGTTCATCAATATGTATGTCACAGTGTGTGAATGTCACCTCCACAGACTGGGCATGGAGCATGACGGACAGGGGAACCGCTGCGGGGACGAGACGGCCATGGGCAGTGTCATGGCCCCTCTAGTGCAGGCAGCTTTCCACCGCTACCACTGGTCCATGTGCAGTGGGCAGGAACTGAAGAGATACATTCAGTGAGTAGCTGTTGTCTGTCCTACTCTCTCTCTCTTCCTGTCTCTTTCCATCTCTCTCTTTATCTATCTCTCTCTCTCACACACACACACACACAGACACACAGACACACACACTCACAGACACACAAATTAAAAGAATGTTAGCCTATGCTTCTAAAAGAATGTTAGCCTATGGTTCTCCCAAGGTTACTTAGACACAAAACCAAAACTAATGTTCACAGAATGTTTCCTCGGGATTAATCAGAAGCCTAACGTTCTCTAAACTTTCATGGAACAAAAATACATTCTCCTGTAGTTGTGCTATAGTCGGTACACAACATTTACTTTTGGTTTTATTTTGATATTACTGAATAACTGAAGAACCTGCGTTCTGTAGAGGTTTATATTTGTATTTAGCAAGCTTCAGGTGCAGGTATTAAAGGAGAAATTCGGTGTGAATCAGTCAAAGCCCTGTTGTTTGAGATCACTGATTGCTGTCTGTGGGAAAACGAACCAGAAAATTTGATATAACATAGACAGAATAGCAAACAGGAAACTAAAGTGAACTGAATGGGGCATAGTGAAATTAAACAGAAAGTGAGTTTCTGTGCCCCATTCAGTTAGTGTTAGGTCATGATTCACTATTTGGTGTATGTAGTATCAAATTTTCATGTTCATTTTCCTACTGACAGCACTCTGTGACCTAACAACAGGGCTATGGATTGTTTCACACTGGATTTTCCCTTTAAAAGTAGACTCATCACAGTTTTTCCAATTTATTTTTGGCCAAGCCAATAACACACATTCCATTACCTTTTTCAGTATATAATGTGTGACACCACGACTGGGAAGCACATCCACTTAAACAAATTATGCTAGCCATTGTGTTGGAATACAACGTGTTTATTTAGAATAATTATATTTTGTAATGACAGTGCACCTGTCAGTACAAAGATGATGAATAAAAGTGCCAGCCAATTTATGGCTTCAGTAAATATCGGCAGGGCTTTTTGAAATTTGCCTGCTGTTATTTGGCTTGGGTTCATCAATACGCCAGCACCAATTGCAGGCTGAGCAGGCAGCACATGCGTTGCCAGGTCCATTCGACGTGGCTGGCTGGACTCACTCCGTTCCATTGCTGTGGGTTTTCATCAAGTTGCTGTGCCGGCTGATGTCCCAGCATTTCATTGGTGTAACGAGCACCACCGGCTCAGCTGAATTTCATATCAGTGGAGTTTTTCTTTTTCTTTTTTCTTTCTGGTTTTTTTTTTTTTTTTTTTTTTTTTTTTGCATAGTGTTTTGGCCTCATTTTATCTTATCCTGACATCTTGAAAAAGTCCTCCTACAATAGGGAGGGAAATCTCTCAGTGGAGTTTTCCCACATATTCATTTGATTTAAAGTTTTCATTTGGGGTTATTTCTACTGAATATCCCCAGCTGCACAGAGTAGTTTTGGCAAGGCATCATTTGATATGGGAGATCTCAATAATTAGGTGATGGGTGTGGGGTGTGACAAAGGGTAATGCAGTCTGCTAGAAGAATTGACACATGTAATTCACCTATGGTTAGGCTCCATTTTATTCATATTTCAAAGCATGCAGAGTAAATCCTAGTTGAGCTGGAAATACTGTAATTTCCGGCCTAAAAGACGCACTGGCGTAAAAGCCGCACCCACCGTTTTTAAAAAAAAATCAATAACAGTACACGCATTGGCCGCACCGCCTCACAAGCCGCAGACAGTCAATGTTACAATGTTTTCAATGTTTTCAACTTCTAACAATTTAGCTAATTAGTTTGTGTTAAAAAAAACCCGCAATGTTTCAACAGTAGCCTATGGGATTCCCTTCAAACTTCTCATCAATTCCCCTCAGCTCGCCTCCTAAACACACAGCCATTCACAATTCATCCATTCATTATTGGTATGACGCCATCTATATTAACCAGCTCACGCTTCAAATGCTCTTAACACATAACCAGCATTTTAACAGGCGTACAAACGTATCGACCTAAAAGCTCATTGAGAAACTTTAACAGAAACTTTCACAAGCACACAGCCATTCACACAGGCTAGTCTAACAGTTAGCCTACCAGACGCTATCGTCCTCGTTCTCAGAGGCACTGAAACCATTACACGCAGAGCCGTCTAGATGGGACCGCCTGGCACAGGCAGCCGGTAAAAATCCATAAATTGGCTGCATCGTCATAATAGCCGCAGGGGGCAAAACGTCTGACAAAAGTAGCGGCTTATAGGCCGGAAATTACGGTAATTAAAATCCAGTTATGCACAACCTGATTTTTATTGTTTCTATGGTGTAATAAGATGTTTTAGATGTCAAAACACAAACAGATACACTTTCAGACCTTTACATCATTTTATTTTTGAAGGGTATTTGTGTCTTTTGGTCTAGAGGAAAGTGTGAATGACAGAGTGTAAGGCCATGAACTAAGGGGCAAAAGGTTTCTGAAAAATTTCTGATTGTTAGAATACTTCTGCTGTGACCCGAGGGATTGTCTCTGTTCTAGAACCAAACCATTAAAGTTGATTATATGTTCGGACACACCAGAAATTTTTCTTTTCCATCCTCAGCATCAGTAAGTGCATTTTCCCCACAAACATGGGTCTGATCTGTGGCGAGACAACCCTTTTGAGATCACCCACACAGCAGTTACATGTTTATGACAACTCACTCAACTCAGTCGCACACTAATGGACATTACTCTGAAAGGCTTTCCGTACTTTCAGTAGGAATGATTTCAGCATGATATCAGTGACACATTATGACAAGTTGTCTTTTTTCCATTTCATCCCAGATTGAAAGGCCTCCAGAAAAGAACCCACTTTGAAAAAGACATTTTGATTTGTCTTCATTTTTGCTTTAGAATTCAAATTAAGTGGGCATTCTGTGTAGTTGTGATGCAAACGTAATAAGTAGAAATTTGCAGTTGCAGTTCACTTCAGTTTAATTTATACAGTTGTCCTTAATGTAGCATGCTTACCTTATATGTACACTGTATACAACCCAAGTAACCTCACATGTAAATCATCAGATGTGAAAGAATATCGAGTCCTTTGGAGCCACAAGAAACTATGGCTGCTTTGACAGTGCATAAGTCATGCTCCCATGTGTTTATTATCGAAAACCTTCAGCTCCTACGACTGCCTCTTGGACGACCCCTTCAAACACGACTGGCCCCCTCTTCCAGAGCTGCCTGGTATCAACTACTCCATGGATGAGCAGTGTCGCTTTGACTTTGGTGTGGGATACAAAATCTGCACATCAGTAAGTATAACCGGTAACTGCTTTCTAGCCCCTTATTAATTCAGATGTGTGTGATGAGGACCCTAGGGGGGAAACCATGGCTTAATGGCAAGAACACAGACGAAAATAAATGTTGTGTCCCACTTATTGAATGTCCTCGAGGCGTATTTTAGCTAGAAAGAGATCAACTGAATTGGAAGAGTGAGAAAGGAGAAGGGAAAAAAAAGATCCTCACGCTCTTTAATGCACTCGGCAAAACTGTGTTCTCTGTCTGAGGTGTCCTAGAATAAAGTGATTTCCCAGACAAATGGACATAGATTGACACCTTTTTGTGCCCAAGAGTAGATTGCTTTGTTGCAGAAGCAATTTTCATAACACAGTGATGATATAAGCATAATAGCATTCCCGTTGCACCATATAAAATAATCTGTATGCCCTGCCCAGAGGGGTGTCCTTGCACGGTGTTTTAGTAATGAGCAGGAATGACTTTCTGTGAGCGGTCCTGCTTGCAGCGGAATTGAATGAGCCTCCAGTTGAAACACACTCTGCAGTTGAACCAGCGTGTTATGTGATAGGGCCATTATGTTTAGCAGCTTGAGTAGCATCCTTTTCTCAACCACCAACTCCAGGGGTCCTGGAGCAGTTCACAGCAGCAAGCCTGCCTTGTTTAATCAGCTTCTTACTGCTGACAGCTCGCTGGTAGATGTATACATCTTCTGTGTTGCACTTCAAGATTGGCTCTTGTTTCATTTTAAACAAGGCCAAGCACAAAGCAGTTTCAAAATCAATGATTTGTAGGGGAAGATATGTTGAGGGTGAAAAAAAGGGAAATTGTATGAGGTCTATAGGGATTTATAGTTTTGCAAGGAAGACTCAGGTAGCAAATATTGTACATGATGCAAAGATTTTAATCAAGGGTAGATTTTACAGAATAATTGAAGTGAGCATATGGTGTTTATAAAAGTCTTTGGCATAGCCCCTATCCACAGTCCAGAACTAGGAGTGAGCAGACCCATGCAGATACTGCCTGGTATCAGCTGGCAGGGGCATAGCCTATGGCACCCAGAGCAGCAGAGTAGGCATGTTAGATTAGTTAATTAAAAGACTAGTTTTTTAATTAGACAGGTACAGGGAATGAGTGACACAGCAGAGTCTTTCTTGGCAAAACTTGTGCCAAAGCGCTCATTTTTGTGTGATAATGCAAAAAAGTCCGCTTTACATTCAACAAAGCCTTGTTGCTTCTGTTATCCATAATCATTTTCCCAGTCTTGGTCATAGATAGGAGGAGGTAGATGCTTGCACACCACGCCACAAAGCAACCCACCATCTCACGGTGCTCAGTCTCCATTTCAACCTCCCCAGTGTTATTAGAGAATTTCTGCCGATGACAAGACTCTGTCAGAGTCAGAGGTGTATAGTATGCAGAGGAGAGGTGACAGCACAGTCCCCTGAGGTGCCCCTGTGCAGCTAACCACCCCCTGAGTCTCACTAAAGGTTGTCTGTCTGTAAGGCATTGGCCTCATTCACCAACCATTCTTACCGAGAAAATTATTCTCAAACCACTCTTGCATAGTTTTCAAGAAGATTTGTATTCACCAATGTTTTCTGATATGGTTTGCATTGAATAGGTAAAACCCAAATTTACACACACCCAAGTGTAATCGAACCCTTTAATAGTGACCTGTTTGTGCAGAACAACAGTTTTTTTGCATTTTCATCAATTCTGCAGTTGTGAGATATTGCAGGACCTAAATATTTTAATTAGACCTTAAGAGCAAATTTTTCAAAAATTCACAGGAAGATATTGGTGAATGAGGCCCATTGGTAGTAGCCTTTGGCTGGATCCAACGACACGCTTCTCTCAATGCAGCCAGCCTTGTCCAGATAAGAGCGCGCACATTCATGCAGGTAAAAGATGGTATCCTCAACATCAGTCTCAATGCATCAGACATAGTGCCGGGAGTCAGGGGAGGTGGTCACCTAGGGCCTGAGAGCCAGTGTCTGCACTTTTAGGCAACCGATCAATAGCGCAGATGAAGAGGATTTCTTTCACGCCATTTTCTTTGAGATAATTAAAATTGATTACTTTGCAGTGTTAAGATCTGTGCATTTTCATAAATTCAATAGATATTATTTTCCCTTGAAATCTCTCTCTGCCTGAGTTTAGCCAAATTCATAGGAGACTCAGGCAGAGCCTCTAACCTCAGGCAGAGAGACGCACAAGCGCTATTTCTCACGGAAGCATACACATCTGGCGTGTGGCTGGGCCACTGAGCAGATGGTGTTAAGTCAGACTTTTGAATTCTTCAGCAGGAACCCTTGCACCTGAGTGAACCAAGCCGGGCAACATGGGCACACTGACTTGGCTGTCACACTAATAACGCAGTCCTCCACTAGTTAATTCACTTCAGCCTGTGACTTGACTGTCTGGACTGCCTGGAGGTTAATAGTGATGTAACAGCGTGTAGTACTTACTAGGTACCAAACTCGGGTGTGAACCAAAGCAAGACGCATCTGAGGCTAATTACTCTCACAGCTTCTGTGTTTGTGTTTTTTTTTTCTCAAGTGATGTGAGACGTGTGCTGTTCCCGTGGATGTTTTATTCATTTCACACAGATGTCTTCTCAGCTGAGGCACCCATGCCTTTGCGGACCTAATTAACCCTTGTGTAGATAAGCACCAAAGTAAAGACTGTGAAATGACAACTAAGCTAACTGTGGCTATTCTGAGTCCCTTGGGGGACGTGTCTATCAGTGATTATGGCCTTGTTCACACTTTGCATTAGCACCCAGACATAGATATAGATGGATGGCTAGCCACAGGAGCCGCAGTGCCTCCTTGTTCAGACACTATCTGGATCTTCTCAGTTTCTTTCCACATCTCATTTATCCTGGAGGCACTGTGTGCTTTGTTTACACTAGAGAGCCTCAATGTGTGTGTGTGTGTGTATACCTTGGAACAATGGGATTCCAATTCCATGGCTGCTTACAGGTAAATGCTTGCATCATTCAAACATGCTTTGAATTTTAATGGGATGTGTGAGCTAGAATGTGCTCTTTCAACCACAGAGGCTTCCAAACCAGTTAGTGCCAGGGAGTATCCAAAGCCAGCAATACATGCCAAGAGTAGCATAGATACTGTACGGTGAAGTACGCTCAGGGACGTGGCAAACAGATGAAGAGGAACCCCGGAGAGATAAAAAAAAATAATGACATCAAAGCTAAAAGTGACCAAATTAAGAGACCGAGAGCAGTGCACCTGCCTTCCCTCCAGATGTTTGCTCTTCTGTTAAGAAGTGCTTTACCTTTGTCAGATCAGAGCCATGTTGTGCACTTTTGCCATTGATTGGTCCTCTCAAGCACCCTTAGACTCCACTATGCTTTCAGGTGTGCAGGTCTGCAGACAGAATACACCATATGACTGCAGCTTGGCTTCATTCAAAGTGCTACCCAGAATCCAGATGGAGAACAGAAGGAGAACATTTTTTACTTTTTTTGTTCAAGTTCTCAGTTTTCTTTTTTTTCTCTCTCGCTCTCTCTGTGTTACTTTTCTTCTGACAGTTCCGCACATATGACCCCTGCAAACAGCTGTGGTGTAGCCACCCTGACAACCCCTATTTTTGCAAGACCAAGAAGGGGCCGCCCCTGGATGGAACAGAGTGTGCTCCTGGGAAGGTAAGTGGCACCATTCACTTTGCTGCTCCATCCTCTACTCTGTGTAGCTTCAGGGGTTGGGTGGGGGAGATCTTTGCTTACAGATTATGTTGTTTTCACTGCATATGGTTTCACTGCTCCCCCCCAATATATTCATATATCCACTCCATTCTTATTTCTCCCTCAGTGGTGCTACAAAGGTCACTGCATGTGGAAGAATGCCAACCAGGTGAAGCAAGATGGCGCCTGGGGTGCGTGGAGCAAATTTGGCTCCTGCTCGCGAAGCTGTGGCATGGGCGTGCGCTTCAGAACGCGCCAGTGCAACAATCCAGCGTGGGTCACATCCCTTTTCTTGCCCCACTTATTGTACACCACTGATTCTCAGTGATTCACAGCTAGACAGACAGACACACACACACACACACACACACACACACACAGAAAGAGATAAAGAGTAAAAGAATAAGCACAGGCTAATGCAGTTTTCAACTGTTTTTGTGTTTTGTTTTCTTTTCTTTTGTTTTGGTGGGGTGGAATATCTCCAGGCCAGCATACGGAGGCCAGGACTGCCCAGGCGTGAACTATGAGTATCAGCTCTGCAACACAGATGACTGCCCCAAGCACTTTGAAGACTTCAGGGCTCAGCAGTGCCAGCTACGCAACTCACACTTTGAATTCCAGAACACCAAGCACCACTGGCTACCCTATGAGCACCCTGACGGTAAGTGTTTGTCTTTGCACCCGCCGGGATGTCATCTGCAACGTTTCAGGAATACAGACACACACACACACACTCACAAAAGCTTGTATAAGCCTGCAGGCACAGGCTCCCTCCTTTTCGCTTACACACTCACATTGTCATTCACAGCGACAGTGTTTGCCAAGCAGACACTCTGAGGGAACAGGTGATGAGTGTGTGTGTGTGTGTGTGTGTGCATGCGTGCTTGTGTGTGTGTGTGTGTGTGTGTGTGTGTGTGTGTGTGTGGAGTGAGGGGAGGACTAGAAGGAGGAAGCACTGTGGGGCATTGTGCAAGGTCACGCTGTGTCTGGCTTATCTGCCCTTGGCTATTCCTGCTGCAGCTGCCCCTTCGCCAGCATGAACGCAGTCTGATACATATAGCAGTGCTATGCACTCATCCCCCCACACACACACACCTCAGCCTTCAGATCTTGCAAATGCAAGAGGCCTGTCGAGTGCAGAGAGTGCGTCACACCTCAGACCCATGTGCCTGATGAATGGCCGTGTGACAATGCTACTTCTGTAGCCTGGCCGAAAAAAAAGAGTACATCATATTCCAAGACATTCCGTTGCACTCTGTAGGGCTGGATTGAATGAGAGAGGCAGTGGCTATAGCAGCTTGTTTGAACACTGCATTTGAAGCTGCTCCTTTATTACCTTTCCATTAGTTCCCGTCTCATGGTGTTTTTATGTCCTCGATCAGAATGTCCTCGTGACCCAATGTGGGTAGCGGAGTGGCTTTGTGTGAACAACAAACTCCGTCAGAAAGACTGGAAAGTTGGCCATTTTAAGCTGGGATTTGGGTTTGTATTGATGATCACAATGCAGATAAAGGAAAATGTTGTGGGCCTTGTACTCAGCCCAGTTTTTGTAGCTGCGAGACCCTTATGATCAGAGACCGTTGATAAACGTGTTCTAGACGATCTTTCTTATGGTAAGACCTTAACATGAAGACAGAATGAGATGTCGGGCAGATAATTACTCTACCTGCACTAATAGACAGAGATCAAACTAGTGATGGTTGGGGACGAAGGAGGGAAGCACCATAAATCTTAGCACCTGAGAAGCACTAGACGAGCAATGTAAAAAGGGGGTGTTGATTTCAAAGTAGTTGTTGAATTATAGTGGTAATATTCTCTCATTCTTTCTCTCCTTCTCTGACCTTCTCCTTCTCTCTCCCTCTCTTTCTCTCTTTCTAACCTTCTCCCCCTCTGTCTTTTACAGCGCATAAGCGGTGCCATCTGTACTGCCAGTCCAAGGAGACAGGGGATGTGGCATATATGAAACAGCTGGTACACGATGGCACGCGCTGTTCATACAAGGATCCCTACAGCATTTGTGTGCGGGGAGAATGTGTGGTAAGCCTGTGTGGTAACCCTTTGTTTGAGGTTCTTATCCTGTTACAGCAGTGGGCAGAAGCCCATGGCAGCAGCTCTGTAGTTAACAACAGGATCCCTTTTAAGTATGGAATACAGATATTATTGTGTCAACCAGCCTGTCATGGTGCTCTTTCCTTTGCCTCTTTTAAACAGTAACTTCAGTTAGTTACACCATATTTACTGTACTCACTTAACAAGTACGCTTTGGATGCTGTGCACATTCTGGATTTTATGGAATTAGTCTCACTGCTCTGTGTGTGTGTGTGTGTGTGTGTGTGTGTGTGTGTGTGTGTGTGTGTGTGTGCGTGTTTCAGAAAGTGGGATGCGACCGGGAAATCGGTTCCAATAAGGCGGAGGACAAATGTGGTGTGTGCGGAGGTGACAACTCACACTGCCGAACTGTGAAAGGAACCTTCACTCGCACCCCGAAAAAAGCTGGTAAGGATTTTTTTTTTTCTTTCCTACCTTGCCTCCTCTTCTGCAGCTGGCAAGGAGCAGATAGCATTCATAAACCTGACATCTTCACTGACGCAGGGGATGGGTCCTGCCATTGTGTGCCTGCTTCCTTTTTCATTCTTTTTATTTGAATGATACATTTCCTTTCCGACTCCCTTTTACGTGTGTTCTTTGGTTGCTGTCAGATGGTCAAGGCAATTGGGCCAGCCTAATACGAGCATGCTCTGATTAGGCTAACTTCTTCTGTTGCAAAGTGTAAAAACCTACCCCTGTTAAAACCTTTATTTTTTATTTCAGTTCAGTTATCTTTTGGAAAATCTTTTTTCATAGGTTAAACAAAACACAATCTGGGGTGCATGGTGTGTTAAAGTTAACCGTAAATTGTGCTGGTACTGTAGCCGCTGAATAAAAAAAGAAAATTCAGTTTGAAATGTTAAAGATTTTTTTTTCGGCATGTTAATATAGGTCTATGAGCTCCAGTCTCTAGTCTGATCAAAGTTAGCTGTCAAATAGCGACAGTGATATTACGGTTAAAATAATAGCTTGTGCGTCCACACCGAGCAGCCCTAAAACACACTACTCTGAACAATTACATTTGAATTAATCAAATGTGACCGTCGTCATATATGGTTAAGCGGGACACTCATCTCAGTCAAAATAGTCCTGGTAGTAACGTATCATGGTGCTACTAGTAGTGTTGGCCCGATATGCAAGTGTATTTCTTCGAATTAGGGTTTGGAAAATAGGGTGGTGCTAATCAGTTTTACCTAGACTGACATCAGTTTAAGGGAGGCATTCAAATGACTCATCATAGCACATGTTTTCTGACATCTAAATTTCTATACTGATTCACAGAAACTTGATAGATAGTTTTTTCATACTTACAGTGGTTGTAGAAGCATCAGAGACCTAAATGGAAATAAAAATATCACACAAGAAAGTGATTTTTGCATAGTATGTCCCCTTTAATGTTCATGTCACTTTTGAGTTATTCATAAAAGCCATCTCTAATCTTACCGATAAGCTTGAAAGAACTTCTAGATCCATATATTATTCCTGAAAGAGTATGATCACAGATTCTTTTCTCAGAACATATTTATCAGTTCTTTTTAGATTATGTGAAGATGAATAAAATGCAGTGTCTGTAGACCAGGACTGTGGACACAGTTTAAATATGACAAAAAGAAATGTGTGTGTGTGTGTGTGCGCGTGCAGTGTCCTTTCCTTTATTTTGCCTTTTAAAGCAAAGGCAATGAATACCACTGAACAGTATTGCGGTCCTTTTATCTCTGGAGTTCTTTGTGAACTCCCAGGTGTGATGACTCACAGCATCTTTTGATGAGAGACCTTACTTAAAAAGCTCTCATGCATGCCGGATTGCCCTCATAAGAAGGAGGCCACTTCCTCAATGCCAAGTGCAATGAGCACAGACAGCCTAACTATGGGTTCTGTGCACGGCAGATGTAAAGTCCTAGAAAGACTTTTGTTCAGGATGGTCCGGTCCTTTTCTGGTGAATGTCTATTTTTGTAGTATGGTAGGCTAGATTGATATTAAGCATAAGTATCAGTTGTATAGTGTAGTTATGCTAGTTTATAATCTGTAGTACTAGTGTGGAAAAGTTTCTTGGAAAAACCCAAAAATATACAGAGAAGTTTGTCTTGTTCAACCAAGTCTTTATTGCGTTCACCGAGAGAATGGTAATAACAGTGATAATCCTCAACCATTCTAGCCTTACACCTTTTCTGTCTACCTTAAGTATTCCTACTGGTAGATGATGTAGCTGGCATTGAGCCAATCCTATGCAAGGCCTTAGTTTCTGTCCTTTTACGATGAGGCTCTAAACATGGTTTCAACACAGTTTTCAGAAAGGAATCTACCAGTCAGCATACTACTTTCTTGCTGGCAGTTACACTTTCTTTTAATAGCACAACATTCTGTTACATGCTCTATCCTATGTCTATATGCACCCATACATATATTACTTGTTTCTACAGAAATTCCCGACACTAGTAAGCTCTCCATTTTCCTCGCCAGTTCAGGGTTCATTTGGTAGTTAGCTCATAGCTAGAACTTTACATTACAATTGTTTACCAGCGTAAAAGCTAAAAACCAGAAACGTCCTCCTGGGGCTTTACGTGTGCCGTGCACAGAGCCCATTCCACCAGTCAGAGGTCAATGTGATCACATAGAATTGTGCTGTAAATGATTCTCATCAGCCCCTCAGTATTCAGCATTCATATTCTGACTATATGTTGTGCCATTTGGCCACTATAGCGTCCAAGGTGAACAGGGTTTCTTGCCTTTCCAGCTCGGGGAGCTTAGTTATATGAACTTCCCAAGACAGCCTTCATAGTGTTAAAGGCTGAGACACAATCAGGTGTAGATCAATACAGATGGTTTCAAGAGGTTTTCATTTTAGTATCACAGCTGTTCCTACAGCATTTCCATTGTAACAGACCATATGGCTGTTTGATGTGATAATAATGGTGGCAGAAGTGGTGAAGTTATTTGCGATTCCATATCGTTATGGGACAAGATCTGAGCCACATCTGTGTTGATGGTCTGTTCAGCAACCTTTTTGACTTACAACCACTCTCACAACCTGTTCCACATCTGACCCCATGAGGAAACATGCATACATGCCTCCAGCTTGGATGGAGGGTTGGGGAGTATATTGTCATTCCTTTAAGGGTCAGTGTTGCTAATAATAGCAATAATAACTCTGCAGTACCATTCTTGGTGAAAAGGGGATCATTTTTGAAACATTCATCTTACCACAAATGTGTTGCAGCCCAGAAAATGTCATACCCTTGAGACCCCTTTTGTTTAGGAAGTAGCTCAGATACACTCTACCCCCACAAATGCGTTTTCACTTTTAATCTGAAATGCATAGCCTGCTACTTCTTAAAGCATGAGCTGTAATATATGCATTCAGGCTGCTGCATTGACTCTGCCTTGACGTGCTGCAGAAGCCAACTATCTGGTCACACTCTGACTTAATTACTTCTCCTCCACCATTCACTCAAAGAAATAATTATCTGGGTCACGTTCGCAATGAGTTAAAATAATTTGCGCTTCTAATTAGTGGCAAGCAGGCTTCTCAGTCCAGGATATATTTATTTATTTGAAGAATGTATTTAATTGGTAATTTATTTTGTAGGGCGGAATTAGGAGTGATTGTGACCATCCATCTGCAGGCCAATGCTGTTTCTGGGTAGTCGGGTTTCTTTTTTTTTGCCAAGCCTGAGCTCTCTTACAACCTTGGCATTAAGCTATTCTTTTTCAATAATGATTTGAGCACACAGTTGAGCACGTGCACAGATGGCAGTATTGCTGCTTCAGTGAAAGATGCTTTATTTATATGTTTGTTTGTCTGTTTGTTTGTTTGTTTGTTGGCACTGCCCTGCATGTTATTTTTTTTTATGTTTTTCATCAGCACAATATGTGAGGTGATTTCTTTTTTGGCAAGTGTGTCATGATTTTGTTAACTCCATCATGAGTGATTGGGTATGTGTGTGTGTTTGTGTGTGTGTGTGTGTGTGTGTGTGTGCATGCGTGGGTGTGTATGTGTGTGTGTGCATTTTTATACAACTGACTCATGGCATGAAAACCAAACAAGCTCCATCTCTAACTGTCTCATTTTGTCCATCCATACCACTCACTCTCTTAACAGGAAAACAGTTAAGCAAGAGATGCCAAAAAGAAATCCCTTTGTTGGAGAACGCAATATGCAAGTATCCGGTGTCATCTAATCTCTCTTTTTTTCCCTCCTGTTGTAATGCTTTCTTTTCACCGACTGTAGCAAGTGACAGCCTCACTCATGCATGCACACCACCAAGGTTGATAAGTATCTCTGATACTTAGAAAAAAACTTACTGCACTCACAAATACAACACGATTTTCTCCCAGAAATTAGACAAGTAGAGGATTCTTCCTTTCTCTCTCTCCTCTACCTCTCTCTCTCTTTCTTTCTATCACACACACACACACACACACACACACCCACACACACATTCACACTCACACTCACACTCTGTCTCACACACACACACACACACACACACACGTACACATACGTACAGGCACATAGCAATCAGTAGTTTGTTGCTGTGCAGTGCCTTATCTGGCAATGGATTATAGAGCTCTCCCCATTTCAGAGAGTGGCTGAAATGATTGCACATCAGGGTTCTCACATTTGGAGTGGCCCAAATTTACACGGCAGGACTGCTACTTTTGCACCGCTAAAACTGACAGCTGACATTCTCTCCCCTGAAAACATTTACACAGTCACTACCCCCCAGCAACCACCCCACCACCCCCCACACATGCTCTCTTTTGAAAGACACTGTCAAATCTGTTGACGGGTTTAAAAATATCTGTCTTAGAAAGCCAGTGAAAAGAAAGCATCACAAAGAAAGTGTAATGAAGGCGTTTCTCTATCTGAAGGGAAGACAAGAGGAGCATTTTTGTTGCCGAGAGGAGCACGTCACGTGTTCCTGAACGAGACAGAGGATTCTAGGAATGTGCTTGGTGAGTCTGTGTGGGGTTTGCAGACCGGTGGACATCCAAGGTAGACAGAAAGGAGGCAGCTTTGCAGCTCTAGTATTTCTCTGCCGCAATACATTGCGCTGAATGTTTTGCCATCCTGCTTGTAATCACTCCAACGACCATTTCTAGTGTTTGATGACTTTGCTAAAAACCAACATAAATTCACACATTCGTGTTGAATTGGAATTCGAATGTAGTTTCACTGTGACTTGAGTCACTCTGATTCATTATTGGGTCTGCTTGAGTGATTTAAACATGCTGGCAAATCTGTGGAGTTGTTTTTTACCTACATTTCTCTCTCTTTCGTAGGCTCGCCTGGTGCTGGTCGAGAAGGCAATAACATAGATCCCCCCTGTTTCACACTCTGAGCTTGTTAGTGAGAGCAAAGCGCAAATGCCTTTCGATTAGACAAGGATGTTCGGGTCTGCAAAACAAAAACAAAAGCAAATGTAGTTGTTCCTGCTCACTAACTGCTTCTCTTATCTCTCCCAAACACTTCCTGCTTCTACTGCCATCACACACATGCACAACAAGGTTACCTTAAGATGTTCCTTCTCCCTCCTGGGGCTAGACATGTGGTCATTCAAGAACATGAGGCCTCCCCTCAAATTCTTGGTAAGTCGTGACATCGTGTTGAAGGGGGATGCTGTGCTCAAGCATTCACAATGGATATTATGCTGTTATGCTAATTTTCCTGTGTGAATTGATGCCTTCTATGTTCAATTCATTCCTGTAGAACAAGATCATGTAATCATTTCCTGGTAATGTAATAATTCCTGACAGTGGCATAAAAATGTACACCCACTTAATTTTTTACACAGTGTAGCCTTTGGTCCTTGGGGTACCTCCCATGCTAAGGCCCCCATAGACAAAGCACACTTTTCATGAAATTACCCCAACGACTGGGTCCAAGGTTAAGATTTTTGGGGGGTATGTAAGTCTCACAAAGGCGACAACAAGTTCATAACCACACATTTGTGGTAGTAGTACCACCTAGTAAAAGCAGGGCACTTTAATCACGATTATCTTGTGACTGCAAGAACTGCAAGAAATTTGACATGTGGAATCACTATGACAGTGTCCAGGTGTGTGCCACATTTTGTGAAATTCACTCAAGAGGGCCTCTGCAATTTAGGAAATGCCACTCTTTATTAGGTCAGTGTCCAGAACCACTACATACATCTACATACTGTAGCCTGGAGGACCAGACTGTTTTGTTTCATCTTGATTTCACATTGTGCAAAGAGTCTGACATCTCTTCAGGCATACCTTGCTTCCTGGTGGGCAGATTATTTCTGTAAACTTTAAACTTTTCGGGCATGTGTTCAACCATTCACCACCACTTGGTTGTAACACCGCTTTCAGCCCTCTCACTGAGGATATAGCCCTTCCTCTGTTCTGACTGATGGGTCTGCAGAAAAATTTATTTGAAGCAACCTAAGCCTTTGGAGAGTTCCCTTAGGTGAAATGCAATGTGTATTGGAAGCACTGAGCAGCACTAACCTGGCTACCATCTACAGGCAAGTGGATTGATAAGATGTGTTAAAAGTAGGGAAGATTTATTAACTTAAGAGTGAGACATGCTGAAATCTATAGCAGTCATATTTGTACTGTTAATATTTTTCAGTGTGATATATCTAGGTATTAGGCATCTTCCTCTTCTGCCACTGGAGACTAACATTTGGTAAAAAGTTATTTGGTAATGGTAGAAACACCACAGGTGCCTATGCAGCTATGCTGCTTGGCCCCCAGTAAAAAACGGGCAGATCAGTAGTGGCTGGTCGTCCACACATTATCACCACTTGGACCTAAGAACAGGTGTCCTGTTATTGCAGCTGTGACCAAGTTATTATATAACTATAACTTCCTATTAGTATAAAAATTTATAACATTATTGGTATAGAAATTATTGCGTTATTGGGAAAAGCACTGTATTACATTATCAGGAAGCTATTACATTATCAGGTTTTATGACATAAGGAGATTTTGATTACATTATTGACAGTTATTACATTATCAGGAAATTATTACATGATCAGGTTCCACAATCCCTCCACCATCCACTTCCATGAATACCATGTAAGGCACCATGGGGACACTACATGCAGAAGAGAAGGCACAGTGTCTTTGTACTTAAGTGATCATTCATGGTATAAAGCTGTGGAGGTTTTCCTCCTGTTAATATGGCAGCTACACATCAAACTTTGTCAATATTTTAAACATTAGTATCCACCCAAAACATGTGAGTGCCAAAATGATAGCCAGATTTTCACAACACATAGTCTTACAATATATTAATTAAAAAGTGGAATTTTATCCCCACTTCTGTCTATAGGCCTATGTAGCCTGTATGAGGCCTAGGGGCCTCAATTAATTAGTGGCCTTTGGTTAAAACACACATTGCGATATTGCCATCACACATTGCATTGACTTCAATTGACTTGAAGTTCTCTACTACACAGTTTAAATGCCATGCTGAAAGGTAGCACTTTTGGTTTGCAGCCTCTTGGATTTTTTAGATGACTGGGAGCTTGAAGCTCATGTAAACATGAAAATTAAGATTGTAATTAAGCTAAAGAAGCTAGCTTCATTAATGTTGTGGTTGCATTGAAAAAGTCAGTTGAGAGCCTCCTGTGGTGAGTACAGCAAGGGTCAGGTTTAAAGGACATGGTAAATGAGGCTTGAATATCAATACCAGCCTCCCTGTATGTTTGCATGCGTCACAGGATCATTTGTTGAATGAACATGTCACATAGCAAAGACCACATTAGGCCTGTTTGAAATATTTAATGTGACCTCCTAATTGAAAAAAAAAAGCAAAAGCTTTTGCTCAGAGCAAAAGTTTTGATGCAGATGTGTGTATCACGTTATGCTTCACTTGCCTAGTGCTGTGCTAAAGAGTTTTGTAGACATTAGCCGCTATGTATTTATTATCATGTCTCAGCCATGACCCCTAAAGAAGTGATGGACGGCCATGATGATGTGTTTAACATGCTGACACATTTGAATTGGCTATTGCCCACAGCACACAGTCAAATGCTCAACTGGTCCCTGCCACACACACACGTCGGCATTTATCAGAGTCAAGAGACATTGTTTATGTCAAAATGCCCTTGTGCTTCTTTGGCATAAAAGATGGTCCTCTGTTTTGGGTTGTCTCAAACAGATGGAGAGATGAAAGTCACATTACTTAGATTCTACATGACTCTGGTAATTAGACGCTACTCTGAAATCCAGGCCAGAGAACTAATGCAGCTTTCACACACAGAACCTTAAAAAAAGGTATTTTTAAAAACTATGATATTGAATCTTCAAAGAATGAAGGTCCCTGACATGATTGGTTTCAGCCATCAAGAATCAGGCCACAGGGCATTACATCCTCAACGGCAAAGGCGAGGAAGCGAGATCACGGACGTTCATCGACCTTGGCGTGGAATGGAACTACATCATAGAGGAGGACGTGGAGACATTGCACACTGAAGGGCCCCTGCACGATGCTGTGGTTGTCCTGGTAACAACTTATTTCATTACCCTTACATAATCATTTTGCAGGTTTTGGAGATGGCATGGCTCAGTTAGGGGTGAAGAGGACACTTAACCTCATTTTTTTTTTTTTTTTTTTTTTTTTTAACTACAGTAGGTGCTAAGGAACACCTGTAAACACCTCTCATTCATTTTTTCCCCTCAGTATTTACTGAGGACTATTGGAAGGTAAATCATTGCGTACTGTGCAGAACTTATCATGACAACACATATCGAAGGAACGTCACATACACATACAGTATTTCATCTGTCTACTTATTGCAGTGTTAATGCGCGTATATGTATGTTCTTTGCCCTGACATACCGTAGGCTTGAGCATAAAGCCCTTATAATCATATCACTGAACTGTAATGGAAGGGAGGGTTGAAAAAAACTAGCCTTTGTGGCTCATTATTATGATATTTGAGTCCTCTGTGAAATCCTTGGCAGATGATGTCTAGATGAACTCCATGAAATGATGTGATTAAATAGAACAGATGGCAGTGAAACATGAATGCAATCCCTGAGCAGAAATTTAATGTGAGGGGTACACAGTCATATATCACAGTCTATATACAGATATAGATAGATATATAGAAAGAGATAGAGATATATTGTAATATCATTTTTGGAGCAATTTTACTGTAATAATTCACCAAGACATTCCAAATTCCACAGTCAGTTGAGCTATTTAAGTGATTCACTGCCCATCACACAGAGAAGATAGTATAAAGATAAAAAAATCATTGATGTGACAAGAGCAGCAACAGTTGTGAGTTGCTCACATGGACACTAAAAGGACAGGTGCCTTGTGCTGTAGGGGAGCCATGTAGGTCCCGTAATGGAGTTACTTCAGGCTTCTTCCTCACTCGTCATGATGGGTAGCTCAGATTTTACCACCGCTATAGGAAATAGGAAAAAATGACAATTACACCACAGTTGAAAAAAAATTGAGACAAATCATAATAGTATTATGTCAAAATACACAGCACAACTTTTTTATGCAGACCCAATCTGCATCCACTGTATGTCTGGCTTGTCATGTACCACATATTATGGAACAATATAAACTACATCATAAAGATATGAATGGATGCTTTTTATATGTCTGGAAATTCAGGCCGACATATAATCAGGCTAATATGTCATTCAGACTAACATATAACCAAGGGAGCACTCTCACATATATTCTCTAAACACAGTAGTACACTCTTTTCAATGTGAAGTGAATGTAGTTAAAATACACAGCCTCAAATAATGACCTGCTCAAGTACTCAGTGGGACAAAGATAAAGGCATGCATGGCTTTAAGGAATCTTGTCCACAGAAGCTAAGTGCACTGCTAATAGTGTACAAGCACAAATACTGGTAGAGAGCAGTTGTTATTTCTGAACAGTTATTTTGATTGTGTTTACAGAATAAATGTTGAATGTAATCAGGTTAGGTATGGATTTGTTGAGGAAAAACATTACATAATGCATTGGCCTTGTTACATTTTAACTGCAAAAACATAGTGTTGGGCCATGAAACGTATTGATCATCAGTAAGTAATCACTCATAGTAATGGTGGCTCTGATAGCCGCAGACTATGAACATTGATTTCCAACCCAGTTCACAGACATACGACTTTCATAACACTTACTTATCAGTTTCCTAATAAACTTCAAACATCGTTATTCCACTGGCCCCTTTTCAATTTATAGCAGTTAAAGATTCAAATTGGCGAGATAAAGATCTAGGCCTCTGTGGACCAATGACTTAATATCGCGGGGTGCCTGAGCTGTCTGAGAGGGAAAAAGCAATTTGGATCAATTGCATGAACTTAATTTGTGAAGGTCCTTTGACCCTAAAGTCAGGTGGCATTGCGAGTGGCTCAGTAAGATCAGAAGTGGAACATTGTGATGAAAGATGACAGCAGTTCTCTTTTATTTTGAACAATGAACAAATAGTGCAACATTGATCACTTTACAAAGGGCAATGAGTTTATTGATGAGCTGATGATACTTTGGTCAGTCAGATCTTCACCAGAGTCTTCATGACATAGCTGCCCCAAGTTGACCAAATGAACGCATGCAGTCTGCCCCGTCCACTGATTTCTATGGCATTATTACAAACAGAGCTGAAAGGCTAACACAAGGCTTATCACTAAAACAATCTGTCTTTTGACATACAATTCAGGCTCAAATTGTCATGTTCAATTGGAATCAAGAGATTAAATAAACTAATTCAAATTAAACAAAACAAAAAAACCAAAAACAATAGAGTGCAGAAATCTGCATGGAAGGTGAAGGCTATGTAAATATCCTCATTCACTATGCATGAATGTATGTCCTTGATTAAAGCCTGCGTGGTATGTTATGCTGTTCACCTCTTATTAGATTATCCCCAAGGACAATGAGACCAGATCCACGCTCATGTACAAATACATTATCCATGAGGACTCTGTGCCAGTCAACAATAACAATGTCATTCAGGAGGACACGTACGAGTGGGCGCTAAAGAGCTGGTCCCAGTGCTCACGACCCTGTGCAGGAGGTATGCTCTTCTGTCATCTTTTCAATAGATAGCCAGTATTCAATAGATCATTGAATACTGACCAATAGAGAGCAGATGTGAATAGTTCTGGTCTGCATAAGTGGAAGTGTCATAGTGTCATATAACGTCACAATATAAACTGGCCTGCATAAAAGGGGATTTCCCCCCTCCCCCTTGTGAAAAAAGAACAAGGAACTTGACAAATGTTTATGCCTCTCACTCTGCTTTTACTCTCTGATCAAAGTGTTCCCTCAGGTGGAGAGATCATCCAACAGTTCTTTAGATATTGCCATCACTGTTCATACTCAGGTGTTCACCACAACATGAGAGTTCGCCTTGCGAGTGGTGTATTGAAGACAACAACAAATGCTTAATTTGAGTGCACGTTTTAGGTTTCCAATATACCAAATATGGCTGCCGGAAAAAAGGAGATAACAAGATGGTTCACCGCAGCTACTGTGATGTCAGCAAGAAGCCCAAGCCAATCAGGAGGATGTGTAACCTTCAAGACTGCACCCAGCCTCAGTGAGTATACAAGCTCGATTTCATTACATCACATGATACTCTTATTTCACCTGAAGGGCTACACTAATAGCATTAGTTTTCTTAACCTCTCGCTCACTCTCTTTCAGATACACAAACACATACACACCTTTTCATTTCTCCCCTTCGTCAAAGTCAATAGGAAGGCAGAATCATTGAAGTGTGAATGTATGACTTTCCGATGTGCAGCTGAACTGACTAATAACAATGTAAAAGAGGGTTACGTAAGAGATGCAGAGTGATCGCCTTTCTCTGGAACAGTTTGCACAATATGGACGTCTGTTATGAATAATGTTTCTGCGCCACCTGAAAAAGCACTTCTCTTAGCGCTGTGCACGGTTAGACTTTAGGAGCCCCAGAACGCATCTCTGCCTGGTGAATGAGTCATTCAGGATTAGTCTCTCAGCAAGTCTGTTTTCTCAGACGTGATAATGAAATATTTGGCTAATAACCAAATAGTGTGTAATCCACATTGAATAATTCATGGTTTTGATGGTCTTACTTTATCATTGTATGTGACAGAGAGAGGAAGATAGAGTGTGTGTGTGTGTGTGAGTGTGTGTGGGTGTGCATGTATGTGAGCATGTGTGTGTGTTGGGGGTGGGGGAGGGGTATGTAGTTTTTTTTCTTTGTGTTTTTAACACTGCCATATACATTTAAATACATCATATCACTGATATGATGGTGCCAATCACAGCATGTAGCAATAACGAACTGAAATCTCAGTTCAGTTCTGAACTGAAAATTCTCTTTCATGATGTACCAAGGTGTTTTTGAATGTGCACTGAAGTGAATGAGCTGTTAACCAATCACGAGCCAGTTCACTGTGAGTGCAAACCAAGGTTGCAATTGATTGTTCCTTAAATCAGGTCGGTGGAAATGGTGTGTGCAAGTGGGAAAGCTTAAAGATCCATCTGTCATGCTTAAAATGCATTGCAAGTGTCATGCAGTTAGTTGTCATTGTATTTGAACTCCATTGTGTACACTCACTGGCTTTGGACACGCAGAGAAATGAAAAAAAAAATAGCAATCATTTGAGGCTCAGCATTTGTTGTTGGATTTAACTGATTATTCACAAGTTTCAATCAGCGCTAAGCTTTTTGCAGGGGCGCTGTCACAGTGAGATGTGTCATGGTGAGAATACACTATTACCATTAGTCTCACTCCGTGTCCAGAGTGAGTCATGCAGATTTCTTAACCACAGACCTTTGTGTGCACAGTAGCACATTGTTGTTTTCTAAGCATCCTGGATCCTAAAGTTGTGGTTTTGTCATACTCCACACACAACTAGACACTCACTCAGGTTCAGGCTCCTTCTTTTTCATTAGCTTCAGGCCCTTTGAACTCTCAGAACTCTGCTTTTCAGATCATTTCCAAGTAGAACAGATAAAGGAACTGAAAGGTCCAACTCATGATTTTGTGTCATTTAGCGTGGCTCTTCAGACAAGATAACTAAAGCTTATGTAGATGTCTCTGAAACATTTTATATATATATACACATATATACATACTAGACATATATTTGCACATAAAGCATTTGCATAATAGACTTTTTCTTCCATTTGAAGAATGTGCCTTATGGGCAGCTCAATGCTTATGCATGTCACTCAATCCAGGCGTCATGCTTAGTGCACATAATGCAACCCAATGCACAGATGATCTGTGTATGCTTTGGCCAATTTCATGGATCTGCAGCATAACTACAATCCTCATGACGTTTTATGATTATTTTCTTTTTTCGTTTTTTCTTTCTTTTCTCCCTCTGCTGCAGATGGATTGCAGAGGACTGGGAACATTGCACCAAGACCTGTGGCAGCCTGGGCTATCAGATCCGCACGGTGCGCTGTGTCCAATTCCTTCATGAGAGCACCAACCGCTCTGTCCACAGCAAGTACTGCAGCGGGGAGAAGCCAGAGAGCCGGAGGCCCTGCAACCGAGTGCCCTGTGTGGCCCCCTGGAGGACAGGTCCCTGGTCTGAGGTAAATACTCCACAGGAAACACACTGTTGATACACTGGATCAGGATTTGGTGTTGACTGTTAGCCAGAACTATGCATGGGATCAAGTGAGATGTCACTGATTCACTAGAATGTGTGTGTGTGTGTGTGTGTGTGCGTGTGTGTGCACGTGTGTGTGTGTGTGAACCAGACCTAAAGAAGTATGCAGTTGAAATGTGCTGTTCTGTGCTGACGTTAAACTCACTGTGGTGAGGGGAAAACATGATTGTGCTCATGAGGTGAAGAAAGAAACAGTGATTGAAGGGCTGATGCGTACACTGTTGAAATGATATCTAAAAGAAAATATAAAGTATCTAAAAAAAGTCTTTTAATGCAGCGTGTTCCTGCTTCCCAAGAGCACCTCATTAGTGGCTGTGCACAGGGATCTCTGCAGTTTTATTTACTTCTAAGTTAATTTTTCAAAGACGCTAGAAAATAATCTATTTTACGCTGTAGAGCTGACCCACCTGACCCCTCAGAAGTAAGAAAGATGAACCCTTCACTCTGTAGTGCTGAGTCTTTCAGACTTGCTTGAATAATGAGATCATTACACTGAGAGAAGTCTTTATTCAATTATTTGAGGGGATGCCTTGTATCTGTATCAGTGCGGTAAATATCTTCAAAATATTGAGCTGTCAGTGTGGCAGATGAAACATGAGATATTTCCTCTTGTAAGCAAAAGCTGTTGGTGGAAGGAGGAATTATTAAAGACAGTTTGATGACATTCTATTTTTGGTTGTATGTTGGTATGTCGACAGTATGTCCTCAACAGGCCTCGTTCAACCTCAGTCAACGCTTCTGTTGTGTGCATTGACTTTTTCATGCTGCATTGATTTCTGGATTGATTCTTTTTTACATCAAGATATAAACGGCTTTCTTGAGTGACTGTGCATGATTAGTAGAATACTTTTTAATGTGACTAAGTTGATATTCTTTGCATTCTGATGAGCTCTGACATCTAAGCACAGAGTTGATATAATGAGTGAGGGCATTTAAATATGATCCAGACAGGGGGAGAATATCAGACCTCATGCACCTCATGTGTTTATCAGTCTGTGTGCAGCTAACAACAGCTGGTAGGTTTACTGTTGAGGTCTTATTAGTCAGTGAGAGTGAGATCGTGGTCCACAGGTTCTTGCATTTAATGATCTGCTGTATAGACAGGCTGATGCTTTGACTTGTAGGAATGAATCTCAAATCATCTTGTTCCTGTCTTTTTTTTCAATGCAGTGTTCAGTGACCTGTGGGGAAGGGGTATCACGGCGACTGGTGACATGCCGCATAGGCGACCAGTGCGGTGGCGAGCGACCTGAGACGATTCGGACATGTAGACCGGGGCCTTGTCAAGGTACATTGCACAAACAGCCACATAATCACACCCATTGTCCGTCAAACTGTTGATGCTCTCTTTTGAGTGATTATTTTCTCTTCAGCAAACTGGTGATTATTTTCTTTACAGCAGCTAAAAGCATTTGATTTTCCATTCATCAGCTGCTGTAGACAGGCACCCTATGGGGAAACCCTTTCACTCTGGTGTAACTGTCAAAATGTTTTTGAAGATACATCTTTAAAAGTTGGTGGTATTTTAAACACCAGGTACCTGAAATACCTGAAATTATTCTTTTCCGTCCACCTTAGACAGTCGGCACTTAGGGAGTGTAGTGGATACTGACCAGTTTGGTCTGGATAGCCGTGAACCAGTTCAAAGACAAAATGAAAGACAAAGATTTAGTTGTTGCGACATTGTCTTGAGGATAGAACAGCTGTCTTTGTACTTGTATTGCAAAGTCTTATGATTTCTTTTACCATACTGTTTTCGTGTTTTAAATAGTATTAAATTAGTATGTAAATAGTATTAAAAATTTATCAAACACAAATGATGCAGTATAGCCAAGTGTTTTGTTTTTTGTTGTTGTTGTATGTTTTGTTTTTTTTGGTTTTCTTTTTTTTTTTAGACTTTCTTCATATTAAATCTTTTTTTTATTTCAAATGCAGTGAAGACTGCGGTCAGACTATTTTTTTTACTGACAGAATAAACATAACATACCTGCCAAAATATATTGGTTTACTTGACGCTTGACACTTTACTTGACGGGTGAGTACATAAAACATGCATAACAGCTTTCATAAATTGCTCGCAAAGCATTCATGACTGATTCATAATGCATGGCTGAGCATTCACATCCAACCTTTCATAAATGTGGAAGACAAAATGGCGATAACTTATCAAAATAAAAGTCCAACGGTCTCAGAGCAGAATTGACGTTTTTGTTAAATAATCACTGGTCATACCATGATCCTCTCCAGCCTTTTTAGATATCTCATGAATGTCTTATGAAGTTTACTTCAAAACACTTAACTGTACAAGTTGTGAAGTACTGATAATGTTTAACACCGGTAATTAGTTGAATGGTTGGACACATTCCCATTTGAGTGTTGGTCAGGTCGCAACAGATTATAAAATTACATGGTCATGTTCTGTCTATTTTACACAGGACTTTTGAGCCCATTGAGGTGACCTCAGGGTCACCTGATCAAATGTTTAAAACAGTGCTGCTTTGAGACCACTAGACTTTTATTTTGATAAGTTATCGCCATTCTACCTTGCACATTTATGAAAGGTTGGGTATTAATGTTGTCATGTCTTATGAAACAGTCACAAATGCTTTGTGAGCAATTTATGACAGCTGCTTTGAATGTGCTCTGTATATAGTGTTTACCTTACCACCTTGAATGTGCATATATAGTGTTTACCTTACCACCTTATATAAGCATCACTACATTTCATTAGTACAATGAAGTTGATTCCATTCCACCTTTGTAATGTTTGATCCTAAGGAACAAAAGCCATACGGGTGGAAAAAGGGCTTCACCTGTTGTCTGTGCACTCTATGTGAAGCTACATTGATTGGAAATATAGAGCCCACTCACACCCCTGAGGCGACATACCATTTGTTCTAGATAAGCACTGTGGATACAAGAATGCCATCCATTATAGTGTTTTCAGCCGAGAGATAAGCTGAGGGGAGCAAGAGTGGTGTGAAAAGAGTGATTTCTCCAGAGAGTGCTTCATGTTCATCTGCTTGTCTTGGGCATATCCAAAAGTGCCCAGGTGCCTTTGCATAAACCCAATGGCATTAAATTACGATAGTGGTGATTCACTAAGAGGCCTCCTCAGACCATCTCTGGGATGACTAATTGAGAGAGTTCTCCCAACCTCCTCTCATCCCTAAGATTGCCTCTGCAGCGTGTCTTATAACTGGATCAGGAGCCAATGGAAGGTCTGTGTTCCTCTCAGCTGTACTTGTTTTAATTTCACCATACATGGCTCTCACCTCTGATCATATTAAAAACAGCTGCATATATTGGATATTTGATTTTTCCAGATTGCTTGACCATTTTTGCTGGGGCACATACCCCAGTACTTGTACCAGTACAGATTCAGATAGAATTTATTTTTACACTAGATAGCTGTGAAATGTCAGTATAGTATACAGTGATTTATCAATATAATGGACTGGGTTGTGCACATATTGTGCATATAGATGTTCACCACCCAACACGCCTCATAATTAAATCTCCCTTCCAAAATGCTTTTATAGCAGTTCAGTGTTATACAGAGCTGCATACTGTAATGTTATTAGTTGTACCCAATGTGGATACTACCCACTATGTGACATTATTTCAAGTCAGTGTACTTGTGGCAACTTCATTCATTATGCAAATGCAATTACACTGACGCAATGTATAATGGGAATTATTCAGTCCAGAGTCAGACTAGTGTCATTTGTTTTACTCATCCAGCAGAAAATGATGTTCTCCCAGCATGCAAAGCTCATTGAATCGATTGTACAAAGACTGTATATCTATTTAGACTGACTAAACTTCAGGTCTTGCCATACAGTGCTTTATCAAACTTGTAATATTGCCAGAAGTGCCTGCCATTCCCAGACCTGCCAACATGTACGTATTTTGCATAGTGGGCACGCACTTAGTGTAGTGTATGAATAGTACTCATAACATGTTTTGAAGGTTGGCAGGTCTGCATTTCCATCAGCTATTACTGCAAGTGTTACTGAGGTGTGTGTCTCTCTCTTAGTGTGAGAGCAGACAGCTGACATTCTGTCTTTCTATCTTTGGTTGGGCAGACGAGCCGTGTGCAGGGGATAAGTCCATCTTCTGCCAGATGGAGGTCCTGGCACGCTACTGCTCCATCCCCGGCTATAACAAGCTGTGCTGTGAGTCGTGCAGCAAACGGAGCGGCACGCTAGCACCACTGCTGTCTGAGGGCGAGGAAGAGGTGCGCTTCGGCTCGGCGTCACAGCTCCTGGAGACTCTGTCAGCCAATGGGAGCCTTGCAGGCCTCGCCGGTCTCCCTGGTCCACCGCCGCGTCAGACCTCCTCTTCCTCCACCTCTAAGGGGACCAATGCAGGCGGGCGATCCTCTCCCAGAACGGCCCCGACGCCTCCACCACAGAGGAGAGGCGGGGGTGGCTCAGAGGGCGGCAGGGCCACCCGGCAGATGCCACCCAACACCAACAAGAGCCAGGCTGCCCCGCCGAACACGCATGGAGCTGGGAAGCGAGGAGGCGGTGGCGGCAACACCGGCGGGGTCAGGAGGTCAGACAGCCCCAGCACGGACATTCGGCGGCTCCCGGCGTTCAGCCAGGTGCAGCGGTGAAACCTGGCGGCCAGCCTCTCCTGAACTTTTTCTTTTGAGTAGATGTACAGCTTTTGTTTTCAACTGCACAAGGCCATCACAAGAGATTAGGTTCGATAGTAAAAGAGAAAGAGAGTGAGAAAAAGAGAGTGAGACAGAGGAAGAGAGAGAAAGAGAAAAAAGTGCTGGTTCACTTTCAGATCATTGGCCCCCCCATTCCATACACACGCAGACTAAACCCCCCTCGGCAGAAAAGGTCTAAACATGAGTCATTTTCCCTTGCAACATAAGACAGGTGTGCCAAAAGATATCTGGAGTGTCCCTTTTCCAATTGCTTGGTCATCTTGGGCTCGCACAGTAGCTTCACTTAAAGTGGTACTCAATAGGAAAATGGCTCTGGTTGTTTAGAATATGATACTTAAGTTACTTTCTTTTGTGTTTACTGGCGCTCACCTATGTTATGGACAGATTTAGATATTTATAAACATTTCCTGTAAATACTGTATATGTAAAATGTCAGTATTATTTTAAAGAAAACTAAGCTGAGGATTTTATACTAACAGCAGTTGCATATTTGGTGCTTTTTATACATATGTAAAACTGATCTCTATGCAGACATATTTTAAACTAAATCTGTCACAGTATCGCACATTCCTGAATTCAGATGTTCATCTTGCTGTTGGATACCTAAAATGGATTAAGATGGCAAGCAAAACTAATGCTGTCAATAAGCTAAATCTTTAGCTGCAGAGCGTACCTCTTGAATGATGTGTACCTCAGTTCATTCAGAACCCCATAAGCTCCACAGTGTTTAATTGCCATAAATATCATGGCTATAAATGTTAACAGTGTCGTGGCTATCAATTCTATGTGTAAAGAAACTCCAGTGTTTCCAGTAGGCTACATGCCTCTGCAGAGATTACCTCTTGAATGAGCACCACAGACTTTCACTCAATACCCTTAAGATCCGCAGTATTAAATTAAACGCGTGTCGTTATTAACTGTAGAAATGCCTGGATTTCTCTTTTGTCTCTCATGCAACATAAAGCCGGTGTATGAATCATCTGTTCCCATGGCTTCTCTACTCTTCCCATTACCTTTCACTGGTGTACTGTACTTGTTTTTGTTCTTGTTTTTGTCTTTATTTGATTTGATTTTTTTTTTTTTTTGGCTTTTTTAAAGTCAAGGATTCTCCTCTGTGAGAAGGGAACATTTCCAAGTGTTACCAAGTGCTCAGTCAAGGTCACTCTTGAATCTTTTAGGTTGGCACGTGAGGATATTAGATCATTCTGTGAAACCAACACAAAGGATGGACTTATAGCAACAGATGTGAATGTTGAACATGGTTCACAGATCATCACATTGTTTTTGTATTCCTTTTGAACAAGGCTAAGAAGGATATTTATTATTGTTAGCAAAGGTTATATCACAACCACAATGCATCTGACTGCAATAGCAAGAAAACCATTTTGTTTTTCGATTTCAGTGGAAGTTACCGTTCAGCCGCTCACACTTCAAGTGTGTGACTGTGTAGCTCTTGTACATAGAGAACTTTAAGTATTTATTAAGAGTTGAAGTTCCTATTCTGTTAAATGTATGACAGCATCTGCCAAAAACACACTAAAAAAAGAGTTTGTGAAGAGCAATAGTCAGTACAGAAAACATTCCTATTCCTCCTGAATGTCTACTCTCCATTTCAATTGGATGTGGTGTAAGTGTGAGAGTAAGGATACAATGTAGTTTAAGATTGCATTTTTTATTGTTGTTGTTGTTGATATTTTTTAGAAGCAATTTAAGCAGTTTTATAGCCTAGTTACAGACAGGACACATACTCAATACTTGAGATCTGATCACCTGAGAAAACTGTTTCACCAGTTGTTTTTTTATAGTTCTAGTCTCCTTGCAGAGCTGCAAATCAGCATGTGTTATCACTGCTAGGCATAGGACCCCCCAACAAGGCTGTTGTCTCACAGCTATTTAAACATAGGAAAAGTTCATTTAATTTGTCAAACCCAGACAGAGATATCCTGTCTTGTAGAAAGCAAACTGTATCCCCTTTGAACCAAAATTTGAGCATTATAAAATGACACCCCTCCAATAAAGTCTAGATAAGTAACTAAAGCAAAATAGAGTATATAGATGGTGTGCTTAGATGATATAAATATGTAATGATGTCGAGGGTCAGCAGTACCAGCATTACAAACTGTTCTGTTGTTCTCATGTTACATACATGTTGACTTGCTGCCTACATTGAATTGCTGCTAATATTATGCAAAGCTTTCAAAGTTCAAGAGGATGCTAGTATTTTAGGTGTTACATTGACAATCCCTGAGCCTCAGACAGATATACTGTATAGGAGATGTATTGTATGTATCCCTGTACTATCCGTTGCATTTAAGTATTAATGCTCTGACTAGAGTAATTGTCATTTCTAGAGTAATTGTCATTGCTTGCAGTTTTTTTGTACTTTTTTAGATTGAATTGAAGTGTACACTACTGATGCTGTTTGTTGTAATGGGGAGCACATAGCAATAAAGAATATACTAAACCTAATTTGGTTTTGTTCTGTGGTACCATACAGTCCATACTCTTCAAGCCATGTCTTAGAATTATATTCTTCTACTCTACTCTGACACTATTTTGTGATTATTCTGTAGATCTGCAGGCACATTTTATTTTATTGATGCTCTCTTGGTTCAAGGCTTTGCTGTACATTTCAGGGAGGAAGGAAAAAGCCTCTAGGTAAAGTTTCCTTGATGGTGAAATCTCTCTCTCTCTCGCTTTCTCTCTCTCTCTCTCTCTCTCTCTCTCTCTCTCTCTCTCTGTGTGTGTGTGTGTGTGTGTGTGTGCTTCAAATATAAACTTTATTAATAGAATTTTTATTTCAAAATCCATTTTGTCAATGTGTGCTGTGGGGGGTTCGCAACAGTGTTGCCTTTCTATAGTGAAATATGTAGGGAGACCAACATGTTTAGCACTATGTTGTGCAGAACACATGTATTCATGGCAGATCTGAGCATCTGAAGTAGCCTGATGGGCATCTAAGTCTAGAAGTGTAAATCCTACAAAGGCTGAGCTTTTTTACTTTCACAGTTGTCTCCTTGCCAAGGATTGTATTGATTTTTCCCCACCATTTTGTCAGCCTCCAAAATTCCACTTCATTTTTGTCTGTCCATGACGCCATTAATTGTATACGTTTGCTTTGTTAGCAGTGTGAGATTGATCAGAGACTGAGGAGAATAGCAGGAATGACAATGACATCAGTAAGCTAATGCAGACAAATGTTTGGACAATTTCTCTAAATTAATCGTCCAATCTTACTTTTTGCTGTAATCCACATAGAAATTAAAAAAAAAAATGTTTGCTACCTTAATCCTAACAAAAAGCTTTGTGGAAAGTTGCTTACAAAATGGAAAATCAATGTGTGCATTTGATGTCAGCACAGATGAAATTTCAACCATCCACAATCTGAAGTGGCAATCAGGAAACAGGATGGAAACAGTGCAATCATAGGCATCAGGTAACCACAGTATCAAAGCAGATACATACCCTTCAACATAGACTGAGTAACAAAAAATATAAAATAAATATACATACATTCTTTTTTATCCTGTCAGATGATTGAGACATTGTCACGTCAGTGATTAAGTTACTGTATAACTTGCATCTCATATTGCAGCACGCTTGTGTTCAGTAAATTGTAGATTACTGAATGCAGAAAAATCAGCATCTATTCTAAATCCCTGCACTCTGAAGCTAGCAGGGCTCAAAGACCATACTCGTCAAGATATGCCATATTTTTTTTCTTTTGTTTTACATATGAATACAATATCAAGTTTCTTCAAATATTTTGGTGGAAAATGGCACAGCATCTCTTTCAAACCAAATCACACCCAAATTACAGACAAAGAGTTACCCAATTTGAGTTACCCTCAAACCTTACCTTACCTTAAATCTTACCTTACCTATACCTTCAGTATATAGTGATTAGAAAAATCTCCTCTAATCATCCACTATCTGTGTCAACTAGTATAATAGTACATCCATCTTTTAATGAGGGTAAAATATAATTTCTTGTTATTAGTGACTGCCTATGCGCTGTAAGTAGCTGTTACAGAGAGAGTCCTGCAAGTTCCTATGGATCTTGCCTAAAAGGGGATCTAGAGAAAGGACACAGTAATACCATTCTCTAGTGATAGCTGTAGAAAGTCATGGTGCAGCAAGCTATGTGTGTCCAATCCAGATTTACACAGCTATTACAGTTCGACCATGGTCTTCTAGGCTGAGCTGTGGCTCTGGCTATCCATCATATCTCTGTGACCAAAAAACACAGCCTGTGATCAATTGTGCCTTATTGATTGTGCATTCTCCCATCCAGCAATCATCCAGTGGGAGAAAGGACTCTTCCAGAGCAGGCCTAGCTACTGAGAGAACAAAAGGCCGGGGTTTTATTTATCTTACTTATTCTTATTCATCAACAGTGCATAAGTGCAGATCTGTGCTTAAAGTGTGTCATTTATGAACTTGTGCTTAAAAACATGCTTAAATACATACACGCACCAGCGTGGTATGGTGCCTTAGTACAGTTCCCAATTAAACATGAGTTTACATAATTTGCAAAAGTGAACATGGGTAAGATGTATGAAAAGTTAGTGCAACTGACTGCCAGGCAGCTGGGAGCTATACCACCAAATATAATAGCATGGCAGAAAGAACTAGAGCTTGTCAAGCGCTAGTCACATCAGGGAAGGCCTACCAATGTGCAGAGACTAACTGATAATACAGCTGACAAATTAAGACGTTATTTTCCTAACAGATGACACAGAAAAATAAATCTCACAGCCTATTAAGTGCTCTTTCATGTAGCCTCATTTCAGATCATCAGTGCGCTGTTGCTCACTGCATGACAACAACAAACTTGCCCTATTTGTTCTACACATCAACACACATGCACACATGTTCACAGTCTGAATTTCTTCTTTGACATAATGGTTTGTGTAATCAGGCACAAGGGGTGAAGCTATCCACACAGACCAAAACAGCTTACATGCTATGAGCCATGTTTCGGTGTCTCAGAAACCAGAAACTGAATATTACTATAGAAAACAAGATTAAGATTAAGATTTGTATTACTTAATTTAGGGTAAACATGCTTCATAAAGGTATTTTTGGAGATGGTGATGGCTCTTTCTCTTTGTATCATCACTGCCTTTAAGCTAAAGGTTCCCCCCCAGTCAATAGGTGGACAGAAACATGGTAAAAGCAAATATACACAAATTAAACTGTTTCCAACTTTAATTGCATCATGCCTTAATCACATCCAGATTTAATCCACCTTCTTGAGTGAAGTAAATTTATATTCTCGTTAGGGCACAAATTTGCAGGTGTTTTCAATTGAGGATTTTTAATTTGTATAACTAATAATATATGCATATCAGCTAGTTTCTTAGAAACCCATTTATTCTAAATAAACAAGCCTCTGATATTCTCACCTAATACAACAGCATGACAGCCATTAAAATAGTCACACATCTACTGTCAAAGACAAATAAAAGAGTGACTTGTTTATCTCAAACAATCTGTTTATCTGATTATTATTTCATCCCATGCCAGAAACATAGTAGTTGTACTTTGGCTGATCCTGGTACTGCCTGTCAATAGAGAGGAGGTTATTTCAGTGCACTGCCCTGACAGGACAGACTCCAGTAAAAACCTGAGGGATGCGTTTTTGTCAAGCAACACAAAAATAATCTGTTCTGCATGACTATACAAGGATTTAAAAAGAGAGTCTGAGAGCAAGTGACTGATCTCACATTACAGGGTTGTAACCCATTTAACAGTCTATAGGCGTAACCAGCATGAGATTTGAAGTTAAATTGAAGCATTAAACTCTTTCCAAACCCTTTTCGAATGTGCAGCAAATGCATCATTCATGTAAATGACAATTGCTGTTGATAATAATAACTGCTGTTGTTTACTAAAATTGAAGGAGAGACCCATAATTTAGCCATAGACATGAGTCATTGGTTATAAATGCCCTATGGATAACCAGTTGTGATTGGGTTCCAAGGATTTTGGCTGCATAGCTAATGAGTATAGCTAATGAGATCTAATAGCAAGGTTGTCAGGTCATAATTACATTCATAGGTGTTCACAGATCCTTTGCAAAACAGATTGTGTTCACAGATCCGTTGCCAATCTCCGGGTAAATCATTTCATCAGTATTTGCAGTGGGGTTTCCGATTGAGTATTATTGAAAGCAAAGGAAAACTGTGCCGGTAAGTGCAACCAGTTTGGCACATGTTGCTAACACTATAGGTTTGCTCAGAAATAGCAGGTTTCATACTGTGTTTGGATAAGCCTGAGTGTTGATGCATGATGAATGAGAATTTTCACAGACCTGAGTGTTGATGGTTTCACAGCAGAAGTACTGTGATCACACAATTCTACTGCAAAGAAAGGAATTAAACTCACAAGTGGATGCTGTATTGGTCTTGAGGTGGGATCACATGCCATGTAGAAAATGTACATTTAAACTGTGTTTTTTTTAGAAGACTGCTGTTTCTTTTTCACTGAGGTAAAAGTCTGGTTCTAACAGATTGATAACATTCCCCGGAGAGAATATACCTGGCTAGCACCTTCCTGGCTAGCATTCTTAATGGCGGGTCTGAAAATACTCTTGTTTAAGAGACAGAGATTTTTAAAGGTCACTCTTAGTTACACACACAACACACACACACACACACACACACACACATTGGTACTGTGGTAAGTGCATAGGTTTAACAGCAACTCAAACAACACAAAACCGCCTGGGATGCACTTTTATGAGAAATAAATCAGCTCTACTGCTACCATTTGATGATGGCAATGCATTCAAAAAAGCCATTTAATTTCAAGTTCACAAGCAAATTCCTATGTTCAATCAACGCCTTAAAGCCATTCTATATGTAGATTTGAAACAATGTAACGGTGAGTGGCTCTATTCAACCCTACACTTTAGAACACTATGGAGGTGGTGAAGTGATTCATTAGGGACGATGAGTCATCACCGAACATGTCAATCTCTTCCATCATTCCACCATTTCCAGCAATGGAGTGTTTTTTTTAGGACTCCCATGCTTAGCCATCTCTCAATGCCTTTTTTCCCCCATATCAACTCTTACATCCAGCTGACATGGTTCCTGACACTGCAAGAGGAAAGGGTTATCATTTGTTCCTTGCTGACTGACAGTACAATGCATCTGCCATATGTCTTTTTGGGGGAAGCCTTCAGTATTAGCCACCTGAAGGTGGGTCAAGTATTCAGTTCATATAGGCCCATCCAGAGGCGTTGCTAGCTATTTCAAACATTCAGTGCCATAGCCTAGAAGTCCTTTTTATGTGGGGGTTTGGTGGTTTCTCCCCCAAGAAATTTTGAAAATCGGGCTGATGAAGATGCAATTTTAAAGTAGTTTTAGAGCGAAAGGAAAGGCCAGTTGTCATGACTCACGTCGGGGCAAGCTCAGTAGTTTGATGTTTACATTAAAGCTAGAATTGCCTGTAAGGAAGTGAACGTCTCTTCTGTCAAAGTACACCACATACACTAGCAGCCGAACTGTGACATTAAAATAGCCTATAGCCTAATAAACACTGTCATGCACCTGTCATGCACCTACACAATGTCTGGGCCGGGTTGATTTCACTGCAGGTCTCCTGAATCTGTACAGACTACAAGCCATCTCTGCCATTGTTGAATTTGCAACACTTTGCAACAAATGATTCTACATCTGGCCATATATGGTCATGTCAGATTTTCTTGCAGTTTTCACCTGGGTACAATGTTGCATTTGTGGTTGTTGGTAATGTAGTTGCATTTGTGGTTGTTGGTAATTCAACCACACAAAAGTCTCCTCAATGGGGTTGTTTTCACCATCACCACGATTTTTTTTGACGGTACAGAGATCCAGGGCTATAGCCTTGAATGCCCTGGTCTAACAACGTGCCTGAGCCTTTTCCCAAACTCTGATGGCAACATGCAACATGTGCAGGAGCTCTCTGACACTGAGCACTAAGGAGCACTTTCAGCATACGTGAGCTTACAGATTTTATGTGTTCATGGCAGAGTATTGATGTCCGATTTGACGTTTCCATGGTACATCGCTAATCCATTAAGCCTCATTATGTGGATTTATTCAAAAGAAGAGAAAAACATAATACTCAGATGCTCTGACTGTGATGCAGATTCCTCTACCGTTTGAACATTTTTTTTAATGTGTTAGTGTTCTTGATTTAAATCGGCATGACAAACTGTGGTTAGCCACTAGGCTATAGGAGAAATCATATATAACTGCTTGAAAACTCTTTTCTCTTTCACTTTGATATAGCACGTGGTGGTGAGGTGAGCACAATATGTATACACACACACACACACACACACACATAACCTGAGTTATGTTTGTCTGTTGTTGTCGTCTGACATTATGTCATATCCTCAGGCATAGGCATTAAAGCTCCTGAAGACAAATCATAAATCCTACGAGCTCACGCTCTATACACACTGGGATCAAGCATCTACACGTCCAGGTAATACCGAACCCTGGGTGATTACAACATGCAGAGGATTTGGATAAACTGCCGTATTATGTTATCTACAGTATCCAAGCTGCCTTTAATGTGAAAGGAAAATGGGTGTAGCGGTACAAGATGATTTGGCATATTCCCATTTCTGGCAGTGTACTTATCCCTTGTGTTCAGTGTTGTAGCATGCATTTTTAAAATTGTGACAGTATCACTATATGCAATGCTTCTTGCTTATCACACTGCTTTGCCACATACTATAGTTCTAACCGTTACTCTGAAGGAGCAAAGAACAATGAAACAATGAAAGTTCCCCCAGTATTCTCAGACATGGTCTCTCAGCTCAGATTTATTTATTCAGTACAACTGCAACTGAATTAATTCATTAGACTGATGGTATTCCATTGTTTGGCCACTATGGCAAGTAACTTTATTCCAGATTTTTCACATTTACACTCAGGTTCTGTTTATCTGTGCTCACTTCTGTGAAAAGTTTGAAAAGTTGTTAGGGTTTGACAGGCATGAAGACACTGCTGCACTTGCTATTTTAGCTAGAGAATATATAAACTACATTTTTTTGTTTAGGAATGATAATTACTGTGTCATAGAGCCATAATGTCTGAAAAGGAGCCAAGAGTTTGTTTGCATTGCTGTATCTGTCTGTGTCTGAAATGGCCAGATGGTCTATGAGAGAGAAAGACTGACAGAAAGAGGATTTACAAAGGAAAGTCCATCAGTAATGCAATCTGTTTCGCTTGCGTACACTCCATCCTCAGTCCCACAGAGGTGCACAGCTAAGGTGTGGAGCTATCTGAGTCTCTCTCATGACCTCTCAGCCTACAGGCTTCAAGAGTATGCAACTTATTATTAGGAAAGAGACTACAATGACACCTGCTCTGTGTGTGTGTGTGTGTGTGTGTGTGTGTGTGTGTGTGTATGTGTGCACGTGCGTGTGTGTGTATGTGTGCCATCTTTATAATGCTGATATAATATATGTTAAAATATTCTTGAATTTCTATGAACAAAATCAACCATTCAAAGGAATATAAAGTCTGGGTATTTAATGCATGAAAAAGCTGCGTGGACAAATCTTGCAACAACTTAAAAATAACACTTCTCAATGTAAAATTCTGAAGACTTTTGAAAATCTTCATAATCTATTGTAGTAGTAAGGAATATCCTCAAAATATTCAGTGAATCCACCGTAAACTTTGTAAACAACAAAGCCAAAACCAATACGGCACAGCCATAAAAAAAAAAAAAAATGTTCCTATTATGAAATTCATTGTCTGGGCTCAATATTCATTGCCTATAAACACACTTTGAATGCTTCATCTCCAAATTAAAGCTCTACAGTAAAAAAGAAATCATATTCAGATATGAGAAATGCTACACTCTTCACTCATTATCTGATCCAAGTTCATTCACCACTTCCCTGTAGCTAGGCCAATCAAAAATGTTTGTTCTTTTTGGAGCTCATGGACCCTGCTGGCCTAATGCATCAGCTGCTTTCACATTGTTTCACTTTGTGCAAAGCATCTGAAACCTAGCAACTGGCATATACTCACTCCAGGTGAGCAGATACGTTCTCATCTTTGAAGTCAAAGTTATTGCTCTCAGCCCTCCCTCTGTTCCCTGACTGGCCCATCCTAGCTCAGAGACAGAGCGAACTGAAGCCTACGGCTGGCTCCCTGATGCAGTTTCTGAGCTAAATCAATTAAGTGGAAGCAATAAGCGGCGCTAGCTAGGACTAGGACTAGCACTGCATCCTCCCGGCCAAACAGGAGAAGAGTTCAAAAGGCACTGCTTCCCCTAGAGCTGCCATTTTTTTTGTAACTTACAACATCCTAAATTCTTGCAAGATATGTAGTTTTGTTTGCAAAGTAAAGGATAAGAACCAGTGATTATTATTTCCAAAGAGTTATTTTGACTGACAAGGTAATAAACACATTTCATAATTACTTTTGATGCCAATATCTTGCAAGCCAAGAGACAAGAGACTGTATGGGGAGCTGAGGGAGCCTTCATTTGCCCTGTTATGAGTCATTTAACCATAAAAGTGACTATGAAGCTTGCGGATGTGGTGAAGCAGCAGTTACTTTGCTCAGCTAACAGTCAGGCGATCCGGCTACGATTACCAAACCCCATGTTGTTTTTAATAAAACCATCTGCTAAAAACCAGTCAACTTCACTACTACTTTTACTTTAAATTACAGCAAGGGCTGGCAACCCCTGGTACCATACTACCATACCAACTACCATAGTTGGCACGCAGAGGGGTTCTCACTGGCACGCAAGCAATATTGCACAGGCCTTGTATTTATATATTAGAAAAAGTTTGGCCATCTCATCTGCTGTTAAACAGTCATTGACTGCTGTGCGTCTTCTGTAGGGTGACAGATGGTAATGCACCTATAGCTTTACAATTTATCCATGAGATGAATCCCAGCAGTTGCGCCAAAGATCATGATCAGTTTTTGTATTTGTTTTGCTGACATCCATCGTCATATTGAGACAGAGCACAGAGAATGACAAGTAAATCAAATGTATGAGCGTTCAGAATACAGGGGTTTGAACTGGTTCACGGAACCAAAACGAACTAAATGACTGACATTTTGCAAGGAAGTTTATTGAAATGTAGGCTACCTGAACCTCCGCTGCCAGTTAAAAACACATAGTTTTTGTCCTTTCATTGAATTGTTTTTGTGCTTTCAGTGCAATAATTTGTAGCCTAAAGACATAGAGACCTTCATAGGCCCACTAAAGGGCAGGGTACCCAATTTCTGACTGTTAGACATGAGAGAAGCACGATTGAAATGCAGTGAGAATGTTAGTTTTGTAAATTGGCTATAACAAAAATCCATATTTGTACAAACCTGAAATGAGTAATTGTGCTTCCCTTTATGCAAGTCAGCCTGTAGCACGCAATTTCATGTATGAAATTTAGAATTATTAATTTGGAATGATGAAATGATTCATTTATTTTTTATTTTCAAGAAATTACATCAACATGTTCCTAAAGTGCTGCTTTGCATTCAACCAGAATGGATTTAACATATTCTCATGTTGGAAATGTGGTGTCATAATTATAGTAAAAATGGTCTGTTTTTTGGCATGCAAAAGAACAAGACCATTTCTTCTTCGCACTACATGTCAAAAAGGTCGCTGGCTCCTGAATTAAAGTAAAATAAAAGTCTTGTATAGTGTACCTTTAACTTGAATGTTGTAGTTTTGAATTGCATGCATGAACTTCAACTTGTGGTCAGTGTCGAAGGTTGCACTGGGCTTTTTCATGGCAACTACCACTCACAGATTGCACCACTACACATTTTAACATCAGGCAACATTTTTAGGTTCATTTACCAGCTTTCTAGTCACTTTGATGATTAAATGGCTCATTATGAATCAAGGCTCTTTCAGCCACCTCTAGCATAGATTTCACAATTTCACATGGTGGAATCCTGTCTGAGTCTGGCAAATCAATGTTGTGTCCTTGAGTAAGGGGAGGCTGGGCCTGATATAATTGATAGGTGACAAATGTAAGTTGCATTGGATAAAAGTATCTGGGAGGTGGTAGCGTAGAAGTTAAGGAACCTGGCATAGCTAGTAGCCTTGAAAGTTGTGGGCACAAATCCCTGCTGCGACTGTTGTGCTCTTGAGTAAGGCACTTAAGTTGCTCTGGAGAGACTGGGTCTGAACAGTTAATAGTTGACAAATGTAAGTTGCTTTGGATAAAAGTGTCTGCTAAATGTAAACTTAGATTTTGTGGTGTGGTAAAACTGAAACTGAATGAAACAAAAATTGCGCTTAACAGCCTTTCAGACAATAACACTATGAAAATCATAGCAGGTTGCTATTACAAAAATAAATAAATAATAAATAATAAATAAAATAATAAATAAAAATAAAATCAGAAACCACATTTTCAAATCAGTTAACAGAAAGGCATAAATAGGAGCACTTTGCCCAGAATCACACATTTTGTTTGCAAAAGGCTGTAACGGTGCCAAAACATTTAAACAATTTTTCTTCAATCAACACAATCAGTGGTCAGACCGATAAGTACTCTCAGTCAATCATAACACAAAGGAGGACAAAATGCAAAATTTTGCTTTCAGAATAAGCAGATTCTGCCTTCTGTTTTGCTATGTCTGTGCCATTTACCTGGTGTGTAAAAATGACCAGAATGTGTGAAAAAGAACCAGAATGTTACAACATAAATTTGATTCTTTCCTCCTACACTTACTGTAAAGTAACTGTCATTGACATGCAAGACCCATAATAAACACCTAGACAAATATGCTGTACAATGCAGTGCTGTTCATATACTGAAGTAACTTTCCATTTTCATTGACCTTTTTTTCATCAAAACATGGATACTTTCACAATTGAATTCAATATTGGTCCCTTTGACCCAGCCTTGCAAATTGCAAATAGAAAACAGCAAAGGTGGTGGATCTTTGCATGAAGAATGATTGTGGATTGAAGAATTATGGAGGATATTTACACAGTGACTTTAGTAGTTCATATAGTCTGCAGGCAATATCGTTTTGGCTGTGAATAGATTCGTTTTAGTTTTTTAAGCTATTAATTCAAAGTAGTTTGGGGACTTTTGTGACAGTTGTGTTACTGTCTAAGAAAACTATGTGAAAAATGCATGAAACCAGTGAAAACAGGTGGATGTGCTGGGTTCTGCTGTGCAAAGAATGTGAGGATGAAAATCAAATGGATCCCAGTTTCATTAAGCGGTTTTTAGCAATCAAGAAAACTGTAAGTCACTGTAAGCAATTCTAAAAAAGACAGACACATTTACTATAAACATCTGAATATGTCTTAGTTCCTGCAAAAGCCAAATCTGAGGGCACAGACACAGTTTAATCCCATGAGTTACTTGAAAGCCACCAGGGAGGATGAGGCAGCAATCAGTTTGGCCTAACAGATGTGATAAATGATGACTGGATATTTAGACATTTAGAGATGTTTTTTGTGTTGCTGTGTGTGTGTGCACATGTATGTGTGTGTGTGGTGTAAGTGTTTGTGTGTGGAAGAGGGAGAGATAACATGGAAATTAGAATGTGTGTGTGTGTGTGTAGATTGAAGAGAGAGTGAATTTGTGTGGACATGCAAATGTCGTTGTATGTGTGAGAGTGAGAGGGAAAGAGTCAGAGAAATAAGACAGAGTGAGAATAGAGAGAGGGAGATTGTGTGTGTGTGTGTGTGCGCGCGCATGCGTATGTGTGTGTATGTCAGTCTGTGTCCATATATGGATGTTTATTCAGTCCTACTGACAGGACAGAGTCGATTAAGGAGAAGGCTGCCGGACTGTGATAAAGTCCCAGAGAGGGCATATGATCTCAATTGATGCCTTGTCAAACTGGGTGCCATTCCATACCCACATACTTCTCCCTATCATGACGCAGGGCGCCCCAAACAGTGCAAAACTGTCAGTGCGTGAATGGTGGACAGGAAACGAGAGGAGATAAAATGAATTGGCTGTCATTGTGAATCACCAAGAGAAATTTCAATGGAAGGTGATTCCTTACAAGGCAGCTCAATCATCAGAGGGAGTCAGAACATCAGAACTGGCTACATGAATCTGTTTTAAATTCAATCTATCTATGAATCTATCTATATATTTATCTATCTATCTACAGTATAAACTTAAGTAACTTATTTGCTGTTACAAATGCCAGTGGAAGTAATAAATACAATTCAAATGGGCTCTATACTGATCTCTAATATTTTCTCTAGTATTTTTCTCCCCATAAGATAAGTTTATATTTTTAACCCCCTGGCAACGTGCTGTGGACCCCTGGGGGTCCCCGGACCCCATTTAGAGAACTAATGCCCTAGATGCATACCAGACAAGCTTGCAATTTTTTTTTACCTAAGGAGCTCCTAATTCCATCACCGATTAAAAACAAAACTAACGACACAAATACAATCTGAATGACAAATCGAAAGTCGAAAGTAAGTTACTGTGTCCCATTCAGTTGGTGTTGGCTACTGTTTCACTATTTGGTGACAACAGTCCTGCTGGGCTCCTGCACAATTACTCTGTAACAGAGATTAGTCTGTTACTTCAATAAAAATGGGAAATAAACCTCTGCGTTTATATTTGGCAGCAATTATAGTGAATTGAGGGAAAAAGATGAGGAGAGAGACAGAGAAGAGTTTAACATGCCTGCTGCCTCTACCTCAGCATGGCAAGTGAAGTTTGTGTGATGATTCATCAGGATAGCTTGGTCTGTGATATCCTTAGGTGCTTTGTTATTTGAGATTACATTTACAGTCTTGCTCGGGTTGTCTCTGATGGAGGAGGAGAGGATTTCCTGTGACAGTGTGATGTGATTTTGTCTTAGGAACAGCAGAGACTCCACAGAAATGTAATTCACCAGGGTACAATTTACACAGCTGCAGTGGGTGAGGGGGGTGTTGTTCATGTCGACCACACATCAAGAGCTTGACTTAAAGCTCAAAGTGTGCAAGATTAACCTCACAAGTATGATGTCACATGTTCCAGTGAATAAATCTACAAACATTAATGCACAAATCCACACACACACAAACAAACAAACACACACACACACAAATATCTGAGTGAAGGCTACTTTAGGACTGCCTGCAGAATACTACTGTTTCATATTTTGTGTTACAATAACAGGGTCACCAGAGAGGACAAGCTCTCACTCACGCCATCTGAGGGAGAAGAAATGCCTCAGGCAAGGTGCACTGGCCAAATGCTGTGACAAATTGAGAGTACTGACAGAGTGGCCGCACTGTCGCTTGTAAAGGGCTGGCTGGCACATCATTTATACCAGAAATGTTTCTACCTTCTCTTTTTCCTCAGTGAGTGAGTGAGAGAGAGAGAGAGAGAGAGAGAGAGAGAGAAAGAGAGAGAGAGAGAGTTCCTCTGTGGTACTCCATGTGGTGTGAAGCTCGACAACATGTGCCTTCTCCCATCAAATGTACTGTGATACTAGGTGATATCTGTTGATGTTACTGCGAGAGGTAATAACGATTGCTATGCCAAAAAAAGGATGCTTTGAACAATGTGACACTGATTTTCACACTCAGGTTCAACAGAATGATAAATTCTGCCTCAGTCTAAAAACTCAGAAGCATGACACACACACACAAATACACATACATATTAAAAAAAAAAAATATATATATATATATATATATATATATATAAAATGAAAGAAGCAGTGTATGTGGGTTGGAACATCTTTTAATGTCAGCAGTTGCTATAGGGCAGGTCCATGTTTACTTACTGTAGTTCTAAATCCCAAGTGTTGTCTGTTTTGATATGTGTTTATTCAACTCAGAAGTTGCATTGCACTGACATGAAAAAAGGTTCACCATCTTACATTAGGATGTCATGGATAGAAAGGAAAATAATGCAGCGTAGAAACAGAAAATAGGAATTTGAGGGGAAATTGTATTATTTTTTTTTTTAGTAGCGGATGTGCTCTGTCTTCATGAAACCACCGGTACTGTATGAGCTGCCATATTTGGGGTGGGTTGTAAATAATGAAGGAAGCTCTAAGTGCATGGCAGATGGCTGCACTTGTGTTTTGTTCACTAGACCCTTTCTTGCTCTTATTTTTAAGGCTTACTCAATCACTGATGAGGCATTTACCCAATGACATAAGACATCTGTCAAATTGTGCACAGCAAGTGCACACCAACTGCATACTCCTGCTTCTGCTCTAACTGAATATATGACTGAGGAAACTGGTTCTACATAGGTGCATGCATCTTACAAAACATCAATAGAGGCAGAGGTAAAAAGGCTGTAAGAAACTTTACTTGCAGACATCACATGCAGGCTTTCTACAATCCCCTTGCGGTACATAAGAGTACAGAAAATGGGGAGCTCTGCGTTTTCATAGTTCCCCCTCTAAGCATCTGACTCTAAGCATCATGGGAGGTGAAGCTGCAATACCCATACACAACAGGCCCTAAAACAGTAATTTGCAGACTTGCAGAAGACAGTTCCATTTGATTTGCCTGTTTACTCTCCTTCTCCAGGGAAGAACCAGAGTTCCAGGCATTAAGTGCTACTAAAGCTTTGTGTCTAGACTGTATAAAGATGGGCTATTGATAGAGAGACACCTAAATTCATTTGAACTCTGTTGTCGTCAGTGTGCAATTAGCATCAGTAAGAGACTAATCCTTTGATCTCTTACCAAACATGGAGGGCTTCTGCACAAAATCGATGTAGAAGGTCTGAGTGCTTTTCCCTCCTAACAAAAAATCCAAACACACAAATCACATAGAATGAAGAAGTAGACAGATAAACCAACTGAAATGAACAGATTTTTCATGTTGATTAATTCAGGGGTTCTCAAACTTTATTGTGCCGGGGACCCCTAATGTTTTTTTTTTATTGTTGTTTTTTACAACACCCACTCCCCAAGCACAAATAAGCTGAGAAACAGACTCAATTTCACTGCACTTTTTACACTCAGTAACCATATGCATGTGACAATAAAGTTTTCTTGTATCCTTGTTTTAGATACCCGCCAGTTTTAAATAGACATGTTGTTGCATTTGGCAAAACTTGACAGTACAGACTAATTTGTCACTAATGTTATGTTGGTGGGAGTCATGAGCACAGTGTGATATCTGTCTATCTATTCTGATCTCTAGTATTTTTCTAACCATAAGACAAATTTATATATTATTAGTTATAATATATAGTTATTAGTTATAATATATATATAGTTTCTTTTCTCCTTGTTGCAGATCCTTCTGATTACTTTTCTGGCTGTGTGTGTGTGTGTGTGTGTGTGTGTGTGTGTGTGTGAGAGAGAGAGAGACAGAGAGAGACAGAGAGAGACAGAGAGAGAGAGATTTATGGCTCAATGTCATGTGTCTAGGTATCCTCTTATATTTTCTAAATGTGAAAGCACACTGGGTGAGATGAATCAAACTATATGTATACTATATATACTATATATATATTCTATATATATAGTACTATATATATACATATATATTCAATCTCACTTCCCTGCAACACTGTTTTTAACCCCAGACTCTTTCCTTACTTCCCTCCTCCTGAAATGTACATGCAGCAAAACCTTGAAGAAGTAAAGGCATCAAGAAAAGAAAATCTATGAAAAATGTACATAAACACTGTGATGATTTAATTTTCCGAAGAACTCTTAGTCAGCACTCAATGACACATGCCATATTGATTTGAACATCCCTGCATGTCTCTCCTATTCCTGTTGGTAACTTGCTATTAAAGATATATATGCTCGTGATGGCTTATTAAACCATTTTACTGCACAGAACTGTGTACCATATATTGTTAGTAGGCAGAATGGCTTCTTGTTAATGAAACAAACCTTGTCTTCTAGGATAAACACAGTATTACAGTTTCACTATTTTTCCCAACATTGGATTATTTCCCTAGTCAATTTTAACATTTTCCAATTGAATGTATTTCTTAAAACCATAATTTCAGGCATAGAAAAGCTCCATACAATGCATTACCTGCAAATGCCCATATGTATAAAATAGGTTCTTCAAAATCCTTGCTTTAGGTCTCAAAAATATAATTTACTCTCAGGAGTAAGCATGGCAGTGTCTTCACAATACAAAATTCGTATGCCATTTAATAACAAGTCAGTCAGCATTAATGACAGTGGAATAGTTAGTGAACTTTTTTTCACTAACAATGACTGATCGTTTCCAAGAAGTTTCCAAGTGTGAAAGCAAAAAATCACAAAGAAAATAATTGCATGTTCTAAACATCCTGTTTATAGTGTAATTTTATAATATTCAGTCACGAGAATGATAATTGGCTTCAGCCAGAATTATTTTCTAATCTCTTACTCTGTCCTACAGGAGGATAATTTGCATCCTATTTTAATTAGGCCCAAGAACAACAAACAGCTAATTTCTTTCTTGTCAACGTGCAAAATACCCCAGTGGGACATGGATTCTTTTTTGCATCATTAAACAACATGCACATTTTTGTTCTTTATTTTAGCATGGAGATCCCACAGACTGAAAAATCAAATCAAGATTTAAAATGCCATAATTGTCAAAGAGAGATGTGACAGAATGCAGTTTGTTTGGTTATTTATTTCTTTGTGTCACGCTGACTCATCATGAGCTTCCCTCTGTTCCTATTTTTTAAATGAGAGGTTAAGAGGGATTTGAACTCAGAACTCAGAATTTGAACTGTTCACTCCAATATAACCAAAATGACAGTCAAGCATCATCATAGTCTAAATAATTTATAAAGCAAAGTTGACTGGTATTTAGCAGATATTTTTATCCAAAGTGACACAGACTTGCAACATGGAGTTTGGGAATTAAAACGCTTGATTGCCAGTTAAGCGATGTAATCACTGCTCCACCACACCCAATTATGAGATAAGTCATATTTATGTTTTTTTTTTTGTCCAACTTGGGCCTAAAGATAGATAGATAGATAGATAGATAGATAGATAGATAGATAGATAGATAGATAGATAGATAGATAGATAGGCAACTCTGCATCTGCATTGCTCTTGTGGCATTCACTACATCTTGTGTGCACTCTGGAAGAAGCAGACTTAAAAATGTCCGCACGCAGTGTGAGGTGGGTTATGCATAATGCTTAGATAAGATTCTGCACCTGCTTTTTGCTACTTAGCTACTTTCTACTTTCTGCTACTCAAATTAACCACTGCTCTAATTGCATCCTTGAACTGTACAGCAGTGATTTCTTTCCACACAGGAAATTTGCCTGAATAAGATTTACTCTGTTTAGAGAACATTTGGTCTCTCTCTAAAAAGAGTGAAATTTACTGCAGTTTGGAGTTAAACCCTAACTCCACCCACTTCACGTTCTGAAACCAAGGCTTATAAGTGGGAGGGACTCATGAGGATAGGCTGGACAGGCTGACAAAGTGGACGGGGGTATTTTGGGGGCATTGTCATCTAGGTTAGTGTGAGAGAGAGAGAAAGAGAGAGAAAAAGCCCTTTAATGAGCATTCAGAAGAGGAAGCTCAGACTCCCCTTGGGCTTTTGTCTGCCCAACTGGATTAACACCAGGCAACTTCTAGCAGCACTGAGAACCTACAGTCATGGTCCCATTGACCTTTGACCTGATTTGAGGTCTGCCCTAGCCTTGGCTCTGCTTCAGTGATGGCCAAGAGTATTTTCAATTATGTTTCATGAACACTATGGAACACTACACTGTAAAAAACAATAAGTAACGGTTACTTCACTGTAAGAAATAAAAAAGTCCAGTTTACTTGAAAAACTGGTGTAAAATGTTGCTGCAAATGACTTCAATATCATAATTTGTCTCTGTCATGTACAGCTTACTTGAAAAATTGGTGGAAACTCGTTGCTTCGCTTGAGTTAAGTAAACATAATGTTTACTTAAGTTGTCTGATTTTTTCAAGTAAGCTTTACTTTTTCTTCTTTACAGTGTACCATAACTTGAAAGAGACTAGTTATGTTTTCTCAGAGTCTAGTTATGTTACTTTAGTCGTTTGAGGCAGCGAGTGTCCACCAGTTTTTCAAGAAAACTTTACTTTTTCTTTCTTTACAGTGTATCAGCTCCATGGCAACTCCATCACCCTGTGCAATAGACACCCAGCTGCTTGCTTTGCTCTCATCTTTGCTTTGAACCGTTATAAAATGACCATGTGGTGTTCTGAAATAGGTCACAAGCCATATCATGAGTAAAATGAACTGTGAACACATTGGCTTAGTATTTCTGGATCAGATCAGATCAAGTGTGCCAGTTAATGTTTCAGAATAACAAATAGCAGCCTGTTGTTATTGCATTACAATGGCTACCAGATCTATATCTTTTCAAAATTATTTCTGGAAAAATTTCTTGAGGATGTATTTCAACATTCAGCTTTAATGCAAACATGTCAGATTTAGCTATCTTAAATTGGCATAATGTTGTCATTGTAAAATTGATCAGGATTTAGCAGACAAGTTTATCTGAGTAAGTTTATCTCTTATCTGAGTTGACAGTTTGTTGAAATAAAACAAGAAAAGGAATGGTGGTCAGTGCATGCACATTGAGAGTGTGGACCATAACTCAGCAGGTTTGCATGTCCCCATGTTTACACTTTAGATCTAAATGGAATTGACTGGCTGTCCTTACCACCAGTGTCATGATGCATTAGGCATGCATCTGTGCACACATGGACTTAAATCAGGATTAAGCCTTCCCTTAGCCACAAATACGACTTAAATGACTATTTAAAGTCAGAAATCAGTCAGAAAGACACATCTGAATGTCACAAACACCTAGGAATATGATGGCTGGAGTCAATGAATTAAGCAGTGCCCACAAGTGCTGTTTTTTCCCCACCCCATTATTTATTATTCATCATAGATCATCTTTGTCGTATATTGCCTGCAGAGCACTTATGAAAAAGAGGGATATTAAAATCAAATGTTTGAAAAAAAAAAAAAATTCCCTCACAGGGTATAGATTATTAAATGTTCAGCTTATTTGCTCTTTGTGATGTACCAACGTTTTAATAATAAACTAGTTGGCAGTTAAAAGAACCTTAATACCAGCACCCCAGCTAAGTCCAAATGCTCCTCCACCCATTCCCTCCTTATTTTCTTATCCCTGAGGCTTAAATCAGTTTTTTTTCCTTACACCATCCTCTTGTATAAATAGCCAACAATCTCCCTGTGGATCGCAGTGAAAGAATTCATACAAAAAATAACCGATTGATTAATAAGACAGTTCTCTTTTGAGCTGTGGCCCTTTGCATTCCTTGTGACCCACATAGAATTCCTGCTGGAGGGGACTTTGCTGTGCACAGTGGACCAGAATGACATGGGCTGAGCACCAGCCACTGCGGCGGGCGCAGTGCGTGGGCAGCCACGCTCCAAGGGCTCACGCTGAGCTGTTCACAGAAGCGGGCAAGGGGCATGCCTGACAGTCCACTGTATAAAGAGGTCCAGGCAGCCGAACAGCAACATCCACTCACACCAGTGCAGTTTAGCCTTTGCACTTTAGAAAGGCACAAAAGACTCAAAGGTCTTCATGTAATCCTATATCAAAAGCCTATGGATGTGGAAAGTTGATGTTAGAGACCACAGCTGCTCTCTTCACTGTCTTCACTTCACTTCACTGAGCAATACCTATGGCACAGCTTCCACAAAGGTTCCCTTGATGGGTTAATACTATACTATGAGCACTACATAATATACATTTGAATACCATTTTAGCTTAGAAAATCTGCCATTGTTTTAAAAAGCGACATCACCTGGTTGAATCTAATCAAGGTCCAATCAAGCTGTTGTTGCACAGATACCATCAATATCAACCAGGTCACGTCTTATTTTACCCAGAAAGCACTGAGACCTAAACGCAATGGCGGCTTACAAGCTCTGCAAATGAAGGGATTTTCTAGTTCTAATAAAGTTCTAATAAAAAGAAGCATTTTGAGTGATTTTAAATCCTTTTACAGTAAATATAGCTGATACAGATGTCAATCTTATAAGACTAACACATAGCCCTGTTGTTTGAGGTTGCTGAGTGCTGTCTGCTGGAATAAGGAGAAATTTTGGTTCAACTTGATCGAATTTGCAAACTAGCATCTAATGATAACTGAAAGGGGCACAGGAAGACAAAACTTTTCCTGTTTTGGGGCAGTTTTGCTTTTAATGTAGACTGATAATAAAACCAGCCCCTCGTTCTACACTTTGTTTCATACAGATGGTCTGGTTATTCAGTAGTGAAAAGCGATTGCTTGCTGGAGGTGTTTAAGTTTTTGGAAAGATTGGATCAGCTCTTGACTGATCACATTCCAGCTCTGCATTCACAACGCCTCCCTCTGTTCGCTGATTGGACGTGGTAAAAATGCCACCAGAGACAACAAGCTCAATGGGATCAAATCCAGACTAGCACTGTTCGAAGATGATAATCGAGCTGAAGTGTGTAGGAAGGTGTGGCCAGACTACTTTTAATAGTACAGTGAAGAGTGACAGAAAGCGAGCTGCAGAAATAGAATGGGATCTTGAATTCACAGACAACAGGTCAGATGGGCACCTGTCAGTCCTTTGACCCAAATGCAGTACCAATATATGCTACTGCTGGCACCTTAACAGCAGTCGCTAAAGTTCTCATACTTCATTTAGGCTATTTTATGAGAAGTAGCCAACTATCAAAGATTCTAGAACGCTCTGCTCTAGAATCTTCGCTACTACTGTTTGTTACCTAGGCAACACTTCATAGTAAGCCTTCCAAACAAGCCATCTCTCACACTACTGACAAGAAGGTGACAGAATCACTCATCGCAAAGCAAGTAAATCAGCTCTCTTGTCATGTTTCACCTCCACTGTGGAGAATGAGTCAGATATGGCCTGTGCAACACAGATTCTCTCACTTTTTTTAATTTCATGAGCTTATCTGATGAAAATTCTGATTAGAACTCCAGTTAAAAACTGTCACAAGGAGCTGTTCTTTCCTGACCATGTCACATAAGCCTTAAATTACCAGATTTCTCAGCTAATGGTCATAATTAAAGGGGTTATCATTGTTATCTCCAGACATATTAGCTCAGTCTCTCTCCTAGAGACCCAAGCAATATCGTAAGATTCGTAGATGCCTCACTGACATTGCTATTGCTGATAAGTGACAAACTTAGTTTTGATGCTTTTGAGACTGGGAGCAGTTAAATTCAGTGGTGTACACCCATTATCTCTGCTTCATCAGAGACAGACTACTAGAATTAAATAACATTGAACCTAACTTCAGTTGTTGTGAAGGACACATAAATTGCTCCTTTCAGTTCAATGCCCATGGCATGCTACAGAATACACAAACATTTTACTGTAACACCCAAAATATAGATATATAACCCACAGGACAGAGTTTTAGGTACATAATAATATTATAAAAAAGAAACAAAAACATAAATTAACAGTGTATTAACCATATCCATGTATTAATAGTAGTTTATTAAACATTACCTATAGGATATTAAAGCAGCATCCCATCATGATGTAATGAGAAAATAGATTGAGGAAAAGAACTGTAGAAGATATTAAACAAAATCATTGTAGGCTACTGGGCTCAGTATTTACTCTGGAAATTATAGTATCTCTAAAATATTATTTATTGATTTGTATAGACTTTAAGGTATCAATAGCAATGGCAACATGATGTATGTACTTCTTCACGATCTGTTTTCACTGGTAACCAGTTGGATTGCATGTCATACTTGGCTAAGGATGTGTAGCACTGAAAAACACTCTGATGGCTATGGAAAATCATTATTGGTGCTCTTTTGAGAATCCACTCCATCTATTGTCCACAATAGGATGCAGGACAAATACACAGAAAATCCACACAAAGAGGTATAATTTAACTGATTTCATTAAAGAGATTGCATCTGGATAACTTTCCGCAAGCTTGTTTCTCAAGTCTGTGTCTCATCCATCACCGTAAACCACAGAACTCATGATTAAATTTGAGGCATGTTTGTCAATACTCAGAATATATTTCCTTGCCTGGCAGTTGTGATCAAAGAGAACAGTATTATCTGGTCAGCCCTCTGGATTTTTTGGGGTTGAGATCATAAGATGTGGCATATTGCATGCTGAATAAAACACAGAAGGATTAGAGTCTACTTTGTTGTGTAAATGCCATATAGTGTGTCAGTGAGCCCTCTGGCTGCATTTTTATTTTGACTACAGGGAGCAACTGGTCATCTTAAATGAACAGGGACTGTACTTGATGAACTATTTGCCCCCCAGCCATGCTTGCACTGTGTGTCCTCATTCACACTTACGAGTCATAACCCCCCCCCCACACACACACACAAACACACACACACTCACACACACTTGCCTAACTGTAAATAAAATGATTCTTGCAAGAGATTCTTGCGCTCCTCCTGGACCTTCAGTTTACAGCTCTTTCCTCTGCTTGCTGATGTTCGTCTGAATCTGCTTAAAGGGAGGAACAACTTGCAGGCAAAACGCTCTTCCTGTCTTTGCTGTGCTAACAGAGACATGAGGGTGAGTTGCAATGATTTATTTATGAGTGCCTTTTTTTCCAGTTGGGTTGTGCTGTCATTTGCTTTTGGTGAACAGATTTGACTATTGGTTTGGAGATCGCTGCAGTCCTAGGGACATCAATTTTTTATCTTCCCAAAATCCATTTGCCACCTCCCTTCTGTCTCCAGGCTTGACCTGTTAACACTTTTAAGACCATTATGTACTTTTTTTCTTCTCCAATTGCATTTCACTTGTAAATAAAAATGGGATTCACAAATGGCCAACAGCCAGTTTAAAAGTGAATCACTAGCAAATTAGCCAATAATCCATCATTGCTAATGCTGCCTGAGGAACCTTCCTCTTTGTAAGCCTTCAGTTCTCTCTCAGTTTGACCCAGTCTCCAAGGTAGCAGAGATTCTCACTCTGGAAATTCCAACCACTCTGTTGTAACATCAGTATGTCATGCTTATATTACATAGCCAAAAAGACACAGAGGTATTTTAGGTACTACACTGTTAAAACCAGGTTGCAACAGGTTCACTGGACACCACTTTGAATCACTTTAATGTGTGCTCAAGAACCAAGTACCCGTAAATCTGCCATGTGTATAGATGCTCGCATGCACATATATGCACACACATGAACGCACTCATAGACCAGTGTTTGTCACAGGGCAACAGGCCTGCAAAGGACCCCAATGTGTTGACTTTTAGAAAAATACCTCTGCATAATTTATGGATATAATTTTTAAATATGCAGAGATGATGACATATTCTGTTCTGCTGGCAAATAAAGTCGCTTTCTCTTTAAAACACATCTCCACAGTTAAAAACCCAGAATGAAGCTAACAGCCAAATGCCTTTTTAGAGGATGGAAGCAAATCTTTTCCTCTTGGAACAAATAAGATTTTTCTCTTCCAAATCTCATCAGTCGCAGAAACCTTGTGTCTTATTCAGAGGTCGATGAAGTACTCAGTTTCTGTACCTAAATTCAAAGAATAGATGCTTCTGGTCAGAAATGTCTCCACTGTAAGTGAAAGTTGACAAGTCAGATTTTTACGTAAGTGAAAGTACTTGTTTTTAAAAATACTTGTATTAAAACTAGTATTCAAAGTACAAAAGTATTTCTCTATTGATGTGTTGTTGTGTATGTTTATTTTGTCAATGGTCAATCACCCACTGTGTTGTTGGTAGGAAAAACATTTACATCTTATGCATTTAGCAGACGCTTTTATCCAAAGCAACTTACAACTTGTCAATTATCAATTGTTCAGGGCCAGTCTCTCCTAGAGCAAATTAGGGTAAAGTACCTTGCTCAAGAGCACAACGGTGGCAGCTGGGATTCGAACCCACAACTTTTCAGGCTACTTGCACGCTAGGTTTGGTACAACACTGACCATTGCACAAAATTTTCTTGCTCTTTTTCCTATGGATGGTCTTAGTGATGTCAAACAACATGTGAAATGAACAGTTTTTTCTGTTCATAAGCATTAACTTTTTGGGAGACAGGCAGTTTGCACTAGGATGCCACCCTTATTGAACCAAGTTTATTACCTTGTCAATCAATATGACTTTTACAAAAATATAGTTTCTGGGTCACTTCAAAGCCAATGTCTCAGTGTAACTAGTACCTCATGCTCACATTTAAAATGTAGTGGAGCCAAAAGAACAATAAATGTCTTAAAATGTAGTGAAGTGAAAGTCACAAGTTTCCAAAAACATTAATACCTAAAGTAGAGATACCTGAAAATACATACTTAAGTACAGTACTTAAGTATTGTCTACCTCTGGTTTTATTTTTCTTTGTCTAGGCCTCCACATACATATAGCTTTTGCAGTGGTCAGACATACCATGTCAAGATGTTCAAAGCTCCTCAGAGGGCACAGACACACAGATGCACAATGTCTTTCTGATGATGTGAAAAACTCAAACACAATAAATCCACTCAACTCAAGGGCAGACAGACACTGAGATAGATTTAGCAGTCATCGAGAGTACAGTGCTATTGTGCTATTGTTCTACCTGCATCTGCTGGAAAAAAAAGGAGAAAGAAAGAAAGAAATGCATTTGCAAAGTGATGAAAGTGATACATGGATGGATAAGAGGGAGGGAGGCTATTTTCTTATGAATGAACTCATGATGCACTTAAGGTCATGGGGACAAGGGTCGATGTAATTCGATGTAGCTCACACACAGACTGTATAATATCTCTGAGACAGCAACCACGTCCAGCGTTTTTAGTCATACACATACTTACTCATCAGAAACGCTACACAAGACTCAAGACCACTTAAGATCATGGGTTAAAATAAAAGATAATGTTCTGTCAAGGGCATGCAAGGTTTCCTTGTTAGATTTTTGTTAATAAGCATATTTCTAGACATATTTCTAGGCACTTGATCTATATCTGTCACTCCGCAAGACCATAAAGGACTTTGGACAACAAAAATTCTGTCGGTCTGAAGTCAAGTTAGGTCAGACAAACTATAACACAAATTCTCTGTGATTGAATCTGACCATCTTTTCATACATTAGCTGGATTTCCATCCAACTTATTTCATATTTGCATTAACAAAAACTCGGCTCAAGAATATGCACATCTGTTTGTGTTTCCATCAACTGTGTAATGCGAATAAAAAATAGACATTGGGTTAATTATGCCTTATTCGCATCAAGAGTTAATCCACCCTCAAGCAAATTGAATTTATATTTGCATTAGGGGACTGGTATGAATTTTCAGGTGTATCCAACTGAAGATTTGTTATTCGCATAAATTAAATGTGCATTTACAAGTTGGATGGAAACCCAGCTATTGTGAAGGTCAGTTGTTGTATGTGTTCAAAGGTACAGTTTGAGATTCTGGATGACATTACATCCATTGATATCAGAACCAGACACCATCAACAAATCACTCCTCAGATTCCCATTCCATTTTCCCAAACTTTCATCCAACCTATCTGGTGATTGGCTGGAATGATTTTGTAATGTTCTGGGGATAGGCTTGCTACACTTTGTTTTCCATTCACAGAGCCAGGGCTATACATACAGACCATTTCCCCCTACAGTGTAGTCATGGAATGGAAGTCAGTGGATTGTGAAGATTCACTAAATGTGGTGAATAGGGGTACAGATTAAAAACAGCTTAGAATTGCTTACACTACCTTTTAGTGTAGTATTCTAATAGCTACAGTATACTGCTTGCATTTATACTACCTTTTAGTGTAGTATTCTAATAGCTACAGTATACTGCTTGCATTTACACTACCTTTTAGTGTAGTATTCTAATAGCTACAGTATACTGCTTGCATTTATACTACCTTTTAGTGTTGTATTCTAATAGCTACAGTATACTGCTTGCATTTATACTACCTTTTAGTGTTGTATTCTAATAGCTACAGTATACTGCTTGCATTTATAGTACATGAGGAACACAATGAATGGTCTTTGCATTATCCCAGCCTTTTTGCTGTCCTCCTACTGCACTGGCAGGATTGAAATTGTCAGAGGAGATTTCATTACATCCATCTGCCTGTTGTGTATATTTTTCTCTCCCACTGAACCACAATCTCATCTTGTTACCAGAGTGTCCGCATTTCATGGATCATGGAGTGTTCATTCGGCCATTTTGCTTGTTCAAGCAATCATAATGGTGGTATCCTCAAATGATGATCACATTGACATACAGTTAAGTCCATGTAGGTGTGTGTATAGGTCCCTGTGTGACCCTGTGTGTGTGTGTGTGCGTGTGTGTGTGTGTGCATGCATGCCTGCGTGTGTGTGTGCGCACGTTCCTTTTTATTTGTTTTTTATATTTAATACACGCCTTGGGTTATGACCGTCAAGTGAATCAAACCTTGCTTGTTCATTCAGAAGATGTCAGATGCTCACATAGTTGCACACTCATGTGTCCAGTGACAGAACTGATAGATGTCTGTGCTTATCAGAATGACAACATGCCGTATGTGTTGTGGCAATTCTCTGTGACCCTGGCTGATTTTTATGGCTGTTATATTGAAAAATGAATGCTATACATTTAAGGACAGAATGCAGACACACTTTCTGAAGATTCTTTTTCAAGCAATCAGGAGGCCAACTATTGATTTTTTGAATTTGAATGAACTATTGATTGAATTTGAATGCTAATATCATTGTTGTATATTATATGGTCATGTTAATAAGCACTGCATTTCTGTGGTGCAGGTTGGATCAAAAACAACATTAAATCACCACATATGCTGTCAAAATATGATAACATTTTAACAGTACAGGCCCTGCTCTTGTTGGTATTCACAAGGAGTTTTGACTGCCTTTCTTGTAACTAGATTGGTAGTTTCAGATCCAGCCAACATTTGAAGAACATGTAGACAACCCACTTGACCGACAACTATAGCAAGTGCTTTTCACTTGCTCTGCCCTTTAACAAACCTATTTGGTTGTCACACTTGTGCAGATACTGTACATTGTTTGTCCTGTTAGTGTAATGTACTTGTAGGGCCCCAGTTTTCACTGAGACACACACTGAGTGCAAACAATATTGATGCTCTCATATGTGACCTAAGCTGCTCTCTGAGTGGTGGTGTTCCTTGTGAACATTTAATCTTCCATGCACAGGGCAAACACAGATTAGCCTATCACACCCTACTGTATTTGGCATGTTTTCATTGTGAAAGACTGGTACCTTGGGGTGCTGCGGGTGTATTATCGTTGTAGAATTGGCTACTATTTTTAACATATGCCTGGAAATGTCATAGTCGCGCTTTCCCTAAAGAAAGTGTTCAATAATAAAACTAATCATTTATCAAAATGTGAATTTCTCCGCCAAATAAAGTGCATCATTGCATTTGACAGGTCACTAACAATTGTGTTGGAATTCTTGTACTATATGTGGAGCAGTAAGCAGTGTTGTAGGCAGCAGGGTGTAAAATGGCAGTTTCAAAGGTTCAGCCAACTGAGAGAAGATGTCAACTGAATGATTTGTCATTTTACTTTAAAATAGGTCAGCAGGGGTGGAGGCCCCCAAACATTTATGGCCCAAGAGGTGACTGGTGATTTTTTTTTTTGTTCAAGACCTTGATAGGTCCCATATTTGGACAAATGGTGGACCAGCATCGTGAGCCGGTTGACTCCTGTGCTGGTGACATCATATGTCATTAAATTCTATCTGGCAGACGCTGGTTCATGTTTGCTGTCTGAGTCAGTGAATGTGTTAATGCACTGTCTCTCAGTATGCCTGTTTTACAGGAAATGACTGCATTGAAGGGCATCACAGGAGACATGGTGAACTGCCTCGAAGTCATTTGGTCCTGTATCTCATTAGTACCATATCATTACAATAATTGCAAAAAAATGCCATTACTCTGTAAAATGCGGGTACTCTTCTCTTCCATCTATGCAATAGTGTGTACTATACTTGACATAAATTGACAGCAGTAGAGCTGGATCTTCATTAAGGCTGAATTAGTCACACTAAAACATTTAAAGAGCTTGATATTAAAGTCACAGGTCATGACAAAAGACAGGACAAAATCTCTGGAAGATGACAATTCTCTGTAAGACAGATATTTTTTGACACAGATGTTTTATTTTAATGATGTTGATGTTTTTTTAAATTCATATCCAAACAATGACAATGATTTTTTTTTTTTTTGTCATTTTATTACTTAAAAAATCCTACAGGAGAATTCATACACAGAACAAATACTTGAAACAACACAGACCAAAGCATGGAACTGCTTTGATTCTAGAGATATCTGTTGAATTAAATTCAAAAGCCAGGTTGCTAGCTTACCCCTCAGTGATTAACAAAACATGAGCTTTGTTCCGTAACTTGGGTGATTTAAGGTTTGATAAAAACTGATGGGCTGTCACGTGCTTTAAGTAAAGAGTAGGCTATAAGAAAATTCCTTGTCATATCCTCAGTTCATAGCCAGTGCATTGTGAATAACACAACGACACTATGGTGACAAGACGTTCAATTAAAAATTTCAAATACAGTGAAATGAAGCCAGGGCCGTAGCCAGGATTTTGCAAATACCAGGGTTGAAAATAGCCGACAATGCTCACCCACTGGGAAAATTTCTAACATGCAAAAAACAATGAGCAAATTGTGCCATGAGAGTTCGTGGGGTATGAAACCTTTTATCTAACCTGTGGGGTTTGAAACCTATAACCCCCCGATTGCGTGTGTGAGTGTGTGTCAGGAGTGTGTGTCAGGCCACCTGAAAAATGGTTATTTTCACAAGTCACTCAATTGTAGATCATGATTTTGAGTTTGAAGCTTGGCCATTGCCAGTTTCCATTTGTGTGTTTTGATGTGTGTGGACGCGTGTGTTTGCAGGGATCACTTCTTGACCATCACTCACTTGTAAAGGTTATCCCTGTAATCTCCTTCTCTTCTCTTGACTATTCTCAACTGACTGTTTTTTTCTTCTGTTATTTTGTAATGACCAAAGAGGTTAAATGAATTTAAATAGATTTAAATATTCTGTAGCCTACCCACAGTTATAGGGGAACGTACAGGCTTACAATAAAATCTTAACGCCCAACATGCTGCATTTTTGTGGGGGCTAAATGCAATATAGTGCAATACAGTTTTATATTCATGTCTAAAATATTGCATTTCCTGCATTACGAGCTGCAAAAGTCATAATGCAGGAAATGCAATGTTTTGCAAATAATTCCTCCAAAATGCAGCTTCAGACATTCTAACCTACAAAAATGATACTAGCTTTGAATTACACTGAAGAACTGTTAAAGGCATTTGTCATTAAACCAGCCCTATAGGCTACACTGTGCTGCGATAACACAGGGTAAAATGCCTATTACTTTTTAAAAGACTGAGCTGCAAGAAACTTTCATTATGACTAATTAATAGCCAAGTGTGAGAGAGATAGAGGTTGACTGTAAAGGTCGCACAAAATACCAAACAGCCCAATCAAAATTGCTCTCCCTGTCATTCTCTCTCGCACTGCGTCTGTGGTTGCTTCACCATGACAAAATGGCAGCAGCTCATTTGTTTGTGACTTTGAGTGTATTGAAGTTCATGGCAGTGGTAATACATCGCATTCAAGTGCTCTTTTTATAAATAGTACACACTCCAACATAGGTCTGCCAACATATATGCTACTGTTTTGAGAAGTAGGCAAGCGCCCACAACATTCTCATTTTGAGAAGTTAGATATATCTTAAAGACGGTTGATTTGATACAGGGATTATAAATCTCATCAACAAATCTCATAAAAAAATAGGAGGTCATGACCTTGGTGTATTCAGTGGTTGCTATAGCCATGAATGCAGCACTGTTTGAGTTGATATCAAATATATATTATAAATATATAAACAAATAAAAAAACAACAAAACAGCGTAATTTATGCAACATCCTTTAGAGCCATGTCAATATGAAATGAAAATCCATATGAAAAATTGAAAATGGCACTGAAAATGAAAACATCAGCAAAACAACATCAGCATCAACAACACGACATGAGTGCAACTGTCATAGTTTCCATTTGCAAAGCTCTGGTGTATTGCTGGACATGGTAGCCTACTCCACTGTAAGCATTTCATCTATTGATCTAATGCCCCACTTCCTGAAGAGCTGTATCTGGCACAGTACAAATACAAACGCCAACACATATCCCCTCCAGTAAAGTGACTGACACACATTCTTCTCAATCAGCAGCATAAACATGGTTTCCAGTGTACGTATATGTATGTGACTGTGTGTATTTATGTGTGTGTGTGTGTGAGAGAGAGAGAGAGAGAGAGAGAGAATTTATGCCTGTTCCTTTAAACTCGTAACACTATGTGCAAAGCTGAACACAGTTGAGCCTGCAAACACCGGAGACAGTATGAAAATATCATCTGTTGGTCTGAATCCTGCCAAGAACCAGTATGGCCATGATGACAGACTGATTGAAGCAGCCTCATATAACATGCTTGTCACAATTCTAAAGGGAGACAACAAAGGCTTGGTATGAAAGGCATTGATTGGAAGCAGCACCTCATATATTAGCCAAGGGAACCCAGCTGCTCTCCGAGAGGCAATAACTCAGATTTTATCCACTGCACTTACTGATTATCATTCCCAAGCCATGTGAGCTATGTTTAGGCCTACTTTTCTTCAGTGAGAAATGCACAGGAAAAAAAAACAACAAGGCCATCCAGCAAACTTTGTGCCACCTGTCAATTAATCAAAGTGAGGCACTTATGACAGCACTAACACAATAGTGCTGATCATGTTTCAAATGGACTGAAGTATAGTACATTGGGCACTACTGAAAATATAATGGGATATTTAGGATGTTTTTTTTTTCAGATTTTCCTTCCTACATATTCTTTTTTTTAACTTTCCAGTCTGTCAGTACGGTAGCCACGTCATCAGCTCCAGGTACCAACACCTCTGGACCCATACTGGCATCCTTAACCAACTGCATGGTCATCCATGCCAAAGTGCCCAAGACTGTGGGAGGACAACAAACAATGATGTTGCTTATGTGACACACAAGATAACATATACAGGAAAAAAATGAATTTAGGAATAAAATGCAAATCAAGTGTAATGTGCTAGGCCATGAATACCACCCAAAAGCAGTGAAGAATTTGTGGGAAATCAAAACAGTTAATCATACTGTCCCCTCAATATGACACATAAATACTAATTTGTTGCATTCTTTCTGGCCCAAGGGAACAAACAATTTGCGTCTCCGTTTCGCTAAAGGTTAGAACATAAGTGTACACAATGTGCACTATTGTGTACCAGTGTAGTGAACCAGTGTAGAGGATGCAACAGCAAAGACACTTTCTGGGTCCGACTATCGCCTGAAGCTTAAGGCGAGAAGCACTTTGAAGAGAAAGGGCAGAAAAACATAGGAGAGAAGCTGGATTAGATTTGCCTGTTGCAGTTTCAACCCTAGCAGTGTTTGTGTGATTCAGCCAAGGTGAATTAAGCTTGAGATCCAGAGCCTCCCAGCAGAATGTCAACCCAAGAAAAGTCACCAATCACCACATTTCACATGCATCCATGCACTCAAGTCCTTTGAGACCGGATGACTTGGCTGAATATTAAACATAGATGAATTGCACTTCAGAGAGTGACAGCTTTTAGTATAAATTGAATTTTCATTTTTATTTTCTTTAACTACCCATAAACGGGTTTTTAAGACCTTTCACTTTTCACTTGAACATTCCACATGGAGAATATGAAAACGTTTTCATATCAAAAAATACACAAGACAATTTTACCCTGTTTTCAATATTAACTGTTAACACCCATACTGACGTTAAGACAACAAACAGAGAGGCAGACCAAGAGAAAGAGAGTGACAGAGAGAGAGTTAAAAGAAAAAGAGGAATTAATATCTGATGAATTCACCTAGCTATCTTGGAGCTTATTAACTGATTCACCTTTGAAATTATTTATAGTCAAGGAATACAGTTGTGCTAATGTGGGGACTAATTGCACTTTGCGTTTCATTTGGAGGGCACTCACTCCAGCTGGGCTCATGTATTTCACATGAGAGTGAGCAGGCCTGTTGGGATCATCTGCTGGAAAAAAGACCCCTCTCGTTATTCCACTAGCATCTATTAGGAGGTAGTACAAAGGTCATTTGTCCTCTTTACCCTCCTCCCATTATATCAATACTTGTAATCATTTCAAGGTACAAGATACAAAATATTTAACAAGCATAAGATCCCTTTTTTTTTTTTTTTTTTTTAAATCTACAACTCCTCCACAAGTGGGTAGTTTCTCCAGATCTCTTTGACTTCTTCTGACATTCTTATATGTTGATAACAATAACACCAAACTCATGAATACAGCCACTAAATACACAGCACAATCACTCTTTCTCACACACGCACACACACAAAAGCATACACAACATCTTGTTAGACGTGTAATATCAAGAGCTGCGAAATATTTGCACTGAGCATGCCCGGCTGTTTGTGTTTGTGCCGTCTCAGAGGGATGCCCCATCCCTTCCATCACTGCTTAGTGAGGCTTTCTCCAAGTCCTCCATTATCAAGTCCTGCTCATTGACTTGGTTGCCTCGTCGCGAGCTGGTATTCTCCATGCTGTTGAGCGAGATAGGCTCAGTGGACAGTTGCGGGTTGGCTGGCAGCACCGAGTTGCCTTGGAAACGGTGTGAGTAAGTTCTGCGGCGGTGACCGCCACCGGCACCAGCACCACCGCCTCCGCGCCCGCCTGCGCACAGCTGGAACTTGAACACGGCCTGGAAGCCACGTCGGAAGTTCTCGTTGAAGAAACCATAGATGATGGGGTTGATGCTGCTGTTGAAGAACGCTAGCCAGTGGGCAAACGGGTAGATGTAGATGTTGATGAGCCGGTACTGGTACTCGGACAGACTGGCGTAGTCCGTCAACATCATAAGCGTCCACAAGGGCAGCCAGGAGAGGACAAAGAGCAGTGCCACCACCAGCAGCATCTTGATGACCCTCTGCTTCTTTTTGGACACCGTGTGGCGGTTGTCGTGCCCGGCACCGGGCTTGTCACCGGTTGGCATGGCTGTCTTGAAAAGGGTGATGCCGATGCGGGCGTACATGATCACGATGAGCGATAAAGGCGCGAGGTAGATGTTAGCAAAGAGAACTGTGGTGTAGATCTTCCTCATTTCCTGGTTGGGCCAGTTCTCACGGCACCAGTAGAACGGGCTGGTGCGGTTGCCATCCCCAAGGTAGATGCGGATAGTCTGCTCTTTGGTCACCTGCAGCATGACCCCTGACGGGCACATGATGGATATGGCCAGAACCCAGATGATGACGATTATAAGGGTGGCTGTAGATATTGTCAGTTTCTGCTTGAAGGGGTACACAATGCATCGAAACCTGTGATAGATAAAAACAAGACTAATGAAACAGTCTGTCTTCAAATGTTTCAAATGTCAGTAACTAATCTCCATAAATATCCTGAACTAATAACTACTCACCATGAAATATATCCTCTTAGAAAGCTCTTAGAACTTTCAATTATTTCAGTTTTAATACCTCATGGTTTTTTATAGTGCAAAGCATAAAATAATCTCTGAGAAAGCAAGAGCTTCACCTGTCCTTGTTCATCGGAAATTTAATTCAACACTGATTTGTTTCATGGCCATTTGCTGCTTTCCTTTCACATATACCGTAATAATCATTTCATAAAGCCTGACTTGTAAATGATTCAGTAAATGCCATAAGTTCACACATCATTTAACTTTGCAGCTAGGCTCAAAGTGATATTCTGAAGTATTTCATCCCTCAGCCCTGTTCAAAATCATTTGGTACAACACAGTTATATGGCGTGATGCAGCAGTTAATACTAACTAAATGGGGAACAGGACAGTTAAGCCACCGTCACATTAGCATGTCTGGCGACAACAAATCTACCAGAGTGAGGATTCGGAGACCGCATGCAACGGGTCTAAACAAGTGTGGTGCGAAGTCGACAGCCAGGGTTGCGGATACGTAAAAAAATCTGTTTTGGGTTCGAGTTTTGGATCCGACAGAACCAACAGTAGAGTGTGTTGCTATGGTTACGTCAAAACACTGATTAAAAATGCCTCAATATCAGCATAATCTGAATATATTTTCACATTTTGCAACTGCCAAAGACAAAAGAAAAGCATTTTGCACTATTTGCACTACTAAAGCACTATTCGGTCTATTGTTGTACCAAATTTTCTCATTCTTTCTCCTACCAACAGCTCTTGGTGACCTTGAATGACTGGGCTATGGGTTGGAATAGTCTTTAAACTCACAGTGAATGTCTTGCTAATAGGTTCACAACTACTGGGCAATGTGGGAATGTAAATGCAGTTTCATTTAATTCAGTATAGCTGTACTAGTTCATTAATTTATGAACATCCTACATGTCCCAAATGCCCCTCTACAGAATAAGTAACAGCCTATGCCACCAAAGTATGAGTGTGAGTGTGGATGAATGTGAAACTGTTAAGCACTCGGAGAAGTCTATAAGTAAGCTTTTAGATACAAACTTTATTTTTCTTTGACCAAATTAGGTTGTATGTATTCAACAGTCATGACTCACTAATGACCCTGTTTGACATGTGTAACCATCTGATCATGAGAGCGGGTATGGACAGATTACAGTGATTAAACTCAACGCTGCAATTACCTAGACAAGTGGCAGCCAAACACAGGACATGGGTCTGTGGCTGCACAGAGGACTGGCACCACAGGGCCATCTCACTGCAGTGTGGGTGAATTACCTAACCCTGGCAGTAGCGTCATTACCAGTTACTCAGTCATTAGCAGTGCATTGCTTGCTTCCACATATACTTCTATGTTTCCCACCAAATAACCGAAAGCACCATAGGACTACAAGTTAAAATTGAGTCCTATGAGAACTCTTTATCCAATATGCCTGAGGCTAGGTGGGGGACTGTTCATTGGACATTTGCAGTCATCTGCAGTCTCATGAGGGCCAGTGTTATTTTCCCTTTTCAACCCCACATAGTCCACACAGATGGCGTGTGTGGCAATATGGCTAGGGTATTCAACAGAGATGAGGGCTTTTGCCATTAAAAATGTATCACAATGGCAAAATATCTGGCCCACATTACATTGCTGAGTCATGGAGAAAAAGAGTCTTTGAAAAAGGCTCTGATGGCTGACGTGCTCAGAAATTCAGAAATTTAGTAAAGCTGTGTGCAGCATGTGATGAGTGTGAGGAGACAAAAGCATCTGAAAGTGAGCACATAAATGGTGGAATGTTCTAGGTGCTGTAAACAAAGCTGAACAGATTAATGAACAAACTTAAAAAAAAACAAACAAAAAAAAAACAGCACAGACTTACTTCAGGCAGTTGAACCTTAGGCAAAACCTTCATGGTAGGCAAACCTCCAGTTTCCAACTACTGACAGCTAAACCGCCAATTTGTTTTAGCTCACGCCGGTCACACTGTTTTCTTCCACATACCACCTCCACTCCTTTCATGCGGTGCCTGACTTAATCAGTGTAATGCTCTTGACAATGGAGCCTCCTCTGTTCTGCACACATGCTGCTGCCTTGAACGCACATTATTCACACTTGATGCATGGAGTGGCCACGGCAGCTGCGTTACCTGTCTGTTTTCATTTTGACACCCATGTTAACAGGATGGTGTTTTTACACTGCCTCTGTGAGACATGAATCTCAGGCTAGCTAGTATTTGATTTATTATTTTATCTAGTATTTTATTTGTTTTATTTTACTTGAAAGGGACCATGTACAGATTCACGTAAGTTCACGCTTTGCCCCCTCAGTGTTTCCCACAGAATGTTTTTTAGTGAAGGTGGTACGAACCTAAGGACCAAAGATTAAATTATCAACAAATTGTTTTCATATACATGCAAGTAGGCCAGTTGCTGATACTGCTTGCATCGTTTTAAATATTAATTAATATTAATTGGGTAGATTAGAAATCTGCAGTTGGATATTGTGAAGGACAAGGGATAAACTTGTATTATGACAGTGGCTAAAAAAAGGTCTTGACCTGGTAAATGTAATTTCCTAAGAGGGGTGGAGGAGGGGTGCCAGGGCTACACAGATGTCAGCTTATCCAAACCCTCGTCACCACCACCAACCCTACCCAAACTTTACACACTGAGATAAATCCACTGTATCCTAACTGCACCACACACATGCGTGAAAATGAGGACAAACACATACACAGACACACACACACAAATTCACACAAATATTCAGATAGAGAGAGACATGTGTAGGGATACAGGGAGAGCCAAAAAGTCAAGATGTTAAAGAAGAGGAATATTGAGGATGTCAGAGACTTAGGGATTCTTTTTTTCATGCATGCACAGCTGCCACTCTAGTGATGTAACAGGGACATTACAGCGCTGCAAGGCCCAGCTGTCGGCGTAGTGGAGACACAAGGGAGAAACCCAAGAGCCGTGCTGCCAAAGGCGCCACACTGATTCTATGCTACACTGAGCCCATACCACACTGAGTCCATACCACACTGAGCCCATACCACACTGAGCCTATGACACATTGAGCCTATGCCACAATAATCCTATTCCACCCTGAGCCTATGCCACTCTGATCCTAGGTCACCCTGAGCCCATGCCACAATGATCCTATGCCACCCTGAGCCTATGCCACAATGATCCCATGCCACCCTGAGACTATGCCAAAATGATCCTATGCCACCCTGAGACAACGTCACAATGATCCTATGCCACACTGAAAGGTCACTCTATGCCTGCCGGTACTACGAGGTACACTAAGAGTACAAATGGCAGGAGGCCAACTTCACTTCAACCACTAGCCTTGCCAAAGGAAGGGGAGAGAGTGAGAGAGAGTCAGAGAGAGAGAAAGGCAGAGAGAGTCGGAGACAGAGAGAGAGAGAGACACATACTCACACACACACACACAAACACACACACACACACACACACAGATAAACAGAGAGAGAGAGAGATTGCTTAGCATATAATCCCCTCAAACAACCACAACAAATGTACAATCTGACCATGGGTCCCAATGGCACTCTTGTCAGCAAAACCCTTGTGGGGCCTTACTGTGCAGACATCCTATCCCATCCTATGTACAGTATTTTCAAGCTAAAGCTCAGTGCTACAGTGATGTGTGAGCTTGAGGGATGGCATCTCGCTGTGTGGGTGACAGCAATGTCATGTCAGTGATGATGCACTGTCATTTACGATCATAATCATGAGACTAACTGCAGCAAATATTTTTAATTGCCCAGCAGATTATTTTTAAAGCTTTCAGTGATCATAATCCAACATATGTAATGTGCATGTTATGCCTGAATATGTCATCACGCTTCCTTCCTACAGCCCTGGCATGTCTGGATATGACAAGACTGCAACTCGCAAAGAGCGTTTTTCAGCCTGTGAACTGTTGATGGAGTCTTTTCTTGTACTGTATATGTCTTTGCCTGGGTGTATTTTGTCTTGTTGGGGCTCAAATTTCTTTTTTGTCTATTTTCCCTTTTTTACTGTTAAAGACTTTGGTTGTAAAAGTGCTAAACAAGTAAAGCTGACTTGCTTGCTTACCAGATAACCTGACCATCCAGGGAGTCCATGTCTTAATACTATGGCTAATATTAAATAAAATGGCTGTGAACCAATGCCAAAATAGATTTTGTGACTATAGGGATCATGACAGTGTGACACGCAACAGTGCTCATTCTGCTAAATGCTAAATCCAGACATGGGATAAAAACTCAGACAGCAACTCTCTCAAGAGCTGGATTCCAGAGAAAAATGAGTAAGCACTTCACAATGTGAATGGAATGGGCAAATTTAGCATGTGTCCAGTGAGACAACTATTTGCTTAACCTTACAAGATCACTGGTGTAACCCATCACCATTGTCCAGTTTATCTATCACTGAGTTCTATCCTATTCAACATAACAGACATAACATATTCAACATTAAATAACTCATTTGCTTCCTGTCCACAATCATCTCAGCTGAATGTCATCCCTGCCTCCTTCCGGCGGACTTCTGTCACCTTCCCCTTCTGAGTGGACCGCAACCAACACTACGGGAGGCCCATGACAGGACCGACTTCCATCCAAAAGGCCCTTCCTAGACGCCCTTGCCAGGACTGACTCCCCTTCCCTGAGGCTTGGTGACTGACCCCCCTCACAATGGCACTGTCAAATGGACCCTTACTGTTACCCTCATGACCCATCTCACTCCTTGACTTTAACACTATGTCTGGATACTACTACGCTGTCCAGCCATAATTCTTGATAACCATCTATGGACTGACTACCATGTAATGTTATGGGATAATACTCTGGAACTATTATGATCCTTAGCTAAAACCATGGACAACTTCTAGTCTATTATGGTTAGTACTGATTGTACTTTTCCTGCATGACCCCTTGAGTCGTGGATCTGCCCAAGGTTTCTTCCTAGATTAACTGAACATAAGGGAGTTTTTCCTTGCCCCTGCTGCTCTTGGGTGCTCCGCCTGTAAAGTGCCATGAGAAAATACTATTGTAAAAGACGCTGTATAAATAAAATTGAACTGAATTGAATTGAATAATGGGTTTCTAAATGCACATCTGCCCAATGAACCATTTAAACTACACACTTTCATTCTTTCTTTTAGCAAGCTCAGTGCATATAACACTATGGTGTTTTTGTACACCTACGGACCCCACAAGTGTATAAAAGAAGAGATATACTTGGTACTTGTGTAAGTGTTGTGAATTAGAGCATAGTCTGACTGCACGTAATCAGGAAGAATGTCATGGTAACACTTAGTATATTCCCTCCTGGGCTGTTTGTCTCCCTTCTCACTGACGCACATTGCTACTGAGACCATCACAGCGAAGAAACCGTAAATGTTGACAAAATAAAATGGGTTTGTGCCACTGACCTGTCCACTGCGATGGCCACCAGGGTGAAGACAGACGCCGATACAGATATGCCTTGGACCATGCCACTCATTTTGCACACCAGGCTTCCAAATGGCCATCCTGGAAAAAAGACAAATGTCACCATCAAGGTCAAGGTGATCAACACTGCATGTCTCACGAAATACACAGTATTCAAAACAGATGACAAGACAGATAGACAGACAGTAGACGTACCACATTATAAACAAAACAGAGATAGAGAGATATTATATAAAGGGCAACAAAATCAATTGAGAATAAACAGGGAAATATGATAAAAATAAAAAGAACTATATCCATGCATTACAGTACCTGAGAGAACTGCATGTTCAGAGGGGTTAATTAGAGTGCTAATTAGACTGATACTGGCTAATTAGACAATGCGCTGCAATATCTTACGATCCGATGCAAGCATATTTCCAAAAGTGCAAATTAGCCCAAATGACAAGACACTCTGCAAAATAGCCTTGTAAAATAATTAGCGAATGCCACTATTTAATCTGAAAACTTCTAGTTTTCTAAGACAGAACATCCTCTGTTGCAGTTTCTTCCACTTGTTCTGTGCACAATTATTAAAGCACGATTTATTATCTCATAAAAATAGGGCACTCCATGCATCAGTCCTTGTAATTTGCATTATCAGGTGCTAAAAAACCAAAAAAACCAAAAGACTAATGTTTCGACACACTGTGTCTTTGTCAAAAACTGCGAGATCAATCAGTGTGCTTCAGATTCTCATCTTTGTTACAATTCATTGTCTATTTCAATTCCCAAACATTTGTAATATGAGACTCACTCTATCTGGTCAATATTAACCTCAGTCAGAGAGACAATTATTCCTTTCTTACTAAAATCTATTAGCATTTCTTCTGTTTTCTTTATTGACCTGTAGAAATTTGTCTGTGTACCCCTAAATGAAACTTTAAACCTCCCTTTCAAACCTTCAAAAGATGAGGTCTCAGAATGTAAAAAAAACACCAGCGCTGTGTCATCAGCATAATAAAAAATAAATGATAAATAAAATAAAATACTAAAAATAGCCATGAGCTGAAGAGAATACTTGGCAATCGTGCGTATAAATGTGTAGTTGATGGGTGACAGAATGCATCCTTGCAATTCTCCAGTGTTAATGATTTTTAGGATGGAGATGTGTGAGTTAAATCTTACTTGCTGTCTGCAGTCATTCAAGACGTCATAAATCCTTAGTATAAGTCTAGGATTTACTCCATGGTGTAATCATTTTCTTACCATCATTTTCAACCAACTGGATTGTGTTCAAAGCACTGCTAAAACCAATAAACACAATCTTAACCAGACTCCTTGCATGTTCAAGGTGCTCATAGACGTTATTTATCAAAGTAAGAAGCATATCATCAACCCCCCTCTTAGCATGATAGGCACATTGGTTAGGGTCTAATAAATGTGAAACCCAAGAAAGAAGCTGTTTTAAAAGATTTTTCTGATTAGGAAGGTGTTTTTTAGTCTTGTTAACTGACAGAACAAATACAACTCATAAAAGATGCTAGGTCGAAGATTTGAAATACATAAGTCATAATGCATAGGTAATTCAAATGCAATGTTATTATGTTAGATGTTAGACACTGTGTCTTAGTATCACTAAATACTGACTCGATGATACACACCACATATATATATCCTTATATGGTAAAAACACATTAACCTTGTGTCCAACACCTCCAGATCTTTACTTTACAAGTAAAGATCTGTGACAGTGACAAACAATCATGTTCCTTCATAATCCCAGATCAAGAGGACAAGATGACTTCCTTCTGATGCTATTGTTACCTACTGATGTCTGTTTATTCTTTGTGCTACAGTGTGCTGTGTTATTTTCCAGGTAAGTATCATTTAGTTTGTCAGAAACCTTAGAAAATAAATACGATGAACTTTCTTTTCTCGTAAATAACCAATCAATAATAATAATTAATAAATAATCCTGTTTCATCCACATAAAGGAGCCACACAGACTGTGCCCCGCCTCAGGACTCTTTTGATCTAAAAACATGACATGGCCAAGGGATAAGTACACTATACTATTGTAGTATAGCTGTGTTCTATAAGTATATACACTCCATTATATGACTGACTTCTATAGTATGTAGCCTCTGCTGTTTTCTACAGTGCATTGGCGTTGGACAGCATGGTGCATTTATCTTATGTTCTACAGTTTATTATTAGAAATATTACATTAATCTCACTGAGAAATAAGGCCAGTGCATTTATAATCCATTCATAAACAGTGAATGTACACAAACACAAGTAGAAGTGAGCCCATGCGCACATACACACACGTACACACACACACACACAAACACACATGCACACCTACACAAGCACACACACAGCAAGAGAGAGAGCAGTGGGCAGCTGCATGTGCTCAAGGAGTAAATGGGCGATAGTTGCCTTGCTGAAGGGCACCCATGGAGGCTGAGGGAGAAGAACTGTTCATTCACTTCCCCTACTCACATTTTTTCCCTGAAAGTTCAGTTGTCAGAATCACAACCCTGCAGTCACCATCTTGCTTCTCTAACCTTCAGGCTACAGTTGTCCCAGTTAAGATTGGTCTTCTCCTTGTGGTCCACACAACAAATGTACAGCACAGTAGTAAGGCATAGTTGGTATTTCATACCAGTGTCCTTCAGGTCAATCATAAGTGCACTGGCTTTGGGAGTGAGCATGCTGTTAATGCCATGGTGTCAAAGGGAACAAAGCGGGGGATTAAACCCATCAGGAGAGTAATATAGTCACAGTATGAGCTGTATCGCATATGCACTCATGGGTGTCTGTCCTTGGCTCTGGGTGACTGAGTGAGACCATTGTTTAGTTTTGTTTTTGTTTTTCCAAGTCAAAAATTCCTCAGCCATGATATCTTCCAAAACAACACAATTGCTGAATCTTATTTGCAGATTCTAAAATACTATATGGTACACACAGTTTCTTACTGGGTTGGGTTGACTTGGTTTTCAGTGAAGATAACCAGCATGTACACAGCACAGATAGTATGGCATTTCAGAAAATGTCAGTGGCTGAGTTTCACTGTCCTCCCTGCAAACTAAGCCCTGAGCCCTCACAGACATGACTAACTAATGCTCTTTCATGAATGAGTTTGCAAGGCTGTGAGTGCTCATCTTGCCGTTTGCATGATTGGGACACCTGAGTTAAAACATTCAATTAACAACACTGAAGTCACGTTGCAACCACGCTTCTGTTCCCGTTTCTTGGTAATTGTAAATTGTTTACAGGTGCTTTTTTGATGATTCAATGCTTCACATCACAATGCTCTACACTGTGGCTAATTCCATTTAACAAAGTCTGCATGCGATGCAGACTTTAGGAAAGGGCTCAGAAAGGGTGCAACCGAGCCCTCACACACTTCAGATTTTGACAACAGGACACCCTTAAACCCTCGAGAACTTAGTGTGAACGCGCATATAAGTCTGTAAGTCTATAAGGGCGAACATTTAGACTGGGAAAGCACCAGTAACATATAACGTTAAATTAGAAACACCAAAAATGAAACATCAAAACCCAGTTGGATATCATTTCTGTTTCCTTTTTTGTTTGTTGAGGTTTAAACCATCAGACTTCTTTTATGGATAAAGCCATATTTTAGTCATAGATTGTTTGTATAACCCTTAAGCCTGCAGAAACTTAAGTATGCCTACAGAGAGTGCTCTGAGAGTCTGCAAGCAAGCCCTTATGAGCCCTTACAAACTTTGGAAATGTACCTCAAAATCTTTGAGTATGCAAGTATAGACTATTAGCGTATTTACATACACGGCTTTAATCCGATTATCGGCCGCATCGGATTCAAAATTCCTCATGTATCCACACATGAGAGAGGTGATGTACATCTTTTGACAAACCGATCTAACAAGCAATCAGATTCATGGGCTAGATTTTCCTGTTTGCGCATGTGTAGGGATAAATGTATGGTGACGCCAATACGCACAAATAGCTTAAGTATTAGCGGCACCACAGAGTTACAGAAATGGCCGCAGATGAGTTTGCATTTTTGCTTATCTTACCATACAAACCTAGCTAGCATACTAGAATGTAACCTACATACTTCGATAGGCTTCTAAGTGTGGCATTAACTGGCTGCTAGCTTGCTAATGTTAACACTAGCTAGCCAAATGGTTGAAAGTGAACATATTTGTGATGATAATGCAAGCTGCTGCCTCATAATCTTAATGGAGCACAATACAGACCTCAAGTTCAATGCCTTTATTTGTTACAAAGTTAATTTATGAACATCTTTTAATCTACGACTGGCAGTAGGCTAAGAGGTGCTAGCTAAGGGATGGATGTAAACAGAAGGCCAACATGAGAAACCACTGCGTGTATCAAAAGGTGACGATTGGATTAAATGCTTTAAGACATGTAAACGTGGATTGAACGGTTCAAGTGGAATATTTAATGAGACTAACTTCAATCCGATCGGGGGAAAAATTACATGTAAACATGCTCAGTGATATTTGATGAATGATAACCTCTAAAACGTCCTTCAACTTGATAAGCAGTGATTTTTAGGAGTTGTTTCTTTTTCTTGGTAATGTTTAATTTGCAGTCACAGTAGCACTTAGCTGTGCTGAACATCTTTGAGGTTTGTACTCTAATACCAGCTACATGGGCTTCAGCTCCAAAGGGCTTCAGTGGCCGCTCTCCCAAGTTTTTGTCGAACCAATCACATCACTCTGTCCTTGTAGAGTCGCCTAGATGTATCCTAGCGGGCAGCTTATCAGGCGACCTATTGCATGCATGATAACTGATGATTCCGCTCCTTGGAGTGAGCCTGGTCTATTGATCATAGTCAGACTATACATTTTGATGTTATGGTCATGCATGTCAGGCTAAACCCTGAGCTGAAACCAGACAAATGTTCAGCTTTGTAAGTTATCAGATGTTCAGTGAAAATTATTGCAGATGTTCTTGATGAGTTGGTCTTTTTCTCCCTACTAAATGACTGATTCAGCATCAGTGCATTAATGTCAAGCTGGTAACCGTGCCCTGAGGGGACAGTTTTCTGAGTTGTGATGGATCTGAATGAGTGAGAAACACCACACAGAGAGAACTGGATTGTTAAAGCTCTCAGTGCTGAATTGTTCTGATCCACCACTGCAACACTCCTGAGCTAAAACTGGGAGTGAAAATAATACAACCACTGCTGTGTAAGTGAGGGATATTACTCTTAAGATTGCAGGATGAGATGTTGACATCCTGCTTGGGAAAACAACTGTTTTGGTCTTGACTGTGTAGATATGAAAAGTCTTGACTTCTGTTAAGCTTGAAGTAGCCCTATGATGAACTAATTCAAAGAACAACCTAATTACCATACTTTATAATTAAAGCTTGTTTCTTTGACACCTCTACAAATTAAAATATTTTTCCAGGCTCTTGGCTACCGCCTGCACTTCTGTCAACAGCTGACGTCAAATCAATGGCACAGCTGAGATATCAGCACAATTGGCTGTCAAATATATATATTTGTATTTTTTTGTGTAGTCTCTGTTTAGACTCTACACAAGGCCTAATTTAAATGACTGATGCAGTGTTAAGTCTGTTAACAGACAATGTTCTGAACTATAGCAACTGAGTGGTATGTGAGCATCGTTTTTTGTGGTAAAGGTTTGCCTTAGTTAGATTAGCTTTGGTTAGACTTCAAACTTTGCTCTTTGCCTGTTATTTAAATTAGGGCCCTTAATTTCATCTTTGTCTTGACCTTGACATGTCTGGCATTTTGAGATAGACCAGAAATGTAACCTTATTGTATAACAGAGAGATGCAAAGTGATGTACCCTTCATGGCAAGCCTCCCTAACCTCCACAAACCACTGGAAAGTGACACCATCTTGGAAACTGTCTTCCTTGAGAGGTTTTTAAACATGTTCATCCCCTCATGTCACTTAGAAGGAAGCAGTAACTTGGCAACTTGATTTTTAAAGTTGATGCTAAACCATTCTTCAGGCAAAGCTGTAGTTAGTATAGTTACTGCACACTGACTTGGTTTCACATGCTTTTTGCACATACTGCTGAGTAAAAAATGACGATATCTCGAAATTTAGCAAAAAAAGTGAAAAATGCAGATACTGTGCTTTGCCTTTGTAGGGCAAAATATGTGGAATACAACAGTCACTGTGCATTTACATTACTCTCATTTGGTGTAATTTCTTTTTCTTATTTTGCAGTGTTGGGACATGTCCTCCTGCTATTTTGTAGCCTACTGGTTGCTATGTTTGCACACAGTTTTAAAGGGGGGATGTATAGTGCGTGTTTGAATCAGTCTTCTGAAGCAGTGTTATGTGGTAGTACAAGGTGTTTTTCTCATCTCCACTTCCCCTCCTCTCTCCTTGATGAATTATTCACAGATCACGGTCTTGACATGCCCAGTGGAAGATTTATGCAGGCTGGAGACATCTACTCTCTTCCATTTCTTAATGCTCGATTTTGCATTTTAAAAATATATAACAACAAAAAAACTTTTTACAACTATTCGGCTGTAGAATGGTATTCGTATTTTATTTACTGGAGTAATCTGGTTAAACAGCAACAACAATTCTATCGAATTCAGTTACCCTAGTCAATGTTCATTTGTTGAAAGGCATAAATTATTGTCACACACCATCGATTAACATTGAGTAATAGGCTAACTCAAATAGCACTAAACCGCCACTCACCGCCACTTACCTGTAATAATGTTGTCAAGCAGTGTGGTTGGCATACAGAAAATCCCAACAAGGAGGTCACTGATGGCGAGGTTGAGGATGAAAAGATTGGTCACCGTGCGCATGTTCTTACTCCGTAACACTATAAAACAAACAACTCCATTGCCAACCATGCACACCACAAAGATGAGAAGGTAGGACACGATGAACACTGCCGCGGTAGCCGACTGATGTAGGTAGTATCCCACATAAGTAATATTGTTTCTTTGTCCGACGTGGTCTCGTGAGCCATTGGGAAAGGTCCAGTTTTCAGCATCCGAAAACGTGAAGTTTAAATCTGGCCTTTCAGTCATTTTCAACCCAGCCTGAAACAGAGTAAGAGCTGTTAGACTGTATAGGCGAGGCACATGCACTGTAGTTACAGATGATGAGAAGTCACTGGAGGCTGAACAACTGTCAAACACATGCTGTCAAGTAGCCTAGCCCAATTAATAATAGTTGGACTGCATCGCCATAAGGTGTATTTAGTATCTACCAAATAACTTTGATCAAGACTACAAATGAACAAAACATGCATAAAATCTCAGTTTATTGACAAAATCTTCGTACTCAAATGGCACCGCGCGCATGAACGTTAACAGTGCGCAGAATTGAGCTATAACCGCACTGCTCTTGTTAACCTAGGCTTTATTTAATAAACAATAAAAGTGTAAATGTTGATTCAAGCGTCGTTTGATTAATTGCAAATCGCTCCTGTGACATGGAGTACCGAGAAACAGCACGAGTTTAGGCAATGCAAAGATAATCTCCAGAAATTCCGAAATGACTAAAAAAAAAAAACCCTCCAAAATACTCCAAAATCCAAAAAGCTATTTTAATTATTACGAATGTGTAATGCAGGTTAAATCAGCATCACTGTCTTTTCATTCTAATATAAGAACAAGAGGGCTTTAACATAATCAACTTGTCTTTACTAATAGCCTACCTATAAAAAAAGCTTCAAAAGAAAGAGGGTTTCATCTTACCTGTACTCATATGAAGTTCCAAAAGTATCCTACTCGTTAAAGGCCAGGCAAAAAATTAAAGACGGTAAACATGTCTTCCTCCTAAATGTCTTTAAAATGTGTTTCGTCCTTAAAATTCCTATTGAAATGGTCTCTCAATATTTATACTTTGGAGCCACGGAAACTCAAGCCGAAGATGAACAAAACAAATATTTTAACGCACACAATGTCTTTGCCCTCAGTGCGTAAGGAGGGAAACATATTCGTCTTGTTCCGCACTCTACAGCGAACTATGTGATTTAACTAGCAAGGGAGAGGCACAGGGGACGTATCATAGAGGGAGGGAAAGAACATGAGCCTGTTAACCGTCATACTGATGATCAACTCGGCGTCACGGTTGGTGAAATGAGCCAAATTTGTCCCAACCGTTGATGAAGAAGTTGAGTCGGTTGAGTTTTTATCTGAATTGTCAGTCTGCTATCAGTAGTCAATATTGTCCATAAAATCTCTGAAGTAAATAAAGATATTTGTTCATTCCTTTTTTATTATTTCCCTCTCTTGTCAGTCATGTTTTCCGTTTTTAATGTTTTCTTAACGCAGATATCTCAAAACGGAAAAATGATTACGCACTGTTGCTTTCAAGTAAAACAATGGTAAGCTCTTTTAAGAAAGGCAGGTCCGTACAACCTGCTCTCTGACTTTACTCAACTGGAACTTCATCAATAGAGGGCGTAGTTCACCATTAAATGACCTCAGCAAGCAATATACCCTATATTGCCACATATAGCCACCCTGTGTCGACTAAATAAATCAATTGTTAGTTAGTTCATTTGCTTTATAGGCTACACTTCTATTTCTGTAATGTGTCAAATTGTTGATGTATGCAGAGAATTTGAAACAGCTGGGCTTTTTCACCATGACCTTCACAAAGAGCTACTTCAAAGTAGAAATGCAGTTTGCTACGGGATCAGTGAAATATTAGGGGTTAAAGCACTGGCCCCACACAAGCATGTATCAAAATATACAGTTATATTAATCCAGTTTGCATGTCAATCTTGTTTGTATTCTACCTTTGATGTGTTCTCATTTCTGCTCCACATTTTCTACTCCAGAGGAGTGTTTCTTTTCACTTACTCTTGTTTGTTTTTCTCTCACTGTTAGGCTAATGAGAAAAGGCTGGCTTTGTTGTTGGCACAGTCACTGAGCAAAAAATAGTACCCTGCCACTGAACAGACTGCTATGAATAATGGACAATAACCACCACTGCCTGGACAGCCCTTTTTTGCACCATAGCATGGCTACCATACATTTACCACTTCAACGTAGTACCCAAAATGGCACACAATTAGAATTCTTTCTCTTTATTATTGTAGTGTGTAGGTTTGTCATATACCATGGTATGGATGCTACAGGAAGCCTGAATTTCCTACTGATAAATAAATTATCAATGTATCTAGTACTCATCTTGACTAATGAAGGTTCAAGCAGGGTACTTGCAACATAAATACTGTATGTATGTGGTCATGCACAACATGGTACTGTACAAATATAACTGAACTGAATGGGAAGACAGTGGAGGTGAGTCACATACGTGTAAAATGTTCTCAGACTTTGAGCTTTTACTCAAGTGCTTCAGTCAAAGTCTTGAGAAATTGTTTCTGTGTGGTGTGCATCATGCAGGTTACCCCAGGAACATGGTAGGAAACAGGCCCTAATGCTTACCACCTACAAGGATGAGATTGACAGCAACAGCCGTTAAAAGCTACCTGAGGTGGTGCATCACTAAAAGAAAACCATTCACAGTTGAACAAAGCAGGTGACAACCATTTCTATTTTATCCAGTTTTATAACACCAATATATTTTCTTTCTTAGGATCTTGTGGTAATGGGGAAATCTGGCCTAAAAAAGGTTTTAGTTTTAAGTAAGTCTGGCATTTACAATGAAATAGTGTGTAGCATAGCCCCAAGGATAATGTCTGGTATGTCAATAATAATAATGGCCCATGTTCTTAAGAAAACTTTAAGACACAGGCTTATAGACAGTATTGTTAAATGTAAAAAAGGATACTTGCTATTTGTGCTGTCAGTGTATTATCATGTTCAGGTTGCCACCGTCTTGCAAGGAGAATTTTTCAAACAAAGTTTTCTGCAGTAGATTACTGAATTCATCTCTTACATTCATTGACAGTGGTTTCGGAAGTCATTTTTTTGTGAACTTTCATTCCCAAGGTAGCATTGAGATAAAGAAAAATAAGGTATTAACTGCACAACCAGCTCCACCAGCTCTAAACCACCTTTGTTTTCAATCACAGAGGTAAAAATACTCAGGTTTGTCTGTAGGGACCCTCTTGACAGTGTCACAGCAGTGTAATGATATCTCAAGTGTGAGGCTAGACTTTCATTACACTAGAACTATGCAGCCAATTCTTAAACATGATCCTAATCTAATTCACACTTAAACACAAGCTGCTGTTTCCCGTATTGTTGGAGCGATCGCTAATTTCCATCCCATGGATTCCTTTGTCTCCACTTTAGTATCACTGTAGCACCACTCTGAAAGTGCTAGAAGGCTTGCCTTGGTTACTGAGAAGGTTGGTAGCAGCATGTTTTTTTAATCACATATCTGCAGGACTGAGATTTTCACTTCCTTCTGACAGGCACGTAGTGAGCTACAGGTGGAACATGACCAACATAATCCTGAGTTTGACCGCTCACAAAATAGACACTAAATGGAAGATCTGGTTTTACAAAATCCTGCCTAGGGGCAGTTGAAATAGTATAACTTTCCACTGAGGAGCAAACAATGGGTTTTGAGTAAGACTGGAGCATGCCTTTACAACGAAATACTACAAAGTATATAGTGTATAGCACTGCATGTATTTCACAAATATTTAACATACAAGACCACTGTTTGTGTTTCTGCACAAGAATGCCTTTTTACCTCCTTAAACAGTGCCTGTAAATAATGGCATGATACATTTAAAGCTGACATTTCTTTAGTCCATGATAGTTTTGTGTAGAATATAAAGGTCACATCTGATGCTAGACTTAAATACATGCAAACCACTATCATCATCATCATCAGCCATAATCATTGCTATTGTTGCTGTCGTTATGTATGTTGGAGGATGGACAAACATCATCAGTAAGCTGCTAGCATTTGTATGCCAGCATTTGTTTTTGACCTTTCAGCATCGAGTTAGACAGTAAATCCTTTTTGATTGATTCAGGTAATCATTTAAAGATCTCAGAGGTCAGAGGTCAGATATTGACTGATGGAGAGGAAACAGTGGAACATGATTTCCCAGTGTGCTCCATATGCTCCAAGCTACAGTACATGCACGCTCTTTGGAGAGGAAAACCAGCCATGAGTCCAGTTAGCCTTGTCACTTTGTTGTAAATTCTGCCTTCATGTCCTTTCTCTCATACCAAGCAATAGAGTACAGTTTGTCCAGCTTTAACATCTGGTATATGTATGATAAATTATGTTTGCGTGCTGTGGTGAAATGCAAATACAACATTTTTGGCATGCCATATTAGTTGTTTTAAAAGAAATTCTGTGAATGAAGTGTGTGCATTTGACCAAACTCTGCACCTGATTTGAAATGCAACTTAATATGGCTGTCACACATTGCTGCACGTGCCATCCAAAGAAAATAAATGTCCATTCATACTCTTGGCAAGTCTTAGTTAACCACCTGCATTGGATCTGTCACTCGCTCCATTAGTAGGGCAGCATGCCCATAAAGTTTCATTGGCCCCATGTGTTGGTGTCCTTGAAACCATAGAGGGAAACTTCCTTCCAAATAAATCAGCCAACTGGACAAGTTTTTGTTTCTCAATAGGTGGCGCTACACTATACAAGGGTGGTTAAAGGCTCATTGGATGTACCGGTAAATGCACTAGAAAAATTCTGTTGGACAAAACATTGCAGTTCTTTCAGGGGCACCAGCGAAGGGCTCACCAAAATAACTTAGGACACAAGCCCACTGAAGTGCTATGCCTAGTGTTCTCAGTGTCTCCGAGAATAACTGATGGTAATTGCTCCAAAATATTGTTAGTTTTGTGTTTCAGTAGGTGGCGTTATGCCACACATGGGAGGGTGAGGGCTTGTTACATGCAGATCATTGAAACCTATCTTCCACTAAAATTTTGTTTGCCTGGGAGTTATGATTCTGGAGTTATTTCGTGAAAACTGTGTCTGACTTAGGGTGCTTGTTTAATGTGGCTCCTTGAGACCTACAGACCACCCAAATTTCGTTGGCTCAGGTAATATGGTTCTCAAGTTATTCCCCAAAAACTGTCAAACCACCCTGTGTTCTGGAGGGGTCACACAGGGGGCAAGCAGTAGCCTGATGCATCAGCCGCTTTCACATCATTTCACTTCGCACAAAACGTGTGAACCCCAGCAATAACATATTGTGCTAGGCGAGCAGCCCCCCAGGACCAAAAATGACTATGTGTTAAAACTCAAGCGGATCTACATGCTCAGTGAGTTTCACAACGCCCGGTGTTTCGGTGTCCCAGGGACGGATGACCGAAAATCACTGGAAGAAAAAAAAAAACAGGAAGAAAGGAAACTTTTTGCCTGCTGTGCTAGCTAAAACAACTCAATAGCATAATAATATTGACCAAGGGAGTAGATTTGGTGTCAAACTTGGTTGGGACACAGCAACGCACATCTGTCCCCCACCCATTTATCAATGCATCCATGATAGTGCTTATTGGGTCTTATAGGGACTTATAATAATGTTTTGCAAGGCTAGTGTTGACGAAGCATGGCTGCAGTATTACCATTCTAACCATGTAGTGTCCAGTATCCGCCTTGGGAATTTTGTGAACTCCAGGAATTTCAGAGAAGTATAGGGGTGTTTTTTCCCTCGGAAAGAAAAGTATTTCCTCAGAGGACATCATTCCCAGCTTTCTCAATTTCATTTTCCTCTGTTACTGATTGTTAACAGCTCCATCAACCACTGCTTCAGATTTGCACGGATTCAGCAAATTTCTTCATTTGAAATATCCAGCCAAAGCACTTCACTGACCAGAGACCAAATGTTATGTTGCGGATCTTGATACAACGGTTTGTAACCTAGTAATAATGCAAGAACTCAAAGCTAAAAGAACATGGAGAGTGAGAGAGAGAAAAAAACATGGTTGTGTAACACAAAGACTGACCTATCAAAGCCTTGTGTGAGATGTCACGAATACTCCAATCCAATTGCATAATGCCCCACAGAACATGAGAACCTATCGTTTTCTTGGGTGGACAGAGGGTTTAATTGCATTAATTAGTCCATAAAGGCTTCATTATGTCACCAGTCAGGCCTTCAAATTGTTGACCAGCACTGATGGGGCAAAACAAGGCTCAAAGACTCTTTAGCCTTCAAAATGAGGACACGACCTCGGAGCAGGGATGTGACTGCTCACGAAAGGTCACATTTGCTGATGTCAGGGAGGGTTTCATGTCTTGGATATGTACACAGAAATCTCTAATAGCATTCTGAAATAGCATAGCATTCTGGGAAGCAATATCAGGTCATTGTGGATGACCTGATATTGCTTCCCAGTCAGAACAGCATAGGACAACAATATGTCACACTTGACGACTAATAACTTAAAGGGATTACCCAAAGTGAATCAACTTGTAGCTCTGTAGTTTGCCATGACTGACAGAATCTGGCATAACATAGACCAAATAGTGAAACAGCAGCCAACATTAACTGATGAGAGCAAAGAAGTTTCGATTACCTTTGCCCCCATCAGTTAGTGTTCGCTGTTAGCTTGCAAATTCGGTCTACATTGTACCAAATGTTGTCCTTCTCATATCTACCGACAGCGCTCGCCAGCCTCAATGAACAAGGATATGGACTGATTGACTCCAGATTTTTCCTTTAATGGTATCATACATGAAGATTAAACCAATACAGTTTAGTATGTTTTTTTAACCCTGAAATGAAACCTTCAAATTCATTTTGATATAGTATGAACAAAACAAAAGTTCTTGGAGTCTCTCACAGTGCTGATGCAACTAGAGCGTCTGGTATTGCACTATGTAATATTGTTGTCAAGGCCATCATATGCCAGTCTGAACTCTAACCTCTTGGTATTTCCAAAATAAAGATACAATGCAAAATGTATCCCTTTACTGAGAACTGAGAATTTTCACAAACCAATGCAATGTAAATGACCATGTAAGTATTTATAGATTGCAACATTATCATGCTTTGCTCTGTTAGGTCTCAAATAATAATATCAATAATAAATACAGTTTGTGCTCATAGTAATAATATTAGCAATAAATACTCTTGATCCTATGCTTTTAACCCAATCGTGAATTAATGAAACACACACAGCACACAGTGAAGTGAAGTACACTGGAGCAGTTGGCTGCCTGCCATAGTGGGGGGAGCAGTGAGGGGTTATATGTCTTCCTCAAGCGTACTGGTCCACTGGTCTGGGAATGAACGGGCAACCCTTCGGTTACAAGCCCAAAGCCCTAACCAGTCGGCCATGGTTGTGATTGGCAGAGATGTCAAACCCACAATATTCAACAGTTTTACATTTGACGAATACCCTTCAGCATGCTCTAGGCCACAGTGCCTGTGTACAACCCAAAAAATTTATAATTTAAGCAATATTAGTATTTGGAGCATGATGCATGGAATTATATATACATCGATTTTTTTCACATATATAAGCTTGAAATAATTAAGGGAAGATTTTTTGTAGAACCATATAAGGTTAATGACATAATAATGAAATCAATTTGATGAATGTACAGAGTTATGTTACAAACGGTAAGTGAAAGTGCATTCCGTACTTGTGCATCTGGCTCCCTGAAACCCTCCCTGACGTCAGCAAATGTGACCTATAGGAACAGTGAGAATGCCCTGCAGTTCCCACAGATCTGGGCACTAATTACAGCACTGGATGCTGTATTCTAAATGAGTGTTCGACATAGAAAAAGCACAAAGGAAGAAAGCACATTGAAGGTTTTTCACCCATGACCCATCTGCCAGAGGCTGATGAGATCATGTGTCTCTATGAGTGTTGGATGATTGTAAGATGATTGTTGATTGTTAGAAATTCTAGTTCAAGATTTTGCTTGAATTGTTTTACTTCTGAATTTTGTGTTACCTTCATGTGTTTTTGAAAGAACAAACATGGACTGTTGTGCCATGAAGGGTTTTTTAATGCCTGCTTCACAAAGGGTCCAATACTGCATGCACATTACAGTGCACAGTCTACTTTCATGCTTAATTTACTATTAAGTCCCCCACTACTGGCTTTTAAGCCAGAACATCACTGAAGAATGTTGAGTGATATTTGGATTTTATGTGTCTGTCAATGAACAAGTGCACATACAGTACATCCCCATGCCTCCAAGCACTGGGGGTATTTTTAAAACACAGAGTGGTTGGCTATTTGGCTCAGTGTTCCCCATAACAGGCAGAAGTAAGCTGGTCTGAGGTCCATGGCTGACACCTTTTTGGCACCAAATAAATGTATAAAATAAAACAGATTAATTAAATATAAATTAAATGTTATCATAATATTATCAAATATTATCATGCCTTTATTTTACACTAAAAGGTAAACTAAAAACACTGCTTTGAAAAGTAAGCATTAGGCCTACCTGTCTACTGCTATTACTGAGCTCAGACTCAGTGGACTATTATGTAAGCTCCAATGCCTGGCTATACTCTGTGAGAACTTTTTGGGTCGAGCTCAGATCTGTGTTTAGTTAACATTCAGTCTATTGTTTCTCTGAACCTCTCAGTGCATGTCAGAGCAGAAGTTTGGATTTGAATGAACAGGCTTTGGCATGCTAGAATCTGTCCAATGAGAACGCAGTCTCTATGTTCATGACAGGACAACTTGAGCCATACTCAAGGCCATGTCTACTGCACAACAACATGCACACGCACACACACACACACATGCACAGATTTAAAAAAAACATGTGATACACAATGTGAATGTGATGTTGGAGCGTTTTCTTCAAGGCTTTGTTTTGAACAGGGTCACTGGCTTTTGTCAATGTCAATATACAACTATTGTTTTCATAGATTCACAGCTGTTTGCTTGAATGATGATCTTGAGCACAAATAATAGATGCATGGTACCCACATTCTTATAGAACTGTAACCCTTGATACTCTTGAAAATGATACCAGTGTTGCTTTAGTTTGTATTTTGTGGATTATCCACAGGCTGTATTTGTTACCAGCTGGCATGACAAAGAGGAGGAACAAATTCATTGTGGGCTGTACTTTCCTTTGGGGGAAGACTTTAAGTGATACATCAGATGGCAGCCTACATTGCTCATTATGGTTCCGTAAACACAAATGTGTAGCGGGGGTGGGGAGATGGCAATTGGTACACCCAGGTGATGGATGTGCTTTTGTCTGCCAGTACTCGAGGAAAGGCCTGGTTCCCTTAGGGTGGAGGGAAGCACCAAGCCCTTTGGGCAGAAGTCCTTTTGGATCCCTGGAGAAACTGGACAAGAGATCAGGCGAAGAGCTATACTGATTCTTGGAGTTGCAACCTGGAAAAAAAGAAGTAGAGATGAGGCCGCAACACAGATGGTAGAGAGACAGAGCAAGATAGTTCATGGTAGTTCATGCCTCTGGGAGCAAAGTGGGGATCAGTTCCGATTTGCATAAATAGGTGTGTCATTGACGTGCTTGGCTGTAGTAGATTAGTGGAAGCAATGGGTGGCGCTAGCCTGGCTAGTAGTAGATAGTACCATGCACAGAAATAAGCTCGGTTCACACCTGAATCAATGTTGAGTTTCTCCGGAGTGAGTCATACTATCATAACATTTTCCTTAAATGGGCAGGAGGGTTTAGAGAGCATCATACTGTGTCTGAAATATACAGCTGTGGCATTTGTGCGTTTGTGAGAGTACCTCTCCCTGCAAGCTGTTACCTAGCCTGCATTGTAGTCAAAGATTTACAAGCCCTGCTGTGTCTTGTGGTGTGATCCTGTGAACCCAGTACTGAAGCCCCTGTCCAACTAATTGCCTGCCGAGTGTGTGTTTGTGGTAACTTGTGTGTCTCCGCCTCAGCCACTGTGTTCTTCTCAATTGTCTGGTGTACTCACGTTTGTAGAGCTCTCTTTCTACAGGCTTTGCAGGACGGACATAATATGGCTGGTCTATAGGCAAAGGAGGAATATCCATAGAGAACCCTGTTGGACCAGCAGAATCACTGCTTACAGCTTGGCTACAGATAGCCTGAAGACTCTCTCCTCTTCTCTCTGTCTCTTTTTAAAATATATTTAAGTAAAACCTATATTTCTACTCTCGTCTCTGGCCTCATGACCTCATTGGGGGTGTGATGTACTCTTCAGGGTAGCAGGTCTTTGGGGTGGTGCCTCACTAACGCCACCACCCGGTGATCTATTGGTAGAGGGTAGCTGGGTTTACAGCCAAATATTCGTCACATTTTCAAACCTTAGATGCGAAAGTCCAGAACTTCACAGAACATCTCACAAAATACAAGTTGTGTATTTTTGTATTGTTATGGACTGAGTCTGGATGCTTTGAAATTTTCTTTTAACTTTAAACCTAGTGATTCTGCCTTCAACTTCTTTTTGCTGATTGGTTGCAAGAATTTATAGTTGTGGAATCCAAAACCTTTGGAGAGTACCCTGACATGGTGCTGTAGCAAAATGCAATATTGAGTGGAGGTACTGCAGCACTATAGCCTGGCTATTATTATTCCGGTGTAGCATATGAAGAAAACATCACAGGGCTGCTCACTGTAAACTATTTCAAATGATATGTCTTCGATGTCAGTAGTAGTAGGTAGGCTATATGTCCTTGCACAGATGTGAATTTTTGGTTGACATTGATTTCTTTGGTAAGACTGTAAAGTTACAGTAGCCCATACACATTAAGGAATTCTTCATCTTACGTTAAGATTTTAAGTTCTAAAGCTTGATGTTCAATGATGACAAGTGTTAAACCGTGTTAATCACACTTTTGTTGATAGGTTGGATTATGCCAATAAAATGTATTCAATTTCACTGATTGATTTGATTCAACTTGCGAAACAAAGACTGTTATTGTATTTTGTCTTCGTTATAAATAGATGATTGATTAGCTGCAGTTTCTTTAATCGTGGGGTCAGGTGTCATACTTCTTATTATTTAGCAGTCTGTATCAATTTGCAACATTAATTTAGTGGTCCTCTTTCAATTGTTTATTGCAGTGACACAATTCTGACATTCCCCAAGAACAGTCTTAAATAAACCAGCTGCAGAAGAGCAGGACTATCTGAGAAGGAATAGAGGAGACTCATAGGTAAAAAACTTTGGCATGGCCTCAACGGGAATCAATTGGTGCAGAGATTCCTCTCAGCATTCTGTGCTGTATACCAATAGCTGATAGCCGCTTTCACACCGAAACACTTTTGGATTCACCCTGCCCTGCCCCGCCCACCCCCCCCCCCCCACCCCCACACACACACACGCACTGGAACTCTGCGAGCACACTTACTGTTCTTCCTAAGAGGTGTTTCTTATTCTTCTTCATCCGTTTATTTGGTCCCCTACTCCTCTTAGGGCTTTCGAGACAGAGACATCGTACCACCTCTCACACGTCCAGCCTGAGCCAGGGATGGGTGTGTGTACAGATTGCTTAAACAATGCCACAAAAAGCATTTTTGAGGCCTTACAAGCTGTGGAGAAATCTGAAGAAATCTGGAGCTGGAGAAATCAGATCATGTACACAGCCAAATTCACCAGATGGGGTGTCTTTTCTGCTTAGTCTAACGCTTGCTCTATCTATAAAGTAACATTTTGAATATTGTCCTCAGTGTAAAACATAGGTTCATACAGTAATGATTTTGAGTGGTATTAGATTTTATTTCTGCTAATAGTACTGCTGAAAAGATTAGAGTTAACTTGAGAGTTCTCCTCACCCCAAATCTCGCTCACGCCAAACACATCAAGAGATGTGAGCCAAGTTTTTGATAGTAACTACACCCCCCAGTGGTCAAATGAGGCCAAGTCTATTAGATGTAGTCGGGATGGGGTCCCAAGCCATAACACCAAAAATGATTTTGATATGTCAAAGCGTTGCAAGATATGAGCTCACTTCCTGTTTGGCAGCTTTGCCACCCGTTTTGGTGGGCTCAGACAGAGCGTGTGTGTGTGGTGTGTCGCGGTGTGTGTCTGTCATGTGTATGTTTCGGTGTGTGTGTCTGCATAAGTGTGTGTTTGTGTAGCTCACGTGTGTGTGTGTATGTGTGTGTGAGTGTGTGAGAGAGAGAGAGAGTTTTGTGTGGCTGGGTTTTACATGGTTTAAGTGGGATGTGCTGGAAAATGCCCTTGTTATTTAACTTCTTAACTTTATTACTCAGCTACACACTTTGTTACATTCACTTTGTTTTTCTTCTTCTTTGTTCTCAGTTACTTTAATTTTATCATGAGAGAATCTGACTCGGGAACACTGTGTGTGGCCTGCCTCAAATTAAGTCTAATCTTTTGAGAGCGAGTCTTTAGACCTGATGGGAAGGAGATGAAGTCTAATTGACCCAGCTGATTGGTCCTCTCTATTGTGTAGAACTGTGGCTGTCTAATGACCATGCATGACAATTCAACAAGTCCTGTATCTAATGAGGTGGAATTCCATACACCATTGGTTCTCAATGGGGTTTGTAGTGCATTGCCAGGGGGGTCCGTGGAAAACGTTGCTACATAATAGCATCTAGCATGTAACTGATCTAATAAATATTGAAGCCTTATGGCTGCATTATAACCCTTCATGAATGCATTATAAATTTATATTTATATTGCATACTGGGTTCATAGAAACTGTGACTAAAATGTAGGGTTCAAAATTCAGGTAGGGTCATGTGATTTAACATGCATTGAGACCCACTGATGTCCCAACTTCCTCCATCCCATGAACTATGCGTAGTTTGATAATGTATTTTAATGGAGTATGACTTGATTTTCAGTGGACAGACATTCATGTGGCTGAAACAAGTAGTGCATCACAACATTTTCAGTGTTAACATTCGTACTCACATTCAGCATGGCCAGAGCTTTCTCGCTGGGAGGTGGGAGGGTGGACTATGAAATTCAATCAAAATGGCTTTTACCCTTGATGCCATGGAGGTGGACTTTATGCGTGTTTGTTTCAAATTATGACACACCCCTCTCTGACACTCAGCAAACGTCATCAGAATCATTGATCTGACTGGTTGTAGGTCTGTCCATTGACTACAGTAGCATTGATCTGTGTCAGCAAATCAGTATATGAGAACTAGGCTAATAATCATGAGTCATTAGTCAATCAGTGACTCTCTTACCTGTAGGAAAACACACCAGAGACACGCACACACACACACACACACACACACGCGCGAAAGAAGGGAGGGAATGACAGAGCCAAAGGGAGAGAGAGTCTATTGATTTCTGGTGTGCAAGACTGTTGTACGGTTGTAACCAATATTTTCGTCAAGTGAGAAGCGCTCAAGAATACCCTTGAGTAACTGAGAAAACTATTTTCATCCATCTTCAATACATGCCTTACTTTATATATTCTTACAGCAACATAACCTCAAGTGGTAGTTAGGTCTGATCTGGAAGGCCATTCACTAAAATAACGCAGCCCACTGTGTAAGCCTCTGCATGTTCTAGCAAGGTCAAAAGTCAAATCTTTACCCTTTGGTTATACATGCGTTTGCATTCATTCACAAGTAATGCGAAAGTCTTTTGCAAGTTCTCTGTCTATGCATGGTAGACCTACTGTTCCTCAAAACTCCTCCACAGACTGCATTTGATTATCTATAGTACCTCTAGACTGTAAAACTCTCACTTTTCTGCATGCACTCCCCCATCAAGTGTTGTTCACTGTTCACTGCACAGTAATGGTAATTCTAATATACTCACAAATGATTGCATTTCTCAGACAAGACTAGACTTATAAAGCAGGCAGTATGTTGTTCCCAGATAATTTACTCACCACTGTTTCATAAAACTGGCCTTATTTGTTTCAAGTGTATACAATTTACAATATCTCATCATGGTTTCATACCTCATTTCTTAATAAATGATACAGGCAGAGGCAGTAATTTTGAACCCTTAGGTATGCTCATGATTACATGCATTCTGCTTTAAGTAATTTGCTCGCTAAACTGTGTTAAAACTGAAACTGAAACTGCTTTAAACTATCGAGTCTGAGAGGCAAAGGGGTCTAGGACAGTTTTTTTTTTAATTACAAATAACAGCTAGCCTCATGTTTGTGTATGTCAGTCAGCATTAAACCAAAATATCCCACAGAGACAAGATAACAATGTTGCCTGTGTGTAATTCATATTAGCCTTGGCTGAATCTGAAAATATAAGGTCCAAAAACACCTCTACAGAACCTCACATCCTGTTTGGATAAATAGATCAAATGTTAATGCTTTCTACTGCAGAGCTGCAGATGTCATTACTACTTAATTACTCTAATATCGTTACTGGTAAAATAGAGTTTCATCTATCATGCAACATGGAGAAGAAAATAAACAATATGCAAATTGCTGCAATTACATAGTTGAGTTTTGTGATGGGAACATGCATATTAAATAAAGGAAAAGGCAGAGTCAAGACTATAAATACCTCTCTAGTTATTCTAGATGTGCCCCCTTTTCTATGTTTATGAGGTGCACTCTGTACATTCCATGTCTGTGTTCTTTCATGAGCCTGCATGCAACAATAGAATCCAGGGCATGACTATCCTGAGAGAAAACCAAACCAAACAAACATTGTATTCCTCCAGTCAAATTCTTCTAATCTATAGCTTTCTTTTCCCCAAGCCAAACACCCTCCTTTCCTCAAAGTCAGCTGTTATGTTTTATTGTGTTGCCTGTCTTGGTCTGTTTGGTTCTTGGGGTTAAGGGGTTCCTTATTCCAAAACCCATGAATTCCAAACTTCATAGGCAATTCAGTTCAGAAGAAGGTTATTTTTATGCAAAAATAAAATTCAAAGATTCAAAGATATTCATGCAGATACAGTACTCTTCTGTGCATGTTAACACTCCATATCTGCTGCTCGTGTTTTTTGTGTGTGAATATGTTGGAATCAAAATTTAGAAGCAGGAGGACAAAAACAGGTACAGATTAATCTGTATGCTGAAGCATATCTTTATACAGAAGAGATGGCAACAATGCGTTGTGTCATTCATTTAACTTCAAACCCCTTCTCTGGGTGTGATCTGATGCCACAAAAATCAAAAGATCAGATGACGGCAAACATGCAGAAATAATGATAATATACAAAACAGTGTCTTTTAAAACCAGGGCAGAGCACTTGCAAGGGGGTTTCTCTGTCTCATGAGGACAAATGTGATTTATCTGACAATAATCTTAACAATTAAATGTGAATAATTATATGATGCAGTCTTATTATTACGTGTCATGAAAAAATGTGTGGCATTATCACAAGCTAAAAACTTCAAAGTTTCTTTTGTCCGCTTTCTGCTTCCTTGTTTTTAATTCAGTTACATTGGTATTCTCACATACCTCATTGTTATGCATAGCTGGAAGTATGCTAATTATTACAGTACATCTGAGATGCATTAACTATAGACTGACATGCCCATTTATCCAATTCTGTTCGTCTCAGAGAAATGTGACTTACTTTCAAACCATTTGAGTGATAGGGTGATCTAGAACTATGGAATCCAATTAAACACCATGCTGGGGGTGCTCAAAGGGCAGAGACCTCTGTCAAGCAAAAAGCCCAATCTCTCAGTGTTGACAAAAGTGAAGGATTTTTGATCAGTCCTGAAATTTGAATCTTCTCTAAAATAGTAAGACTCAAATCTACCTATATTTGTCATCAATTACACCTGAGGTATGTCAACAGTCTGACAGTCCCCTAAAGCTCACCAATAATGGGCTCTGCTTTGCCGACACACCATTCATTCAGTAACCTAGTGGCATTTGGTATGCAAATAATGTGTACTGTTTTGCCTAGAGGAAATATCTAAATTGGATTTTGTCTGGAAAGACTTTGTGACACAAAGTCTGTCCTAAAAAGTAGAAAAAAAGGTTATTTCCAAATAATCATCTTAGACTGACAAAGTCTGAAAGGGCAACACATAGATTGGAAAATAAGCTTGTTTTCTTTTACCTGAATTGTAAATGGTCCTTTTATGCATAGAAGCTCTCCTTTCTGCTGGTTTGGGGAAGATTGTGTTGTCATGTATTTCCCTCATGGCCTTTGTTGTAGATAGTATTTTCGTGCAATTCCACCGCAAGTTAAGGAGACAGTAAGAGATTGAGACAGAGAGAATCAGGAGCATTTTATGTCACACCATTAGTGCAACTGCTTTGCTTGCATTCAGGTGCCTTGCTTTGTCCCAATCTCAGAGAGATGTCCATGACCATAGCAGCTCGCAGAGGAGAGGATTAGTGGACACACATCCCATTGCTTTGCACATTTCTCGGTCACCTTGGGCACAGAACTGTATTGCATACCTACACTGTAAAAAGAAAAGAAAAGAAAGAAAACGTAAAAGTTTACTTGAAAAGTTGGTGGAGAGTTGTTGCCTCAGACGCCTTAAGTAAACATAACTTGTCTCTGAGTAAATGTAACTAGTCTCTTTCAGGTAATGCAACACTGTAAAAAAGAAAAGGTAAAGCTTACTTGAAAAATTAGAAATTCGTTGCTTCAGACAGCTTAAGTTAACATAACTAGTATAATTCAAGTTATGGTAAACATAACTACGTTTTACGTTTGCTACGTTTGCTTAACTTGTTTAAAGCAACATTTTACACCAATTTTTCAAGTAAACTGGACTTTTTTATTTTTTACAGTGAAGTTTGTGTTACATTTTGTTTATTACAGTGTATCAGCAGTGCCAGGTCAGATAACTCCTGGGGAATGCAGACTTTTACATGATGTGAATGAAAAATGTGTCCTCAGAGTTGTTGTTTGGTTTACAGTGTATGAGAATAAAATCATTAATTTCTTCATTTGAAATGATCATCATTTGAAATGTTCATCATGCATTCATTACTTTGAAGAATGTATCCTAACTCTGAATACCCACTGGTGCCTGTATATAACAAATCTTGTCATTGAGTAGTTCATTGACAAACATTCTTGAACTGAGCAAAGATAGCCAGGATACTAAGATGATGCACATCAGTTAGTCTTAGAATGATAAAATGCCTCACCAAAATTTGTTTTTCTTTGGGTGTTTGTTTAGTGCATGTTATGCAAGCTAGTGAATAGGTCTTCCAAAGGTTAAAGATATATTTGAAGGAGCAATGTCTACATTGCTTACTAGTAGGCTACTACAAATGTGGAACTTTCCTTCCAAGAAAATAGCCTTCCTACTTTGTCATACCAAACATATAGAGTACACTAACATAATTTCACAACCATGTTGAATTATGTCTTCTAAAAACAGGGACACAAAATGTCCCAGAGTTTCATCTGTTTGTAGAGGGATTCATCAATTTATGTGTTGTTACATGTATGTAAACACTTGCAACATCATTTGCTTGCTTTTGACTAGGGTTAATCTTTGACATGATGCTGTCCACTGTCATTATGAAATTCCACTGCAGTTGCTCAGTCAAGCAAGGAAATAACACAGTCCAAACTCTGACATGAAAATCCTCTGTTGTTTTCTAATAACCATCTTCGTAGTGTGGGCAGAGGACAGTGGTATGGCATTTCTGATATTAATACTGACATTTCATGTTTTGACTTTTAGTATCCTGCAAAATTCTGATCTCACGCTTACCTTGAAGTTTGGTCTCTGATGCTTGCTGAACTCTCATGTCAATCAGCTTTCACTGTTAGCTTTGATTTATGGTGGTATAAGGCATAACTAATGGAAATCCTCAAAGTCAAAGATATTTGTGCTTTGCATTGTGCTTTTACACTTCAAACCAAAAAAAGATGTTTGCTTTTGTTCTATTTACAGGATTAAGATATGAAAAAGAAAAAGTTTGTGGACAGCTTAACGGCCTGGGGAAGCAGAAATTCAAAGGGCTGTATGTATCGTCAAAACCGCCATCCCATCCTGTGTCTTTTGGTTTCTGTTCTTCCTTTTCTTTTGCTAAGTAGCTCTAGCATTTCCCATTGGTATGCTCTACATATGTAATTATACACTAAATTACCGTGGCATTTGCCGTTTGCAAAATTCAACAGTAATTTATCAGGAGGTTAACATTTGGCATGTAATACTTTGTGTGGAACTAAAAATAGTGAAATAGATAGAAAGTATTATTTTTCAAGTCAATATTTAACATACAATTGAGATGTACTGGAAACCCTTTGCTGCTTAATTAACCAGGTATTGTGTATAATGCATCATTAATCATCATAGAGGCTAGTCATGTGCATTCCATAACATAACATTTGCTATTGATAATCCCAGATGTTTACTTTCTCTCTGTATCTATACATGTGTGAATGGTAAAGGAATGGTTTCGTATTTGGTATGAAAAGTAGAATATCTTTTCTCTCCAGCGTATCCATGTCAGTATGTGCTGACAAAAACAAATGCACATGCAAGAAACCTATTTAACTGAATAATATTCTTTGAATTAGTTTTGGATTGTGTTATTTTATAACAACTGTTATATAGTTAAAAAACTGCTCAGAGATCCCACCCTTGATGGGTGAGTACACTTTTATAGCAGCTGTCATAAAATTGCTCTCAAAGCATTTATGACTGTTCCATAGGACATGAGTCAACACTCATACCCAGCCTTTCATAAATGTGAAAGATATAATAGTGATAACTTATCAAAATAAAAGTCATATGGTCTCAAAGCATCATCACCGTTTTTGTTAAATAATTACTGGTCTCACTATTAAATTACCCATATGATCCTCTTCACCCTTTGAAAATATTTCAAGTCTACTCTAAATGTCACTTTACTATAGAAGTTGTGAAGTAATCACTTATCTGAGTTTAACACTGAGGTAAACTACATAGAGCTGACCAGTAATTATTTGTGGGCCCTGGAAGAGTTGGACACATTCCGATTTGAGTGGGCAAGGCAGCAAAAGATTATAATTACCTGCAAAGGTTACATGAAATCTTTTTTATGAAACATTTAAACGATATGCTTGTGTTCTGTCTCTCTGACACTGCACTTGCCCATTGCCTCTGATATGGACAAGAACAAGTACAGGTTTAAAACAAAAACGGCAATGCTGCTTTGAGGCAGGTAATTACAATATTTTATAATATTTATGAATAAGTTATGTATACACCATTCAAGTAAAGTGTTACCAAAAATTTCTTGAAAGAACAAATTGCTTTTCCAATCTTTTTGCCCACTTCAATCACAGCTTCAGTTTAGTACTTTATGACTAGATGGAATCACAGAGCACGCACCAATATGTCCTTGGTTTCAAACAAACTTCCAACAGCTTATTTTTTTTGCAGTTCATTTCCCACAAAATCTCTTGGCTCCCAAACAGACACATAATCACTCAAAGAAACTCAAATAAAGAAAAGCTTGCCTGCAATGTAATAAGTGAGGACAATTCTGATTGATTACCTTTTATTTATTAATTTATTGATTTGGCAACACACTCACCTATTTGCTCTTCTGGCTGTCTAGTTTCGTAGCCGTTTACAGCCAAAAGTTCCCCAACAGCACCCTGGAGGAGGTGATGTGCCTGGCAGATGAGATGCTGAAGCTGGGAGAGAGGTGCTGTGTGGAGGGGGCCAGTGATGACTGCTATGACAAAGGGGTGAGGCCCACCGCAGACCACACGTCTGTCACCAGTCTGATGGATGTGGCACTTCATAGGTGGCTGGTAGTAGAGTTCACATTGTTGTCAGCTGCACTTGAAGAAAACAGCAGCACAGTAGAAGAATTAGCATTTACAATATGTCTCTTGTCCTCAATTTTCAATCTACTGGATCCCCTTGTAGAGATGTCATGGTAGGTTGCGGATCAGAAACTAGGGAGGTTAGTTATTGCATCACACACTTACACAATGCAGTGCAGCCATTCTGGTGACAGTCACATATTATCAGTGTATAATATCCTTAAAAATGCATGTATGTATGTATTTGTTTAATTGTTTATTTCTGACGATATTTAGAATGCATGTCTTTAAAGCCATTTTTTCGCCTCAAAATTCCATACAAAAATCCTATTGATTATAAAAATTTGTGTAATTATGTCAGATCTGATACAAATAAGCTATAAAAACAGGATCTAAAAACAGCTTGATTCAGAATTTCTCAACCTGACCTTTTCTTTCCTTTGTCCTCATTCTTGTGGAAAAAAAACAGTGGCAGTTGAACCGTAATTGCACAAGAACCTTCTCCAAAGAAATGTCTTGACTGACACATTGGAGCTGCAGCCTCATTAAACAGGGCACAGAACAAACATAGTGTGCTGGGGCAAAGGGCAGTATCTGGCATTTGACCATGCACTGAGGGGTTTGAAAGGGTTTTCAAGGTGAAAAAGGCACATGCTAAGGATGAGAATGTAATTGTGGCTTGATTGATTAACAATCGTATTAACAATATATTTCATCAATTAATTACTAAATAGTTACCACAGATTACTCTATGATCAGCACTACTGGCTTAAATCTTTGGTTACTGCAGTATTACTATAGAATTACTGTGGTAGTTACATAAGGAATAATGGCCGCTGAGGTGTGCTATTACTGCTGTACAGAATTATAAAACGAGGTAATAGACTTCGTGACCCGAATGTGGATTGGAGTTCCCTTTGGGAAAATAAATCCCCTCAAGACTGTTAGGACTTATTTTCCTATAATGACTGGCAGATAATACATTATCCATTACGTAATTACTATTTTTTCTCCTCCTGTCCAGGCCACAGCAATTTCAGACAAATCTTGCCAGGTCGACTCACCTTTTCCCAAACATCCAGGCATTACCAAGTGCTGTGCCAAGGTGGACTTGCAGGAGAGGAAGATGTGCCTGGCCTCCCTGCACTACTCTGCTGAGGAGCTGCCCTCCCTCCTAGAACCCACCAATGAGGAGCTCTGTGAGCAATACACGCTGGATCCGATTGGCTACTCCTCCAGGTGAGCTGCACCCTGTGATATTATGTTCTCATGACTGAGTAAAGAGAAGTAATTTAGCTTATTACTACAGGATATCTCATAGAAACTTGACAAAAGTCAGTTACACGTTCCAATTGGCTGACAAATTAATTTGAAAATAATTTGAATACTGGTAACTTTGAAAATGTTGAAACTTCTTGCCTTGAAATGAATCTTTCATCTCATCTCCCTTCATTGTTTCATCTTTTAATGCCACTCTCTTTCTCTCTTGTTCTACAGTTTGAAAAGTGTAATGGTAGCCTACCACAACAAATGTTTTAATCATAAGCTCTATACTCTGATTCAAGATTCAAGTCTTCAGTACATCTCATTATACTAGTATAAGAAAGTACAATTCTTGTGTTTTTGCTCTTCAAAAATAAATAATAATAGAGAGAGAGAGAGAGAGCTACCCCATATCGGTCGTTCCATCGCATTACCCCATATCGGTCGTTCACTCAAACAACATCATTGCTGCGGCAAAGAGAAATACTATTGGTCAAGATAATGTCGGCCTATTTCACCAACATTACTGCAAGTGTGTGTGTTGTTGTTTGTAGTCATTATGGTGAATTTTTAAAAAGTATGCACTCAATCTGCCATAAAAGTAATTATTTTCCTCCAAATATTTTTTGTGATCTTAAAATGAAAATTATTATCCAAATGTGAATGTTATTTTCACTGTGTTGAAATCATACTTTGCTGACACTTCCGTCAAGATCTAATAGTCTTGAGGTAAAGAGGCTATTTTTTTATTTTGAGACGGATGATTCAAATCCAGACCAGTGAGTGATTTTTGCAATACAAGTCAATGCTCTGTTAGACAAAAGGGTTTTCTTGTGATTGTACTTATAGAAATAATGCAAACAACACACTTTTGAACAGAAATCATTAAGGCTATAGAATTAAGGACAAAGAAGTGACATAAGAATTTAGCCTGGGACAACGGTCTGGCAGCGCTTGTCATTGCCACTGTTCCTCCACGACTTCTACCACTTCGTTGAATAGCCGTGCCACCTGATGTCCCTCTCTCATGCAGAGCAAGTCTGTGAATGGATTTAATTCATTCCATTAGAAATGCCTGTTCAAATAAGTTGGACTGTGGCAAGTAGGAGTAGGCTATCAGCTTCTCTCATTTTTTTCTGAAAAGCATGATGTTTTTGCATTAGAAAACAGAAAACTTCCTGTGTTTTGTCTAGGCACATCACTGACATATGATACAGGCAAGTCTTTTTTTATACTGCCACCAGCAGGAACTACCAAGAACTACCGAACATAGCTGTAACCTGGCTGGAACGACTGCTCTCAGGTAGTCGCTCCAACCACCAAAATTTCTGAGTTTGTTTGTGATTTGTCGTTGGAACTAGTGTTTGTAGACAAACCAAATTTGCGAACGACGGTTCAAACAATCAAGTTTCTTTTAGCCAACAATGGTTTGTAGAAACACACCCCTGGTCAGTGTGGCTATCCCAGGTAAGGTCTTCTGTGATGTTAACACCAAGGAACTTATAGTTGTTTACCCTTCCCACTGTAGAACCATTGATGACAATGGGGTCCAGTTTATCTCCTTTCTTCCGGAAGTTTTTTATAAACTCCTTGGTCTTTGCAATGTTGAGAGAAAGGTTGTTGTCCTGACACCACTGCGTTAAGTTGTTGACTTCGGTCCTGTAAGCTCTCATCATTGTTGGTAATCAGGCCAATTACAGTGGTGTCATCAGCAAACTTCATGCTGCACAGTCTTGAGTGTACATGTGACCCCTAGGGGGCCTTTTAGTTCAGTCACAAATTGATAACCAACAATTTGATCTTTAGGAGTTTACAAGCAGGCTATCCCAACAAAGGGAAATTAATGGAGAGAGAGGGACTGGAGTATTATAAAAATAAAGACAGTTTAATATTTTATTTTTTCAGATGGACTTACACACAAGGAAACAAACACTAGGCCTTTGGGTATCAAACTCGGGGACAACAAAATACAACACCAAGGTGCTTAAATAAGAAATACTCAAATAGAGAACAAACATGTATCAATAAGCAAACACGGAAGATATTAGGCACATCACGGTCACACACACAAGGCAATCATTTGCACTCTGCAAACCAGTGACAACACAGAGCGATTATTACCCCTCCTGAACATTGCACTAACCCACTGGCCTAAAATACAAACATTACATATAACGACCATATAGACAGACACACATACAGCAACATAAGCAAGGAGAGACTACTGGGCAGCACGGTGGGCCCCCCTCCCACACACACACACATGCTCTCTCTCACTTACGCATTCACATAGACGTCTGAATACTAAAAACAGGCACAGGAAAAACAGTGGCCAAGGTGGCGTACGGCTCCTGTATGAACACAGGCCGCTGTGCTGAACCAGGAGCTTGTTTAGTTGTAATTCCATAGCGATCACGTTATTCGGTTTGGTAGTTTCTTTTCACTCGTACATTCCCAGGCCAACTATAATACAGAGATGGCGAATGAACATGACTACATATACACAAACATTCCGTAACACACACACACGTGAGGGAGAAAGGAAGCCAGTGAACTTACATTCTCGGCGCAACAACAAAGTCAATACGTTGGCCGTGACCACACTCTAAGCAGGTGACTATAGATAAATAGAGCGCAAATCAATGCAGGCAGTGACTAAAAAGAACTTGAACGTGGCACATGTGTGAAAGCAAAGGAATTACAGTTTCGTTGGAGCCCGCAGACAAAATTCGCAGCTGGCAATGACTTGTTGAGATAGACTAGACGTAACCACTCCGCTGAACTCACACACAAACACCAGGACAAGCTGCAAAACAATGCAATGGTCTTGAAACCAAACCAGATTCATGCCAACCATGAGCCCAAAGAACTTACATGAACTGGCCCGACTACCAAGCCCAGAGAACCACAAGTCTGTGTAGGTGAGCACACAATAATCCAAGACACCACCACCTTCCTAGATTTAAAGGTGCAGCGCCAAGCAACCACCACCTGATTCAATCAGGGCTCAATTCCAGCTGCCTACGTCCTACCCGCTACATACAGAATAAAGGAGAGGGCTCAGGACACAACCCTGAGGACCACCTGTGTTGATGGTCAAGTGGATTGAAGTGATGGAGCCCATTCTCACCATCCGAAGATGCCCTGACAAGCATTCTAAGATCCAGCTGCATAGACTGGTGTGTAGACCAAGACACCTGGGCTTGCTGTCAAGTATACTGGGGACAATGGTGTTGAATGCAGAGCTGTAGTCTACAAACAGAATCCTTACATAAGTATCCTTCTAAAATACTCTGATGTGTATTCAGGCCATAGTGAACCACATGACAAAATCCACCTGGCTTACACCCCTGGATAATAACACTATTATAACTGACAGGTGTAAATAACACTATTATAAAAGATTGCATTACATTTTCTAAAAGGCAAATAAATGCACACATATGCAGAGCATCCCAGTGTAGATGTTCATGTAACTCTGTTATATTTCAACTGTGAAGGCAGATGTTTACAACTGATCTAACTGCAGCACTTTCTAATGAACCTTTAGTCACTTTACAAATGACCCACAAAATGAGTTGGAAACGAGTAGCCTAGTTCTTGCCCGAGGCACTTTGCATGGAAAAAGAGCCTGTCTACAGGGCATCACTTTGATGTTGAGTGCACTGGTTTCTTATCGAGATCTCAGCACTTGTTCCTTTCAGTATATGCTACTCTTTTATTGCATTCTGTGCTTTTTTTCACCAGACAGTAATCCACGATGAATCGCCACGTGTCACGTGGAGGTTAACAGGACATGCTGCATCCCCTGTGCACACATGATAAGGCAATGCTATAACATTGGATCAGCAGTATAGATTTAATTTAGCAGCCCACTGCAGCGCAATAACAGCTGGCCAGCTGAGGGTCGGGAAAGATTAAGGCCTAACCTCCCACTTAATACAATCTTCTCCATTGACATTTCACTTGAAAGAAGAACATATTTTGAAGCAGCCTGCGTCAAAACAGTTATCATTTTGATCTGTGAAAGCAGAGACATTTCAGACACTTAACTGCCATTCTGGTCTGCACCAGTGGCTCTGAACAATAGTACAGTCCTCATTCTCTGTCTCAGTCTCAGACCCAATATGCTGTTTCCTCAATGGATGAAAAAAAAACAGACATCATTCGCCTGCTTTGACTTTGCATTCTGACACAGTAATTATAGTAAATACGGAGTTAATTTTTAAGACTCTATTTTGTTTTTCTCTTGTTCCTCTTGTTCCTCTTGTTGGATCCTGTGCACTATTCATATGATTTGTGAGGTCGACTAAAGAGTTCATTTGTTGACGTGCTTGAAATTGAATTAATGACATGAATTGACAATAATGACTCAAAGAGAAATACTAATGATGTACTGAGAGTGAAATCTTAAAATGGCAGGTGTCAGAGGTTCATTGTCCAATACAATGACACAGTTTGTGTGTTTTGTAAAAAACAGTGGAGCAGGCATCAATAGAGCCCAATGTTAGTGAGGTTCCAGTAGATGTAAATTTGCAATGTTGTGACAGTTGACGTAGCCTAGTAGTTGTGAATCATTTCAGATTTTTGACACTTTAATGGCTTTGACCTCAGTTTATGCCAGTACATTTTCGCTTGGTCAATGGCTCTGTCTATCAAAACTCACAAAGCACAAAAACTTCTCATTATTTTGCTCTTGAAATTCATTTTTTTCTGTCAAATATAAGATGTTATTAAATTATTTGTTAGTGTTTATGTACCACCACTATTCAGAATCAGGACATAGCTGTTAGCAGACACATAGATATGATTAAATTGGTAGGAGAGGATGCAGCACCAAACCCAGCTGAAATAAAGGGAGAGAAGACTTAAAATAAAATAACTGTAGGACTAACATCACTGTAGTAAACATTGTCCTAATTAACAACAGGGTAATTTTTGTTCAGGCTTCCTTTGTGGGTTTTAAAAAAGAGAAAAGTATTCACCACTGTCCACATCTGATAGGTGTCATTAAGACATTATGTATGTTTACCCATTGTTACGTGTCCCTTTCACTTCATCTGTAATCAGGTCAGATCTGTAGACTGTTATATGAACATCCTCTAGAACATAGACAATGTTTATGTAGACTTATTTTTTTTTAGACTTATTGAGATTCTTCATTCTGAATCAGCATTCTGAACCTGATTAGAGGAGTATTATCAGATAAACTATGAATAAACTATGTTCTGTTTTATTACATTAACAAAGCCTAGAATGCTTCATCTTGGATTCTAAACTATCTTTGCTGGAGGACTCTCCTGTCTCCTTTGTTAGAAGCATCCTCTTAAATTTGGAGTTCATCCATATGAACATGTACAAACCCTTAGGTCACTGAGAAGAAAACCCTCCTAAACACAGTTATTGGATCATCCAGATTTTGTGTGACCTGTTTTGCCAGGTTATGATTGTTTATCCCCACATGAAATTTCAGTTCAGCCTGAAAATCCTCTTAAACATAGTCATTGGATCATCCAGATTTTCTGTAACCTGTTTTGCCAGGTTATGATTGTTTTCCCTCATGAAATTTCACTGAAGTACAGGACAAAGCAGTTATTCTTGAAGCTCTCACCCGATGGCCTCTTTCTATGAGGGCGTGATAGAGGATCCCACAGGTCCCAACAAATCCTGTTTTTTTTTTATTCCCTTGCAAGGTACGTGTACGAGCTGGCCCGCCGGCACCGCAGCGTGCCCACGGGGTTGGTGCTCAACGCCACAGGCAGCCAGCTGAGGAAGCTGCAGAATTGCTGTAAGCCTGCCCCCTCCACTGTGTGCTTTCTCAATGAGGTACGGCTCAATGAAGCAGTCAAGAGTGTTTTTTTCCTGTTTTTTTTTTATTATCATGTCTTTTTCACAGCCAGGCTTTAGATGGACTTCCAGGGAAAGCTGCAGAGATGTCTTATTTGGCAGATGAGAGTAGGGTAGAAAGAGCCGAGCAGGGACTCCATGTTGTCCTCTTTGCATTCTTAACATGAGCCTGAAACATTTATCTCAGAAATATATTTGTTGCTGTTGAGAGCAAATGTCCACAGTAGTTTAGTAAATAAATCAACTATTTCATTTCATTTTCTTCATATATCTTATCAAAAATGAGAGCTCAGAACACTTAATACACAAGCAGTCCCTGGGTGAGACATACATCAGGTTTGTGGGTAAAATAGGCCCATTAGGGGTTGTGTTCCATTGCTAGGATTATGAAACTTTACATTCCATTCCATTCCATTTAGCAGACGCTTTTATCCAAAGCAACTTACAAAGAGAGGACATAAACAATTGCATCCAAAGTGTACAGTGTTCGCAGGCAAAGAATAGAATAGATGTAATAGATAGAAAGATAGAAGTACTAGTGCAAAAAGTTACATACACAAAGGTCACTACTACTCTATATGAAACTACGCTATATGAGGAGGGTGGTCAACTCTGAACCTTATTACCCCTATTTTATTTAGAAGGCCATGGCTGGGAAGCTTTAGAATTTAACACTGGTTCTGGTTGGCCAGTGGGCTACAACAGAACTGATCGTCTAATTTGACTTAATTCATGGTTGAAGCCAACAAGAAGCCATTCAAAAAGTTGTATGTTTTTGACCTACACTTAAATGCTACATCAACTGTAGCAACAGGACTAACCTGATTCCTTTGTGCGACAAATTCTGTGTACTTTTCAGCCGTGTTTGCCAAAGGTCTGGTAGGTAGTTTTACTCTTTCTGATCATACTATATCTGATCATGTGACAGGTAGTCAGATAGTCAGTCATTGAAACAATGACAAAAGATTTGCCATCAGCATTAAACTGCTCACTTATGCTATCGTGATGTTAAACAGTAGCTTTATGTGTCTCTCCATAAACTGCAGTCAATGTATACAGTATCTTACCATGTGAACATACCTGTCAGTGTGGTTGTTTTTCAGCAAGATTGCTGTTGTCTAATAAATACTTAACAATGAAGTGATGGTCTGCCTTCAGATGGAAAACTTTGCTCACTTTCACAGAGATTTCAAGAAAGACACTTCAACATTTTTCTGAGGTTCACCTCAAATGTTTGTCACAACAATGTCAACCTGAAGTCATACAAAATTGGGTAAATATATATCTATTTATTATTCATTTTGTCAATTCAAGGCTGAGGTCTTTCATGTCATTGTGACTGGTGTGGCTTGGGGTTGTGTGGATATTTCTACATGTACAACAAATGGTCCCTTATCCTTATCGACAATAAGAGCATTCTTCATCCTTAAGGTTTGTCATAGAAGTGATGTGTTCAGAAATGTTACATAATTTGAAGAAACATCAATAGAAACATAATTGATGGTAGTTATCATCACAAAAGAACATTTGGGATGAGGCCTGGTGTATTATGGAATGTTTTTTTTTACCAGAACATTTTCCAGATGTGTAATTATGAAATCATCACCACCACCACCATCACGGTGAGGTGCACAAACGTGTCACAAATGTGAACTTGTTATTTGCATAACAGATTGACAGCCTACTTTGGAGCCCTGCTGAAGATTCCATTTGAAAAAGCCCAGTCCATGGCAACAGACTTTCAAGGTGGTCTCTCAAAATGTTGTTTACAACCCAACCAAGAATGCATCATTCAAGAGGTAAGAAATCCAAAAGGACTTGTCCAGTGAGCTGCTCTGCCAAACACAAGTAGCTATGCAATTTGTGCTAGCAAAGTTTGGTAACTGAACAGCTGCAGAGTAATTTAGGGTGGCAAAAGATTATTTTATTAGCTAGATTCTGAAACGGAAGAGAGGGCCATGATGGGGCAGGAGGTAGAGGAGTCGCTCGGTAATCGAAGGGCTGCAGGTTTTGAATTCAGCTCCTCCTGGCCATATCAAAGGCTGTTCCTAATATGCTGGTTGGCACCTTGCATAGCAACCTCTGCCCGCGGTATGAAAGTGTGTGAATGGGTAAATGTGAGGCACATAAAGGTTTTTCACGATATAAATACTGTCCATTTTCTAAAAGAGAGATGCCACACAATCTAAAGTGGACCTCTGGTAGGCCATGAGCACCATGGGAGTGTGTTTGCAGAACGAAGTGTTGAAAGTCGAAAATCGAGGGAACAGATCAAAGAATAAATCCTCTTGATTTATAAAAACAAACTGTGGTATTTGTCTTGCTGTGCATTAAAAAAAAAAAACACCAAGTGCTGCTGACTATAGCCTACGCAGTGTTTGCATAAAAAGGCAAATATTTGTTATGTTCAGAAAGGCTGATTATTAGTGCAGTTAGAATGTAACGTAATCTGATTTGAGATTAAACGATTGTGTCTTTCTGCATGTTTTTCTTCTTTATCCTGGTAAATCACTAATCCCCATGCAGTGCATGTATGTACTGTTTGAACAAGACATTTTTTTAACACACATTTACACATTTCTCCAATAGCCAGGATAACAGCTCAGGTGCAAACACAATTGACAATGTAAACATGTTGCTATTGCAGTTCACCAATTTCCAGAGGGTCCTTTGCGATGAATCATCACTGGGTATCACTTCTGAGCCACTTAAGAAGTGCTGTGGCAAGGCAGCCTTGGAGACACTGACATGTGTGGAGAACCTGGAGAGGGAGCTTCAGTCACTCCCAGACATCCAGCCGCTCTCCCCATCTCTCTGCCTGCCAGACGGTCCACAAGAAACAGAGAGGTAACCGAGCTTATTGCACATGCAAATAAACACCTAGCAATAAATGCAAATGCCAAAATCCCATCATCTAAGTGCTGGCATTTCGCCTAAGCTATGCATTATTGACTTATTAAATATGTATAGCAAAGAAAATGGAGAATATGGAGAATGCTGAAAATGCCAAGAATGCCATCATCACAGCCCAAGTGTGAAATTGTCCTTTACAGCAATGGCAGCTGTACCTGTTTGGAGCAGTTTGAACCATATTTGTGCAGCGGCAAGGGCGACTAACTTGGAGCAAATGTGTAACACGCAGCATTATGAATGAAAAATCTAGGTTAAAGAAGAACTAAAAGTGTGTAGTTGTGACAGTTCTGACTGTTTTGAGATTTACAGTTATAATCACGTTCAGGAAAAGGTAAGAATGATAATCAACCAGATTGCAAAACAGTCTTATGATAGAAACAGTAGTTGTAATATAATGAAAAAGTATGCTAACATTGATACCTGTCATACACACTGTACAGACCGATAGAACCATTCATAACCATATGAATGTTGGCAATGTGTTTCTGGAGGATGTATCCTGGAGAAAACCAAGAGGATTGATTGTTACTTCTTTTATATAGGGCCTGAAGATCATTGGAAACATAGTCAGGCTATGTGGTCTTTCATTCAACTTGAGAGTCATGGCATTTTGAATTCACAGTAGTCGTGCATTTCATTAGTCCAAAAAAACTCTGTCTGTGTAGACCACTGGCGTGATATGACAGTCTTATTAGAGATTTAAATATAAAGACTTCTGTCCCCTCCAGCTGGGACAAAGTGAGCATGTTGTGAGCTGTCTTTGTTAATAACATCTCTCAGTGCTGTAATCCATTTCTTAGTAAAACTGTGTGCTATCATTGCCACCAGCAAGTTTGCATGTTGAGCGTGTGGATGAACACATTGTTTGTACAAATAATGACACTTAGCTGATATAAAAATGAGAATCGCCTCATTTATAATTTATAATTGTGCTCATTTATTATTGATCAGTGTGAGAGTTTTTGGAAGCTGAATTTCTCCCCTCTGTTGAAAGTGAAAGTGAATAGTCTATTTCTTCATTAACAGGAATGCTATTGTAGGACATCCTCCTCCTGAATTACCAAAAGCAATGTGACTATAACTCAACACAATTACACATGAGTTTGTGCACTAATGAGAAATCATTTTAATGGAAACTTGAGCACGTTCCACATAGCAGTCAAGGGGTTAGCAACAAGAGTTTCTCTCTGGCACGTCGGCGATGGTGCACAGCCCCTGTTTTTATACATTAGAAAAAAGTTTGGCTGTCTCATTTGCTGTAGAGCAGCCCTTGCATGTTGTAGGGTGTGTCTTCTGTAGGGTGACATATGGTGATGCACCTTATAGGCTTTAAACATTTTTCCACGAGACGAATCACAGTGGTTGCACCAGAGATTGTTCAGTTTGCGCAACAGTTATGGCAAGAAGTCACGATGGTTCGATCATTTGGGTATATCCCTCTTGGATATTATGGGCAGAAGTGCAACACCCACTGTCATTTTGAGACAGCACGAAATGAAAAATCAAGCAAACATACAAGTGTTCAGAATTCAAGCGCGTATGGAATTTAGAATAATGATTCATTTATTTTATATTTTATGAAAACTGGCTTCAACATGTTCCTAAAGTGCTGCTTTGCATCCAGACAGAACGGATTCAACATATTTTCACGTTGGAAATGTGGCGCCATAATTATGCATAGCAAAAAAAAAAAAAAAAAAAAGTCTGTTTATTGGCATGCGAAGGAACAAAACCATTTCTTATTTGCACTACATGTCAAAAAGGTTGCCAACCCCTGTAATACTCCATCACCATTATAATTGCTGTGTGCTGCAGGGATTTCCACGCTTAAGACAGGGAGATATATTGAACGTCACTGCAAGATGACTCAAGATCTCTATTTACTGGTGGAGCACTGTGAAAGGGGGTTTGAATCATCAGATAATATGATCCATGTACCAGAGTTGAGTGTTTGTTTCCTCTGAAGCATCACGTACAGTTTGCTATAACAATTCATATATCACGTTTGCGTATGCAACACAAAATGTGAACACATATTATGTGGTGTGCAATGACGTAATTGCAACTGGGTTGAGTTTTAGATGGTCTGAGTGTAAGATCTTTTTCCATTTATTTGTATGCTGTTGAGAGCTGAGAACTCATTCACATATTTATTTTTGTACCCCTTAGAATTGATCCAAGTACCCCAATTTGACAGGTACTGATTTAATACGTAATAGAAAGAGGTTATGTGAAATGTGTTCCACCCTTCCATTCAGCCTTCTGATGGAAATGTTTCTGCAAAGATCTGTCTTACATTTTATTTATTTTCTTCCCCAGATATTTATTCCAGATTGGAGCCAGGCTTCTCGCTACCTCTGTACCAGTTATCACAACAGCCCTGGACCATGTGAAGGACAAAATAGAGACCTGTTGCTCAGACTCCAACATCCAAACCTGCATGATTCAGAAGGTAAAAAACAAATTTCCATCTCCATCTCCCAGTTGGTAAACAACCCTTTTTGTTGCATACAGCACAAATTTTCCTTTGTGGTAAAATCCATACTATCAGCAGGACTCATTCACCAACCATTCTTGTGAAGAAATCTTTTCTTAAACCTCACTTACAAAAGGTTTTTGCATTCGCTTTGTTCACAGGTAAAAAAAATCTACTCTTAAGCAGTGACATAATAGTGCAAAATAATTGGTTGTTACATTTGCATCGGTTCTGCAGTTGTATAATAAAGTAAGCTTGGCTGGTATTTAGCAGATACTTTCATTCAAAGTAACACATGCTTGCAACGTGGGATTCAGTAATCAAACCAGGGTTGAGCGACAACCACTGCTCAACCACACTATATCACAGGATTTAAATCTTTGAAATGGGATGACAAAAAAAAAGGATATTGGTGAATAATGCCCAATGTTACTATCTCAAAGAAGGAAGAGGAACAGCAATGGAATATCATTCATTTTCTTTGAGAACAGCCTTTAGTCTAGCTAAAGAACATACACACTCACATAGCCTTGATGACTCACTATTTAATTATCTGAGCCCTGTCAATATCGGCCGCCTGGTTTCTCCCTGCGATGAAAGGAAATGTGCCCCGGCTTGGCGCTGTCTTCATTACGACTTCTCCCAATTAGTCCAAGCTGCTTTCATGCAGTTTGGCATAGGGTGGCAGCGCGAGAGATGTTAACAGGGATCCCACTGGAGCGAGGCCTAGTCCGAAGGGCTGCTCTCCTCATTAGCATCCACACTATCAAGGCTGCCTATCCTACTGGATCTCTAATTAACCATGACAGGCGTGTGGTCATTGCAGCAACCCCCCCCCCAAGATGGGCCTAGGAGCAAGGCGGGTGGGATTTTTTTTTTCTTTTTTTTTTTTTCGATTATGACATTGTTCTGTTCTGACTCCCCTGAAAGTGACGGCGGTGATTGAAAGCATGTCTTCATTTGGCGCTCCTGTGTGAGTGCTCTCACATTCCTCATAATGACTCTTCTTCCTCCTCCTCTTCATCTTCTTCAGTTTCAGAGCTAGACACTTTTTTCATTGAGGAAGAGGCACTGAGAGCTTGTCCTTATAACACACTGATGTTGTAAAACAGGGCTTGTGTTCGACCAAAAATTAGCTTGACACTTGCCTTACAAAATGGATGGCCACAGCTTTTAATATTTTGAATTTTCTACTTTTACTTTCCATTTCTTTTTACTGCTCACAGTATGTGAGGACAGGACAGGACAGTGACTATATCAAGCATGTCCATGCTAAGACGTGTCTGAAGACTCATCCCATAAGCTTTTTCTGGTCAAACCCATCTTTGACCTTTTCTAAAAATATGTGAGTGGGCCTAAATTCTGCAATCAATGGGCAGTCTTAAACACCACCCCAATCATCTTCCTTTGAACATGTTAATTGCTGTGGACTTTCCTCTGGCAGTCTAATGTGTCTCAGAGACAAGTTAAAAGCTGCAAAAATCTCAAAGCTAGTTAGTGTCGTACCACTGCACAGTGGACATCACATAGACCAGTGCAAGTTATCTATTCTGACTACAAGTCTATGTTGTTGACACTGAAAGAGAGTCTTTTGGTTGGGTCCCAATTACTCTCAGGAACTGAAGTGTGAACATCATTATAGTTTGCCATTTTATGCCAATTTTTTCCTTGACACCCTTTACACTGTGCACCTGTAGGCTTCATTCTACCAGGCCATCCCAAGGTCATGTATTACTGTTTTGAAGACAGGCATTGCATGCATGAGTACTGAGTATTTTTGTTGTTGTCAGTGTCGATATATTTATTCAAGCACACTTGCCTTTCTATCACTGAATACATTTGCAGTTGATGCTTGAGGCAGTGTAGGCCTACTCTCTTGGCACAGCATCAGCTGTTTACTTGCCAGCAACATTTCGAATCATTCTGTCAGAGATTCTAAAGAGGATGTCGGAAGCTATAATGGCCAGTCTGACAGCTTAGATAACAGGTTAACCAATGTATTTTTGTACTGTTGTGATATCTTTGTGAGGTTATTCAGCTTTGGCAGTTCTGGTTATTTGAGGCAGCTTATGCATTGAGCTTAGCTTCATATACAGTCACATCACCCACAACAATGTACAGCAGTTAGCCACTATGGAGTGAAATTACTTAGCAGCCATGGTAGACACGTACCAACAAAATAGAATCACTGCCTGGTAACATGGAACCGACAGTAATTTATTCTAACAAAACATTTACACTTAACATCCTAATGAGCACATACCACACAGTAGGCTACTGCTTGTAATTAATAAATAAATAAATACATACATACATACATACATACATAAAACATGACAAAATAGTGTTCTGTTTTCATGTTCACATCACGCATGTGACATTCTTGCTCTCCATGACACTATGTCTGTGTAACGCTGTCCAGCTAATATTATGTTCCAGTAGAGAAAACAGCACCTTGCTATAGTTTGTTTCCTCAAGGAAAAAATTACTCACATTTTCATCAAACTGGTGATTAACGACAATCAATCTTGTATATTCACTGAACTGCATACCTCTGGGAATGTAATATAACATGATGGCTATCTAATTTTTTTTCCTTTGATAATAGGTTGCTTTATGTTGCAACATCTCAACCTATCTTTGTTTTCTGTCTTTCCTTCTGCCTGTCTCTGCCAAATTACACCTTAGGAGGAAGATGTGAAGAAAATTATAGCCCTCTTATCTAAGGCTGATGAAAAATGCACAAAGTACTTCAAACTTGACATGCCTTCTTTCAAAGCCATGTAAGTTGCCTACCTTACTCTACTCCACAGGCTACTAATTAATCAGGTCTAGACATCTGATAAGAGCCCCTCTCTCCCCCTTCTAAAAGAAGTATTAAAAAACATGATGAATGTCATAATTTGTTTAATTGATTTTACTTTTGACCTGCGGGGCTGGTGATAAGAGGAGCCAGAGGCCTGTAGAGAGAGGTCCTATAATGAGACTACAAATTAGTTGCTAGTTGATACTCACTGACCCCAACTGGAGAGTGTGTGTGTGTGTGTGTGTGTGTGAAAGAGAGAGAGGAGATGGGAGGGAAGAACACAAGGAACACTTGTGTTGTGTGTAGTCACAGTTGTTGCTATACACTTTGTGCATCATGGCACATCATACAGATGTTTGCATTGACTATGAATCGTCCCTTAAAGGCGATCCACATCCCTAAAGCATTAGTAATCTAACTGCACATACTGTATATTTCTGCCAGAAGCCTCTACAGGCTGCCCGTTTCAATGACAGCTAAAGGACATTGTTTGGCATATGACGTAAAGCCAAATGCCTAAAACCCCTGTAGCTGTTCTAAGATTTCTTTGTTCTTCTGCTAGGAGATATATTTCTTGTGTGTGTGTGTGTGTGTGTAATAATAATGTCATTCTTGTTTGGAGTTTGAAATGTGGATATATCTTCCTATTTCACTCCCTTTCTCTTTCTCGATCTCTCTGTTCCCCATCCACACACACACACACACACACACACACACACACACACACACACACACACACACACACACACACATACATTGTCTCTGTGTGGCACAGGGTTGAGGCGGAAGTGCAGGGTGATGAGGCAGCGGCCAAAGCAGAGACCCTGGTGGAGCTGAGCTCCAGCTGCTGCTTCCAGCACTCACCCGCTCTACGCTGTCAGGCATTGGTGAGAACCCTGTGGATTCCACTTCCTCTTTAGACCCAGACTGGGCTGCAGAATGTCATTCAACTCCGAGAGGGTGCTAGATCATGCTTAGCAAAAGAGGGCAGTCAGGACCTCTTAACAAGAATGTAAAAAAAGGAAAAAAGACTGTGCTAGTAAGCTATTGCAACATGATATCATATTTCTGGATGATCAAAGGGATGTTCTGGGTGATGTTAACAAGCAAAAATTATATGTATGGTACATTCATATTCCAAAGGTTGGCTTGTACCCTTGATGTCTGTTAGACATGATGAAATAGTTGCAGGGTGCCCCATTTGTGTGTTAATAAGCTTTTAGAGAAGTAAATATGTGACACCCAGTACAACTGGGAACGTCAGGATAACTTACATCTACAGATAGATAGAAAGACAGATAGAGACAGAAATTTATGGTGTAATTCATTTTGGAGAAGTTTCACTGAATGACTCACTATATGGTGCTTTCTGTATGTTATTTGTTGCATAGTGATCCTTTAATGAGGGGTCGAGTACAGTCCTGCCTCATAGAGTAGCCACTTAGCTTCATATTACTGTTGGCTTTGACAGCAGCCATTGCCAGTTTGAAGTTCAGATAGTGACCAACAATTGTCTTTCTACAGCTCTGTCACTAATGAATCACTCTTTCTCGATATATTCCTCTCTATCTTTCCTCCTCTCTCTCTCTCACTCACACACACACACACACACACACTCGCGCTCTCTCTCATTCTCACTCTCTCACTCTCTCACTCACACACACACACATACACACATACACTCACACACACTCTCTCTCTCTCTCTCTCTCTCTCTCTCTCACACACACACACACACACACACACACACTCACACTCTTTCTCATCCTCGCTCTCTCATTCTCTCACTCACACACACACACACACTCACACTCTCTCTCTCTCATCCTCTCTCTCTCTCTCTCTCTCTGTTTCACCCTATCCCCTCCTCTCCCTGTGATAGATGGAAAAGCTCATTTCATATGAGAAAGGAGCAGCCGTCTAAGCCATGACCATCACCTCAAGCTGCTGCTGCTGCTCTAAATCAGTACATGCTATAAGGACTCATTTACCAACCACTCTTATGAAGAAATTTGCTTTACAGTAAACACCCGTTTCCACAGTTTTCAAGATTTTGCATTCACCATTGTTTTCTTATCTGGTATGTGTTTATAATTAAATAAAAAACACAGTATGTCCACACTTTGAGCAATGACGTGTGCAAAATATTGGTTCTTGCTCTGTCCAATTCTGCTATTGTAAAATATCACAGGATTTACATATTTTAAATGGTACCTTAAGAACAAATTTAATCAAATTCTTAAGAGGGTATTGGTGAATGAAGCTTTGTGTTACTAAATGCAATGAAACCTATGTTTAATTAACCAGGTCCTAGACAAAATAATTGCTAGTAGTCTCATGTTTTCAAACACAATAGACTGGAGTGATCTCTTGAGAATGACATGAAAATTATGTCCCCGGAACATTCTATAACATGTAATACAGCCTCATTGATATTCATAGACCTGCTTTCTCTGTTGGAAGCTCATATATTTTTATCCACACAATAAGATTCTGATCACCTTAAGTAAAATTATGCTTATAGCTTGTGTGTGTGTGTGTGTGTATTACAGTTTGACCGACTAGGAATTAAATATTCTACCTGAGGTGCATTGCTGCCCTCTTGTGGTTGTCTTTCTACATACATTCTCTGAAGATTTTGTTCCACTGAGAAGAGCACAACAAATCAGCTACTGTTTTTGTTTTTAGTTAAAGCGTATTATTTCAGTTATTGTGTGCCCATTTCAGAATATAAGCATAAAGTATGGTGTGCCCTTGGTTAACTCTCTCTCTCTCTCTCTCTCTCTTCTCTCTCTCTCTCTCTCTCTCTCTCTCTCTCTCTCTCTCTCTCTCTCTGTGTGTATGTGTGTTGGGGATTGATATGTACAGTTTTGTGTTGCTGTGTTTACTGTGGAGGACAGATTAGAGCTGGGCCCTGTATGAACAATTATTCTATTTTATTTATCTTTTTTGGAAGAAATGTATAATATCTGCGTTAAAGAAATGGTTTGGGGGCGGGCATTCAGAGTATTTTGTCCCGGGCCAAGGCTGTCAGCGGTCCTGTTTCCATGTGTAACATGAAAATCGGTGAAACTGACTGGGAGAGGGGGCCTTGTGTGTGTATAAGGCAACACTAGATGGCGCTGTGGTATAACCTATATTATGGTGATTTGTCTGTGATAAAGAAACCCTCTTTCCTCTCAAGCTTAGCATGTTGGCTTTCACAATAGCCAAATATACAGGTAACCATCATGTACATTGTTACAGCCAGCTTTAAACCATAACATAAAAATTGAGGCGGACAATAGGGTTATGGTTAACCCAAAATATGTTTATTTATGGTAATCAAAATGAATAAATAACTGCAGTCAAATGTCGAGGGGAAAAGGAGGAATGTGTAGTGTAGGAGTGTATGCGTGCGATGTAAGCATCAGTAAGCAGAAATAAAAAGTTAGAGGTAAAACGACAAAACTGTGCGAGAGAGAAAAATGCCTCAACGGTACTTAGTGCCCAAAACTCCTTAAATACTCAGCCACACCCCTGTACAGGTGTGAACAACTAATTAATTAGCAGTGCCCGGTCTGCACTGCCCGCGCAGTGGCGGCACATAACCTGATGGGGGCACGGGAGGTTTTAGTCCTATATGGTAGGCCTTCGGTGATGTTCAGATGACTTTGTCCAAAAACGTCACTATTTCAAGTCCAGAATGTATTGCCTTAAGCCAGCCAGCCAGCCAGTCATTTCAAACAAGCCCTGTGACGTTTTTGGACACGCGTCCTAACGTCACTGTAGACGTACCACTGTAGACGGACAAAAAAGACTACAGATAATTATATGATTGCAGACCTTTGGACAGCGACCCCCTCTAAATAACAACACAACACAACAAAATCAAACATTCTATTTCACAAAATGACAAAACAACACCAACCCCATCACAAATGGCAATACTCTGATTTTCAACCATGATTACTGCACTATCAATCAGCACTTGGCTTGTTAGAGTTTGTCTCTGCCTAACACTCCACCACCTATGCCGCTGGGCCAGCTGTTGTGTCATAAGCCGTGAGCCAATGGAACATATTCTTTCCATCTGTTTCATGAACCCTTTAAACTCGAATGGTTTTGATTCAGTAGATCCCAATGTTGGGGTACTGCATTTCGGAGTAGCGGGGCTGTACCGAAGCTATTTTCTGAATTTGATAGCTTTTCATTAGTTTAGTTATTTTTTGGCCATGTGGTGTGGTAGCTTTTCCATTAACTACATTTTCAGAGCTTCAGCTCAAAGTAGAAAATCTTCCATCTACGCCATGCATAGAGGATCAGTTCTTTGCAATAATATGATACATTTGTTGCATTACATGTAATTACATGTACAGGTGCCATAATTACAAAAATGTCCACAATGTGTTGAAAAATCTATTTTGTGTCTTCTATCACTTACGTGTGTACATCATAGCAAAAATGAACAGTGAAATCATACTAGAAAGCACTATATACTTGAAAAACTTCTGCAAAATGCTGCAGTCATCAAGAAATACCAGTGGGGAAATCAGTTTTTTTTTCAGGACCCAATAAAGTATACACATGCACATACTAGTCTCCTATTCTGGGTATGGTATGTTGAAATAACACACAGAGATGATTGTTTTAAAAACTTTTTACATTTATAAAAATGCTATTACTTCCTATTAGTTACTATTGTATGCCTATTGGAGAGACCTATTAGTTTGGTCACTAATAGAATCTTAGCAGAAGGTTGGATCATTTAATTTTATAGGTCTTTTCTATATTATAAAGCAACTTAGTTATGTAGTAAACTGCTTCTGCCATATTTATGAAATACCACCTCTGTCTCTCCCTTCTGCTCTATGTGTGTGTTTATGGACAAGGTATATTTTATATTTCAGGTAGGATAGACACAGAAGTCACTTAATAAAATGCAGTACAAATAAGACACAATGTAGCAGAAATGATTGCCAAAGGAGGAGTCACAAAATAAATAAAGCATGCCATGTGCTAAATCAATAAAACGACTGGAGCCTTTAAAAAAATCTGGTCCTCCATATTCAGTGTACACACACAGCATGTAAATCATAGACCCATTTGTTAGGTCAGTGTTATGCATACCATGGACATCTGTGTCACAGTATGCATACTCACACAACCCACCAACCCACCCACCCACACAGCCGCCCACCCACACAATGCACACACACACACACACGCGGATGCACACGCACATGTTCACTCTGAGGACACACACACTTATGCAGACGATTTCTCTCTTCTTCACACACAACAGTATTTCTCTCTCTCTCTCTCTCTCACACACACACACACACCCACCCACCCACACACACTCTTTGTCAATGATTCAAAGAAGCTAGTGGTGTAGACACTGAATAAATTGTTTATTTTTTAATATTCATTCATTTGAAAAATATAAATTCTAGAATAATCACCACTGTGTGTTTGTTCTATAAAGTCACAAAATGTGATTAAAAAGTTTTTAAAACACACTATAATTAATACTGTCATGGTTAACTATGCTAGAATTTGTCTTCCATGCGTTAATGCTTTAGATATTTTGATTAAATCGGCTATCCCCAAGAACACATCCCAAATATAAGTTAAAAATTCATTCTTATACTTCCAAAGTTAAAAGTTGATTTTGGAGAAAAAAATACATCAGCTATTATAACATTTGTACAGAACTACTGATTTTTGAACAACAGAAACAAATGATCAAGAAAAAATAAACAGTCATGAAAAAAAGACATTTGAAGGACCAAGATGGATATACAGGAACAAAATAAAACAAGGCTCAAAAACTTCAGGCTATCTTGCTTAACACATGCATACTCATATCTTCTTATATTGCAGATTCTTCACTTCAAACTTCTCGTGGCTGATAGCCAGCCAAATCAATCTTTTTCTTTTTGTCAAAAAAGGGATATTCTTTCAAATGAATGAGAGTCCTTTGCAACTGCACAATTGTACTTTCTGAAATTCTATGCTCACAGCATCATAAAAAAAGAAGAATAAAAAGCTGACAGAAATCTACACCATTGTTTTGTTGTCTATGGATCTCTGCTCCATCCTGTTAATGCACAGTGTTGTGAAATGTTTGTGTTGCGCCACAGAACAACTCATTGTTCTTGCAGTTCATGTTCATTTAAGCCACTTAGGTACATCATTGTTTGTGCAGTACAAGCAGTTCTAGTATTGTGAGTAAACATGATATTGTTCACTTTATCGTCTACAGAAGTCAATAGTGCCATCTGCCTACAGCATGTTTGCAATAATCATGAGACACAAACGGGAATAAATGTCACTTTTGTGCAAAATGTATCATATTTATATGACAAATTTACACATCCAAATCTTTAAAAATATATATATATGTTTATATTCCCTCAGAATCATGTTTACACCAAATAAATGTTAGAACCTTTCATTGTTAAGGGAGAATCACATTACAATATATTCCACTTATGAGGCATTGGTAAGAGATATAAAACCAGCAGCAATGCCACATACATGTCATTTAAATGTTATTAGTCAGTCCATTACTTAAAAACATATCACTATCTCAGGTATTTGTTCGTCACTCAGTCAAATCTCTTCCAATGTTTCAGAGGTGCTCTACAGTATAGCGAAAGAATATTAACATCATCATTATTATCCCATGCTTTTGTAAATATCAAAAGAAAATGAATCAACATTTATAATTATTAATAATAATCTTTACAGAATGCCTGCCACCTAAAAATAAGAGGTAGAGCTACAACATATATATATATGTATATATATTTATATATTTGTAGATATTACTTTTCCTCCCATAAGAAAAAAAAAAGATATAATTACAATGGTCCCTCATTTAAAAATGAAGGGAGAGGAATTGAAAAGAAGGAATTGGATTGATGAGTCAAGATGAAAAACAATATAAAAAGGTAAAGAATCGACTCAAATAGGCTCATCTCATGATGGACTCAAGGACGCCATCTCAAACAGTGGGGTGATTTTGCATAGTAGTTAGGAGTCACATACATTTGAGATGTAGAGTGCTTAAGTAAGTGGAAGACAAGTACTTTCACTTTGTCTCTCTCTCTCTCTCTCTCTCTCTCTCTCACCCTCTCATTTTTTCTCAGTGACAGCTTCAAGGGCATCACACACTGATCACATCATGCCCGTGGCCAGAGACAGAGGCGTGCTGTCTTTGGCCCCCTCAAAGAAAAATGCTGCACTCTTTCTCACCTTCAGAACTTCCTCAATGATAAACACACAAATGTACACAAACACACACACACACACACACACACACACACACACACACACACACACACACACACACACACACACACACACACACACGCGCACACACACACACACACACACACACATTAATTTTATCAGTGTTTCATTCGAAGTTTGTTATTTCTACTGAAAACTGGTCAGCGAAATTTGGTCCACTGGCAATTGGCAGGTGTGCGTCTCCAACGACGGCAGGGGTGGGCTGGCGGGGCTATAGCGACACCTCGGACCCTGCTTTTCCAGAAGATTCTGTTGTCATTCATAATGTCACACATGGAGGGTCTCTCCATGGTGGCAGGGGAGAAGGGCTAAAGGGACGTCTCAGAGCCCCTGCTTTTCCAGAAGTATCCGTTGTCATCCGGGTCCATGTCTATTCTAATTTGAGGCACATTTAATGGAAGTCTTTCAGGACTGTGGGGCAGATATACAGAGAGACAGTATAGAGTTAGAGACATTTCTGCCTGAAGCACTGGGCATCTGTGTATGCTCTTTACTATCTCTTCTACAGTTTATTCAGTGGAATGAAGAATGTGTCACTTCATTCCATACAAGCATCCAAAGGAAATTTCTACCACATCAGATTTTATGGAAACACTTTTAATGATACATCATACAATATCTGCAGCAAAAAAGCATGATTGTCATATCTGAGTATAGTCCATAAATAAAGGTTATGTTACTAAGACACCATGTAGGTAGAGAATCAGGGAGAGTTTGGACAATAATTCCACACTAGGGGCACTGTTGTGCAACTAGTTCAATCGACCACAAAGGGCCAGATGGTCACAGCGACACGGGTTCGAATCTGGCCTTTGGTCATCCTCTTTCCCTTCTCTCTCCTCTTCTCATCTCCTGTCTATCTCCACTGTCCTACTAATAGGACATCTATAACAGCAAAAATATACTTTAAAAAGTAATAATAATTAAAATTGATTCATTTGTCATTCATTTGCTGAAACGAATTTGAGTGTAAGGCTACAGTCTCATGTCCAAGTCTTACACTGGAGATGGCTCAGAAAAACAGACAACGCCTTCCTAGACACTTTGGTCTGTGTCTGTCCTTTGATCCTTCCAGGTAAGATTAAAGATGTCTGATGAACACAACAGAGAAATGTCCAGACGGGGAGGTGCTTCAAAGGGTGTGTTACATATCTGGGGAGCCTTTTGATCTAATGTTTTTGATTCATTCACTAAACCTCCACTTGCATTATTCAAATGATCCTGTCACTTGGCCTCTGTCTAATCTCATTGCTATCTAGTACTATCTGTTTTTGCAGTGTGACCAGACTCTCATCCATGTGTGTACGCATCTGTGGAGGAAGTGTAGCGCAAGCTGTTGTTTACTGTGCGTGCATGTTTGTTTTAATTGAGACCAGCAGTCTGTGCTGGGGCCTCTCCAGACTCAATTCTCTCTCTCTCTCTCTCTCTATCACTCTCTCTCTCTCTCTCTTTCTCTCTCTATCACTCTCTCTCCGTCTGGCCTTTGGCCTACAAGAAAGGCCTGAAGCAAAGGCCTTTGCCAACTGGGTAGACATTCACCTCTCAGCGTGGCCATTCATGCAGGAGGACTACACCCATTAGGACTCACACTCACACTCAAAAAACACTGCTGTCATGCTTGGATGCACTTTCTTTCTGCACTCAAACAATACGTTCATGATTTCATGTGCACAAAAAAGAATAAAGGATATTCACTGAAATGTGCACATAAGTTCACAGACTCTCTCTATCTCTCTCGCACACACACACACAAACACACACACAGATGTATGCAATACAATAAATATATTCTCGAACTGGCAATACCTTGACATTGAGTTGTCCTGGTAGTAGTATTTCCTCTTAGCAGGAGGTGTGCCGATCAAGGAATGTAGTGGACTTTTCTCCTGTGGGAAAGAAGCAGACACAGGCCCTTAGATTATCCTACATGTGGAGCCTGACTACTTGCAATACCTTTTGTCTGGGGTGTGGTGGTGGTGGTGGTGGTGGGTGTGTGTGTGACTGGGGGCCTCAGCCTCAGCAACACGCTCAAAAGATTGTGTCAAAATAAATTTGTATTCCACTATTTTAGCATGCTTATTCTCTTTTGGTCACATATCACCATTAACTACATCTATCAGCTTTGTGCACCACATAATGCACAATAATATGTTTCTGTGCAAATTTACATTGTGATATACTTGAACACTCTATTCTGTTCCCAAACTATTTCCACTACGTTAAGATCACACTTAGAGCGTTAAAACGGTAACGCTGTGGGACAATAATCAAACTCTCTTGAAACAGTCTATATCAATAAACTTCATAGCATGGTGGTTATTTGGTTCTGTAGTTTCAACCATGTCTTTGTCTCCCTCAAAAGTGCCCTTGAACCTTATTAAATCTCAGTTGATTTGCTCATGTACGCAAATCAAAGAAAATTTCATTTGATTCATGAATTAATCAATTATTATACAACTTATGCAGGCACATCTTTCAATTGTTTGCACTGTTTACTCTCTGTTAGATTAAGCATGGTGTATGGTGTGTGGAGTCTAACAATCAGGTAATGCTTCTTATTGCAATATATTACATTTACATTTACATTTAGGCATTTAGCAGACGCTTTTATCCAAAGCGACTTACAAAAGAGGATAACATTCAAGCTACAACACAATGAACTAACAAGGAATATTACAAGGAAATATTACATGCATGTTAGTGGAAAAAAACAGACGCATTAACAGTGATCCATGACAGTCTGGATCACAGACGCAGACACAACTGCAAAAGCACTGAAGATGTTAAGATGTTTGTCTCAGACATGGGTGTGGAGAGAAGAAAAAGTTAAAGTTTGGGGATGCAGAAACCAGCCAAGCAAGATAAGAGTAGATGCCAAAAATAAAGACAGGGACAGAAAGAGGAGGAACGAATGAATGAAAGAAAGTGCTCCATTGCTCCATCATTCAAAAAAACTTAAAAAGGAGAGAAAGTGAGTAAGTGAGTGAAGCAGAAAGAGAGAGAGAGGTCAGTTAGTGCCATGCAGAGAGAACAGAACCAGCTGAATAAATCAGAGGCAAGCAAACAGACAAGAGGTGCAGTCCAAATGCCCCAGAAGCGGAGGCGACGGCAGCCCCAGACCCTAAAAGAGGAGGGACCCATGGGCCCACTGGGAGTGGTTTTGGCACCGCTCCCATTCCCACTCCCACTCCCACTCCAGGTCCTGGTCCGATCTACTCACTGTCTTTTTCACCTAAGAAGGGCTCCTGCTCCAGCATGTCCATTGGTATTTTAATGCTGGGGACATTCTCATTGAAGGGGTAGTCAGACTGTACAAGAGGGAAACATGGTCACGTGATCCAACATCACTTGATTATTTAAATAAAATATAATACGGTATGTACATAACATTTAGAACAGATTGTGTATAATAATGATCAGAAAATACATTCTAATTGGGTATATCATGTGAAGTACTTTGGCACTAGCTCCAGTGCTCTGTAGCCTATATGAGACTGATTGGTCATTACATCAATGCAGTCTTCTGCTTTAGAACTATGGGTAAGGATTACATAGCAGGGAAAACTTTTAGGACTGCCATTTTTTTTGGCCTAAATGTGACTTTGATTCAGTGTGACAGTTATGCTGGGTAATGCTGATCACAGCTCTCTTTTCCACTCTCTCTCTTCCTCTCCCTGAACCCTGCTGAGGAGAGCTGCTAAATTATGAGAGAGAGAGCGAGAGAGAGAGAGAGAGAGACAGAGAGAGAAAGAGGGGAGGGGGGCACAGCCTGGGATGACACCGTCACAGAGCCGGTGGCAGGTAAAGCCAAAGGCAACTTTGCCTCTGTTTCCACAGTCAGGATGGAACCTTGATTAGAACCATGTTATATCTTGTCTAGAGGTATTTGAAGGGGACAACTTAATATACAGCAGAACCACTGGACTGTTCTGTTTCAGCTTTTTTCAGGATCAGTAAGATATCTATAGTATCTATATACCTGTACATAACTCTACATACATTCACATGGATGAAATACTCATGCCAGTTAGAACAACGTGTAACCAAGTAGAGCCAATTGCAATTCAAGAAGAATGGAGAACAGTTTTCAGACTTACATCATCAACATCACTGTCTATGCTTCCTCTCTTTTTTTTCTTCTTCTTCTTCTCATCCTCCCTTTTCTTCTTGTCCTTCTCAGGGATGACATCATCCAGGAAGCTGAGATCATGTTGGGTGAAGAGATAGTCCATGGCCTTCCTCACAGCAACCAGAGCCAGAATCTGGAGTGGGATATGCATTCTTACACATCTCCTCAGCATCACATAAGCATTTTCCATTTTATATTTACTGAATGTATGGAACAACAGATGACTCCTGGTATTTGGAAACACTCCTTTGCTAAAAGCTCAACGCCCATGGCCTTAAATGTCCTGTCGCATTAACGTCATTAGTGATGAAGGCCTTTGAAAAGGTGATAAAGCAGGTGGTCCAAGCTCAGGTACAGGTACTTAGACCCTCTGAAATTTGCACACAGTGTTGGTAGAGGTGTGGAGGATGCCACTCTGACACTATTGAATAGTCTGTATCCCCATTTGGAGAGCCCCATGTCCCATGCCAGACTTCTCTTCATTGATTTTTCCTCAGCTTTCAATACTATACAGCCACATCTGCTTGCTGAGAAACTCCTCTCTGAATTTAAACTTGATTTTAACACCATTGGGTGGAAATGCATTCCTCCACTGGTTCACCCCATTGGTGTATTCATTCACCTCTCCTCTATACAAACAGCTGCAGAAGTAAGTTTGAAAATAGCTAAATTACTCAGTTTGTCAATAAATGGGGCGGGGGCAGAGGGATCTGAGGTGGAACTGGTAGACAATTATGAGTATCTGAGTACTGTGCTGGACAGGAAGTTAAACTTCCAAGCAAATTCTGAAGCTATTCATAGGAAGCATCTTTGTTTTCTGTACACTTTCAATGTATGTGTACCAAAATAATGACACAGTTTTATAGAACCTTCATTCAGGCCGTATGGTCCTTTTCCATTGTGGTATGGTTTGGTAATCTCAACCTGGCAGAGAGAAATAAGCTTGGCCGGCTTGCCAGTGTAGCTGGGAAGGTCATTGGGGTAACTCAAACCCAGCTATGTGACCTGTATGACCGTCATGTGCTCAGGAAGGCATTGACTATTCTGGACTATACTGACCACCACCCTCTATATGGAGTCTGTGCTTCTACCTTCAGGTAAATAGAGATATAGAGTTCCCACACACAAGACTAAAAGATATAAACTTTCTTTGGTTTGTGCTGCTGTCAATATATTGAATGAGCACAGACAATGTCATCAATGGACTTTCTCTCTCTATGTAGTATCTTTGCACTGTGGCGTACTGTGCACTGGTCTGTGTTGTCCTGTGTACTTGTCTGTGTTGTGTTGTGTAGTGGTTTGTGTTGTATTGTGGATGATCCGTTCTTTACCATGTATTGGTCACTGTCTCCATGTTGGTATCTGTCTTCAGTGTTCAGTACCCGTTTATTTATTTTGCTGTGTTCTTTTTTAAATGCCTGGGTGCAACTTAATTTCCCTTATGTGGGATAATAAATTTGACTTGACTTGAAAAGCCATCAGGTTGTTATTATATTTAAAAAGCATCTGCCAGCCAGCAAAGTAGACTGAACAATGACTGGAGGTTTGGTTGAATCCCTCAAGCTTTTAAATACAAATGATCATCAAAATGTTAAAAAAGCTACTGCATGGAATGCTGAGCTGACCGTGCAAACAACTCACCATGACAGGGAAGATGATGGCAGCCACTGTGGACTTGAGGATCCAGAGGGCGGCCAGGCAGAGCACCTGGAGGAAGGTGAAGAGGTGCACCTTGCGTAGGGGGACGTGGCGCAGATAGATGAGGTCCGGCTGGTGCTTGGCTGGCATAAGAAGCAGCTTCAGACGGTCCATGAACTAAACAACGGTGAGGACAGAGGAGTTCAGTGACCCAGTGTGAATCTGTGAATATTTTATATCTTGGACAAAGGCTTCTCCTGATATAACAGCCTTCAAAGCAAGCAATAAGCCTCGAGAGGCCTTTGGTTATGCTGGTTTTACCATGGTTAAGGGTAGTTGTTAGGTACGACGTGTAGCAACGTGCTGACCTAGTCTTGGTATGTCGAGGGTTTCACAGCTTGCATGCGATTCAACCAATTGTAATCGAGGGGCAGAAATATCTGTTTTAGGATATGATATGAGTCTCTTCTAAAGAGAAATTTTCCTGTGTTTACAGTGGCTTCTCAGAACAATATTGTTAAATTATAAAGCAGAGGTAAAAACAGTAGGTAAAAATCTGGAAGCAAAACTGAGGTAAAGCAGAGGTAAAAATCTGGATATCCTAGCCTTTTTTCACTTATTTTGATCTGGTCATGTTTTTACTGTCCTTGATCACTAACAGTATGCCAAAGGATAGATGATCACAGGCTGGCTCCACCTAGAAAAAACTCTGCGGGCCGCAGAAGCCTCTTTGAGCTGATTTGGAATCAGATCAAAGCTGTCCGAACACAACAGAGGGATTTGGCCAGGTGGGGAATCAGTTGGTGTCAAGTGCCTCAACTGAAAAAGGTATTTTCCTCTCTTCCTTTTTTTCAGCGCTAGCCACACTCTTTTCCCACAGGTGGGGTGATTTGTAGAGAGAGAGGGAGTGTTTGGGGACAGAACACCGAGACCTTTCTCTACTGGTAACCAGAGAGTGGTTTGAGACTTGTGTTTCTGTGTATGTGTGTGTTTGTATGTGTATGTGTGTGTTTGTGTGTGTGTGTGTGTGTGTGTGTGTGTGCAGCAGCTCATCTGCAACCAAAGACCCACCTGTACTCCATTGAGGGAGGCCACTCCCATGTAGAGGAAGACTCCGTACAGCACTGGCATAGGGATGAACTACAGCCCCCCAAAAAGAGCAAACAGGCATGAACTACAACTCCCAGTAAACCCCCTTTTAAAGTCAACAGCTGTTTACTTTTTTACTATAATCGTATCTCTGCTGTGGTATCAGTGGAGCAATGTACAAAGCAGATAGTGCAAGCAGCCGTTGATTCAGCAGTTTGTGGAGGACAGACACATGAGCATGAAAGTAGGGTAGGGTGAGGCAGGCTGCTGTTACCTTAAGTATGGGTGCCATCAGGACAGAGAGGCCAGTCAGGATGAAGACACACACGCCAGTGACGCGCTGCTCTCTATCACACAGAGAAAACAAACAGACACTTTAGACAATTCATAGCTATGCATCAAGATAACATTTTATAGTATATCAACTAGGAGTCTTTAAGCAACGCATATGGGTTAGTGGATTTGCTTCTCTCCACCTAACATCTGAGCCATGAGGCTATCACTATGTCTAAAAGCTAGGTCTGTTTCTTCTTCTTCCTCTTCCTCCTCCTCTTCTTCTTCTTCTTCTCCTTCTATTTTTTTGAGAAACTGCCTGAATGTTTGTGTTGACTCAGCTTACAGCTGCATCAATACAGGCCACCTGACCCTAACCAAACAAGCCAGTGTTTGGAGCACAAACCTCCCAGTGTGCCCACCAGCCAATAACATCACCAGCACTTAAGAGCCTTCCAACCACCGCACAGCCACATGACACAGGAGATTGGAGGTCTATACAGCAGCCGGACCAACAGCAAAATAGTGGAGCACATACCCATGTTTTTCTATGGAAGAGCAAATATACAGCATGAAACCCTCCCTTAAATGGTGCTTTTGTGTCATGGTATGTGACCAGCTGTAAGAGAGGTTTTTTCATCTGAGGCCCTTCATCGGTGCCCTGCCCTTTTCACTAAATGAACTGGACTGTATGACTGCCGTATATGTATGTATATATGTATGTTTGTATGTATGTATGTATGTATGTATGTAGGTAGGTGCTATGAACCAAGCTACATGATGGCACTCCACTGACCTGACTCCCAAGAACTTGGGCTGCTCTCCTGGGGCTGAGGTTTCCGTCTCCATCTTCAAGCTGTCGATGTGGGCGATGGAGATGACAGTGGCAGCCACATACCATGGCAGGCCCATGAAGGAGCACAGTGCTATGAGGACGGCCACCCAGAACAGGTCCAGGTGATAACCTGCTCCTTTCTGTAAAGGAACAAGCAGTCCATGTGTCAGAGGTTCAGGATGTGCAATGAAATTAAATGAATGTACATGAAATTAGATATTAGGTTAAGATGGTAAAATGCCAGAGAAAGTCTTGAAGAAACCAGCATGCAATAAAAGTGAATGCACATTGCTTTTCATATACTCATGAACACCTAAAAAGACATTACAATACCTGTGTATAATGGCTTACTATTTTATATATGCAATGTATGCCATCTCTATAGTGATTCATTATATTCTTATCTACACTGTAAAAGAGAACAGCAGTGTTTGGTATGGATGTGTTCCAAATATAGAACCATTTTCATATAAATCTGGTGGATACCATATGTAATTATAGCAAACAGTGGGTGTTCGTCTTGACTCATGATATATAATATCTCATAATTAACATAAAAAATATCAAACAAAAATAAAATCATGTGCATCTGAGAGCTTTCAGTTGGTTGATTGAGATATATAAGTCCGACTGGATGTTATTTAGGTCTAAAGACTCTTACATTTTCAGAGATTATTTTTAGCTTGTCGTCCCTAAGGGACAGGGACGGGGTCAGTTCTGTCTCGCCTGTCTGTGTGAGCCTAGTGTGCTTTCCTGCACTGCCCATTGATAGTGAGACTGTGTCTGGACAAACAGCTGAGGCACAAGGACGGACGGACAAGTCTACCAAAGCCAAGCTAAAGCCTGATTTATCGGGATGTATTCCTTATGACCACGGCACTGTGAAACCGAATGGCCGAGAAGAGGGTGAGTGAGTTTCAGCTTTGCTGTACTGCAGCTGGTGCAAGACCTCTACTAACATATCAAAATGGTTGTTAAGTGTTAATTGATATGCTGTGTTTCCTGGGAAACCTTTTAAAAAAAGGTGCTGAAACCTCTTAAGTGAGAATCAGTTATCCTGCTGTTCAGCACACTGTTTCACAGCCAGCAAGTCCATGACTTTCACCCATGTGATGTTCTAAAACAGTGTGATACCATAAAAAAGCTATTTCTGTTTTAGAGCTGGCAGCTTTAGTCACTTCCTGCTAGCCATGAGATAAATAGTCCCTTTCTCTTTCTCTCTCTCTCTCTGTCCCTCTCTTCTCTGGGACACAGACTGTCTATAAATATCCATTTCGCCTGGCGAGGAAAGTGTAGCCCTCTTTCTGTGGCCATCATGTCTTTCCTGTGCCCCCTGAGTGTTTCTAACTGAGCGTTGCTAATGCATCCGGGGCAATGGTGCCAAGCTCACGCCACACTAACACAACGCCACCTCTTCTCCCCCTCGGTTGCCTGCTTCGGCCCGTCACGGTCCCCAACCTAGCCGGTGGTGCCAATGCCCACCTTCAGCTTGTGCTCCTTGCGGTTAACGATGACAGCGGTGATCTGCTGATCCATGAAGAGCAGGATGGTGACCAGGAGGGCAGGTAGTGATGACGCCAGGTACACCCACCAGGGGTTGCCCCCGAATGGAGCCACGAACCAGCCGCGGTGAGGACTGGTGGGCTGAAAATTGGCATGGTGTGAGAGAGGGGAGGATTAAACAGTGAGAAGAGGAAGAGCTTGTGAACTCACACACACACATACACACACACACACACACACACACACACACACACACACATAGCTAAATCTATGCATACTGATCATCTACACAAATACACAGTCTGCACATGTACATGCACACACATGGACACACACATTAACAATCCCATGAAAGGAGATTCACACAGTATATTTACACCCTATAGTGATGAGCAATATCTTGGTAAAGAGCTGCAAATGCATCCCCTCCTGCATTAGCATAGGCTTGAATGGCCAATCAAAATGTCAGAGTTACAACTGTGAAAAATAATCTGCATTTACAGTTGCAGTAATACATGCAGATGGTCAATTTTACCAATGGCCACTGCTAAGGTCCACAACTAGAACTGTGGTTCACAAAACGCACAGGTCAGTGGACAGTGGCCGCAAAATATTGCAACAGCTCTCTATTATTGATGATGAGTTCATGAAACATTGAGAGCGGTGGATCAAGTGGGCATTAAAAACAAATGGAAGAGGAATCAATTATGCATATGCAGAGGGCCGGGGGTGAGTGAGGCAGGCTTACCTTAAATTCAGTAGGCACTATGAGCTTAGGTGTATTCACCCCCACCAGTGCGTCCACACCACAGAAGATCAGAATGGCCAAGATGATTGCAAAGTCGCTGATCAGCTTCCTCACCTGGGGGCGGGGGGCATGTGAGGGACGTATTATGCATAATATGGACACATGTTTAAGATATTTACAGTTTGTGAAATGGCTGACTACATACATATTTGACTTGGTGTACGTCCTGGGATGTTGATAGAGACTATATTTCTGCATGGTCAACAGAGATTTGTATAGGTGACTACTGTAAGAAATCTAACTCATAACTCAGGAGACTGAATCCTTTATATACAAGAATAAACAATAAGAACCACTTCCTCCTCATGTGACCATAAGAAACCCTGTAGCCAAGTCTCTTGTAAGGACCCCTTTTTTCAAGCCTAGATTTTTAACTCTTCGTTTCCTCCGGGCAGTGTCAAACAGTGCATCTATGTGGATCATCTGAGCTGTGATTCATTCATTCCATCCTACTGATTCAACTATTTATGTTTCGACCTTGTGCACACATCCTCAGCCATCGCCGCTCCAACTAATTCATTAACTCAGATGGATGAGTAAAATGAACTTATGCATTCTGCATGTGTAGTCGATCTTTAATGAATGTACATTTCATGTAAACCACGTTAATTAATGTAAACTTCATGTAAACCACTATGCAAATGCAGCTTGACTCATAAACTATTGAACTGATGCCATCATGATGCCTATATATGGCAATGAAGCTTGACTCTCCGCTATTTAACTGATGAGTCATGGAGGTTTGAGGTGTGTTGTGAGTAAGCCTTGCAACTGCAACTCACAGTGGTGGGGAAGTAGGGGCTGGTCTTGAACTTCTTGAGTGCCATGGAACAGGTGTAGGTGCCGAAGAAGAGGATGAAGGACATGAGCGTGATGTCGGGCACAAAGTCGCACGCCTTGCCCACCAGCTCGCCATTGTACTTCAGACACTCCGAGCGTGGCAGACGCGACCATGATTCATTCCAGGCTGGAGGCTGGAGGGAGAGAGAGAGAGAAACACATCCACATGTTCATAATCCATGACTGAATATAATACAATAGCAAAAACCAACAGGATGTGAGAGCATCAGATGCAGTTATGAGTTTTTAATAATAAAGAGGTTACTATAACTACAGAGGTTACTATAAAAACAGGCTACTATAACTATAGTTGTAATACCCATAGTTACTAGCGTGGTGTGATGGTTACGTCACTCGAATGACAATCAGATGACCCAAAAACAGATTCCTGACTGCCAAATATGGCTAAATACAAGTCAACTTTCCAACTTTAAAACCATAGATCTAATTAGTTAAAGCTGCACATACCCCCTTTATTTGTTTACATTTTGATTCCACCACAACAAACCCCACACCTCTCCCAAGCTAGACCGTGTCTGTATGGGAGCACAACAGATGCCAGACAGTGCCAGTCAGAGCTTTCTTTCAGGCTGCAGTGCTGGACTGTGTTGGGGCATTACTTTACAGTGAACCTGAACTGAAGATGTGATGCGGACTAAAATGAATGAGTCCATTGTCACCGTGACCTTTTTTTGGACAAGTCAGCCAGGCGTGGTGCATTATTTAAGACAGACAAACCCCTGGCATCACTGAGGTTTCGTGGCAGACAGCCAGAGGGTCAGGAAAAAGGGAAGGGCCACCAACCAAAAAAAAAATATATATATAAAAATGTGAATGTGGGCAGGATGAGACTAAGGTTTCACTGACATAAAGGGCAGCGACATTGTTCTGTTTGACTACCGAAGTGAGACGGTGACACGCCTAGCTGAACAAGCAGGGAGTTTTCAAAAAGGAACATAATTCATAATCGAAGGTTTCACAGCCACAAAAAAACAAGCACCTACCATCGTGCCGATGCTGTAGGTCGACCATTCGTTTTCACCCATCGTTACCTCCTCTAGTCCTGAGCTGTTATCTATAACACACACACACACACACACAACACAAACAAACAAACAAACAAATGACTATGCAGTCTCACCACATGGATGTTTCATTGTTTACCATGACACATAATTATTAAAGCTAGTAAACTGGTGTCCCTCATCCCCTTAGCTTATAGCAAGCTTTGGAGAAAATTATCCTATTAAGATGACCCATCTGCTGTGAGTCAGTGAGTGTGCATCTGAGAGTGTCTATCTGTGTGCGTGTGCATGTAGGTGTGTGCGTGCATGTAGGTGTGTGTGTGTGTTTGTGTGTGTTTCTTGGCACGGGAGGTAACCCAGAGCTTTTCTACCCTATAGACCTGATGACTTCCTCTACCCTTCAGTAATCCCTAAAGAGTCTTAGGATGCTGACGGGTGGTGGGGTGACAGGGATTCATCCCACCACCCACCCACACACACATGCACACGCACGCAGGGATGATGCCATCACCACTGACGTTCAACTGGCTCTCACACATCTGGATGCAAAGGACACTTATGTCAGAATGCTGTTAGACTTCATCTCATCATTCAACACTATCATCAACATCAACCATCATTCCGCAGCAGCTGATAAAGAAACTGGATCAGCTGGGTCTGAACACCACCTCTGCAACTGGATCCTGGACTTCCTGGACAACCTCACATGGACCAAGACCACCAAACACATTACATACATTACATGCCTCTGTTTTTTGTTGAGGTTGTGGAGGGCCCACCTCCCCTCCCCCATCTTGGCAACCTTCTACAGGGAGACTATTGAAAGCATCCTCAGCAATGCCATCACAGCGTAGTTTGGAAACTGCACTGCTACAGAACGAAAGGCCTTACAGCGGATTGTGAGGACAAGTGAAAAGATCACTGGACCTCTCTTCCTTCGCTATCCGACATCTACAACACCCACTGTCTGCACAAAGCCACATGCACAACACACCCGTCCCATGACTATTCTCCTTACTGCCATCAGGTAAAAGGTACCACAGTATAACTGCCCACACCTCCAGAATGGGGAAGAGTTTCTTCCAATAAGCTGTCAAACTGTTGAACAACATCATCTCACTATATACAGTATACGTGTATGGCTGAAATGACATTAAAACCCACTTGACTTGACTTCACACACACACACAGCCTTCAGCAGTCTTAGTCTGCTCCACACTCCCAAAAGGGCAGCGGCTGGGGTCTGGTTCAGTTGGGTAGGGGGTTACAGGGACGGTAATGTCAGCATGTGCTGGTGTGTGCTGGTGAAATGTCTCCCTCATTCTCAACCACTGAAGCCTTCCATCCCCCAACACACACACACACACAAACACACAAACACACACACACACACACACAAACACACACATGCACACACACATTAACAGCCTCGCTTAATGCCAACCCAGAGCTCCAGGAGCTTCCAGTCCCCATGCCCACAGCACAAGGCCCTGAGAGGGGGTAGGCACCGCAGCACTGGGCACAGTGGGACAGCTGACAGAGGGCACACAGTTAGACGGAGTCACAAGGGGAGTATCCCCATGGTGATAAGAGCACATAATTAAAACATCCCATCTGAGTCTCAACCCAGATCCTTGCTCTCCCCTGAGCACATCTGCCACAGCAACAAGTGTTCAGAGCGCTGAAGGGATAAACTGCATAGGAGCACTATACTACTGTAATGTATTTAATATGCATAATGTATAATGTATAATGGAATGGAAAGCAATGTAAACCAGCTTTGCTTCTATGTGGAACTCTCTGTTACTGTTACTGATTTAATATAAATCTGCTGTTTTGTAGTGTACTTGTACAAATGCTTCATGTCTTAGGAGGTTTTCAGGATTTTCCTTGAGGCAGTGACAGGGACTTGGTAACCTGAGGCTAAGTACATGGCAGGAAGACATATTGACATAACATGAGATGCCCGCTCACAGATGACTGCTGATGCTATAGTGGCAGGTTAAACAAGAGCACTGTTTGTGAGCACTGTGTGTTTTCCATGGTGAACACTGGAAAACCTGAGGCCACACTGGGCTGTGTGTGCCTGTGTGTGTGTGTGTGTATGTGTGTGTGTGTGTGTGCGTGTGTGTGTGTTTGTCATTTGAGATTTGATGGGTCCTGGCTTGTTGTGAGTACATGCTGACATACAGTAGGGTACGTCCTCTGCTAAATCTGCTGCGGCTGCACACACACACACACACAGACACACACACACACATACACACACACACGCACACACAAGGACAGAAAGTGTCTGGGAAAAGAGAGAAGTGTCACACAGCTCTCTGCCCGTGTCTGACCCCCTGCTTTAGGGAGCCATGTGGTGCTGAAGACAAAAGGAGGAAAAACACACAGGGAGCTGATGCTCTGACAGAAATCACCATACCAATACAATGCCATAACAGGAAACACTGCATATTATATGGCATCATACCATACTATACCACACTGTAACAGCATATCACAGCAAACCTTTTGCTGTGATATAATACTACATATATATATATATATATATATATATATATATATATATTGTATTATTGCATTATATCACAGCAAAAGGTATATATATATATATATATATATATACAATACATACTATAACCTTACCATATATACTTAGTAATACCATACCATATTTTGATTCTCACAACTATATGATACTGATCTGTATGTACTGTATCAAACCACATCTTTCGAGTACCTAACAGATTGATGCTAGACATTGGCTATGAACAGTAAATTGCTCTCAACAGAAACTTAATGAGTGACACATTATGATTTGTAGCTAAAACAAACACACTGGAACTCCTGCTCTGCTATGAAGAATGTATATGCCCATGTTCTGAAAACCTACTCACCGAGGAGGGGTGCAGATGGGGTTGACTTAATGATCTTAAAATAGTCCCCACCTCCCTCTAGGGTTAGAGCCTTGATGAAGTACCAACATTTATTGTGGTCCAGATGAATTATTGACCGGCTGTAAAACCAAATGTCACGAAACCTTCCACATGTCAACCAGAGTACGACATCTAAACAAATCTGACAGGTACAAAATTACATAATAATAAACAGACAAATGCAAAAAATAAATATTTTTTTACCAATGCAAAAAAAAAAAGATCGAACCTAACCTAGCTCGTTCCTTGAAAAAAAAAATGTTACTGACCACTCAATGTGACGACATGACCTTCAAACATCACCACAGCCTCCCTCTCATCACCTATATTTAGCACCGATAATGGACGCCCACAGGGCAGACGGACACCAGCACAATTTGCTTTAATGTCAGCCGCAGACAGCAACAGAAGCCCTCGCACACAACGTCTCCTCCGCATCTATCCTCATCATCCCTTGACACCCACAATGCATTGGGGCGACAGTCTAGCTGTTAGGGAGAGTTGACACATAATGAATGCACTTGCACAGATCGTGACCCTTTTTTTGTGTCACATCATTGCATCTGGAGGAGTGTTTGAAAGCGTGAAAGTGGCAGACTGAGATCACACTCTGTATGCTTCCGTGAGCAAGGCAGGGCAGGGTCATCAGAGACACTCTCCCCGCCTGTCCGTTCTGCCTGCTTGGCAACTTTTGTCGGCCACTGAAGGGTCCGGGATGCAGTATAGAAGGTAGGTTAAATCAAGCGTGAGAAGTACATACACACGCATACACACACTTGCATATACAGAGATACACACACACACACACACACACACACACACACACACACACACACACCACACACACACACACACACACACACACACACACAGTAACACAAACCAGAAAAACAGATGACACCTCAACATGAACATACCTGTGTGGAGAAAAAAAAAGAAAAGAAAAAAAGAAGCAAAGAGCTGCTTGGCTCACCTGCAGTGGGTGCCATGCACAGGCAGTCGTACTCTGTGATCAGGTCTAACTTGTAGTCTGCGTTGATGGGATAGTGGTGGGCCAGCTTGATCATCTTCTTGAAGGCGTCGTAGATGAAGATAAAGCTGATGAGCGAGGAGAAGCCCTCCTCAGTGAAGCGCGTGAAGTACTGCACCAGGAAGCTGGCATCCGTCGCCACCAGGACCAGGCAGAAGAACGCTGACCACAGGCCAATCCACAGCCGGAACTCCAGATAGTCAAAGTCATGTTCTCTGCGCAGGGGCAAACAGGTATATGCATACATATATACATATATATATGTAGCTGCATCTGTAAGCATTTACATTGCACTTATACATTTAGCTGACACTTTTTTTTAAAGAGACTTACATTTGTCAACTATCAATTTTTCAGAGCTAGTCTCCCCTGGGGCAACTTAGGGTTAAGTGCCTTGCTCAAGGGCACAACAGTGGCTGTCAGTATTCAAACCCACAACATTCCAGGCTTCTAGCACGCTAGCCAGGTCCCTTAACTGCTACGCTAGCACCACCCAATGATAAGCCCTTTGATATTGATAAATATTTTCCAATGCACTAGTGTCATAAAGATAACAGCTGTGAAACTGAGCCACTAATTCAACAGGTTTTATAGTGATATTCCGGAGTAGTTCAATGCCATGCCCTGTTGGTCAGAGTGCTGTTGGTAAAAAAGAGAATTTGGTACAACATAAACCGAACTGCAAAGCAGCCGCTTATGCTAACTGAAGGTGAGTTTCTAGAGTCCATTCAGTTAGTGTTGGTGGTCGGTCTGTTATTGGGTCTATGTTGTACAAAACTCTCTTGTTCTTTTTCCTACTGACAGCTCTCAGTGACCTCAAACAACATGGCTACAGGTTGAAATACTCTGGAATATCGCTTTAACCTGGTAAACCAACATATCAGGGTAAGCAGAGACGAGAGATTACCAATCAGATAAACTGATAAACAGATAAACTGGCGAGCAGATCTACATTAAACATGTAAACAAAGATAAACAGGTGAGCAGATCCGGACCTGCTGAAATTGAAGAGCAGCCTCTCAAACACCAGCACAGGCCCTGTGCTGCTGAGGATGGTGAGGGGCTGACCGGACAGCAGGCAGAAGACTGCTCCAGCCAACGCTGTGCCCAGGAAGCTCTCCAGCACGCCCTGCCAATGGAGACAGAGCAACATGAGCAATCATCCCATGCATGAGCAAGTCACACACACACACACAGACACACATACAGTATAAACAGCCATGTGTCTACACTCACAAAACACCGAGAGATAGAAAGAGATGAAAAATAAATCACATACAGTATAGACATACACACACACACATACATAAGGACACAGATGTATTTGTGCACACTGCGCTGTAGTCAGCAGTAAGCCTGCCTTACTGCCCCCTGCTCTATCCCCCCCCCTCCTACTACTCCCAGTGGGCAGTCAACAGCAGGGAGATCCCACAGCAGGGGCAGGTGGCTTCCTGCCCTACAGGAAGTGAGGCGTCCGGGGCATCTGCTCCCTCAGCTGACGCCCTGCTGACACTCAGCCGGCGCCACTGCCAGCCACTGCCTGTCATGCCACATGCCGTCCCAGTTACACAGAGGACAAAACACACACACGCACACACACACACACACACACACGTTCACAGATTTGCTTTTTCGAAAAGGCAGGGGTCTCTCTGGCATTTCAGTGTCATACTTCATAGCTCGTTTTTTACACGGACAACCTTGTACTTACTTTGAACTGTAATGACTTACATAACAGGTATATATTACCATGAAGAAAATATGATGTTATGATGGTATGATACTGTAATATAATATGTCTCAGTGACATTCATCAATTAACTTGTACATCCACTACATGCAATTCAATGTTGTTTTTCCCAGCCAGAGGCACAATGCACAAAATACATAAACAAACAGCACCTGACAAAATCTCAACCACAAACAAAAGCACGTGTCGCACTGAGTAGGGAGGAGTGGAGGAGTACTATCCACACACTGTTTGCACATGAAACACAGAGAACGCTGATGTCAAAGGGCTAACTCAGCCTTTAACACACCTGCATGTTTTCGGTGGCGTCCCCCAGCAGGCCTCCAAACGTGATGGCGTTGGTCACGGTGCCCAGGTAAATGAATAAAATGGCCGACAGCGATTGGATGTTCAGCGCGTCGTAGAAGTCGCTGGCGAAGAACGGCAATTTGCGCTTGATGTCGAGTATAAGGCCACCGCAAAACCTGAGGGAGGGGAGAAACATTAGGCGAGCAAACGGAGCTGACAAGCGAGGGAAAACAATTCGGGACACCCTGGCGTAGTTACACGGAAATCTGAGCTGGTCGCGTGTGTGTGTGGTGATGGATGTTAATTGTGATTTAACAGCATGGGCACTACATTCAAAACAAACTGCAATGTTTATTTATAAGACAAAAAAGCTGCTGACCGTGAGAGAGAGAGAAAGAAAGAGAAAGAGAGAGAGAGAAGCACCTGTCATCATTTCGACTGTCGTTCTTGGAATTTTCAAGTCCCAGATGGAACATTAGACAAACAGTCTAAGCAAAGCACGTCTAAGCAAAAATATGAGACCGTTACTGTTATGGGGTGGGCTGTCTTACTTTCCAGTTCTCTTCAGTTCATCCCCCACTGCGTGCCCCCCTCCACCGTGACCCCCTTCGTGGGGCGTGTCACCGTTCATATGTGCGTTGTCTCCACCGGAATACATGTTCTTCCTGGATACAAACACAAACATGACTGTAAATGCTGTAAAAACACCACACACACTATAGTAAGAACATGTAGGTGATTCATCATTTAGGGGAATGTGCTAAACTAAAGTATAGTTGCCAATCTCATTCTTGGAATTGAAGCTCAATGGGGTGTTGAATTCAAAGACAGTCTTGTTTTAATTCAAGGGGGCAAGTCAATACATCATTTGGTGCCAGCTACCCATGATAAGAAAGCACCTGAGAGATATGATCACCTAGGAGCTGTGAAAGACAATGACACTTTTAGTGGCCACAATCTCAGTTTATTATTCAATCCAGCCTTCACACAGAATGTTTGCTCTGTATTTCAATATGCGTATGTGTATGTGTAAGTATGTGTGCAGGACTGAAGTAGATGTACCCCAATGCCTTTTGTGGAAATCCTGGACAAGTTGGATCAAATGTGTGTGTGTGTGTGTGTGTGTGTGTGTGTGTGTGTGTGTGTGTGGAGAAAAGTGAAAAAGGGTCAGCGAAAGAGCATGATGGCTGTGTATGTCTGAGTGAGTGTGAATGAAAGAAAGAGAAAGGGAGAGAGAGAGAATGAGAGAGAGAGAGAGAGAGAGAGAGAGAGAAAGAGAAGACCATTACTTCTACTAAAGAGCCTGCAGTCCACTCACAGATTAGCTGGTATGCAGATGCGACAGCCTGCTGTCAGTTCACCTGCAGCCAAAAACCCTTGACATGGCTCATCTAATTAAGTGCTACCCTTCTCCTCCCTCTCCCTCTCCCCCGCCCCATCTCTCTCTCTCTCTCTCTCTCTCTCTCTCTCTCACTCTCTCTCTCTCTCTATCCCTGTACTTCACCTCCTCCCCCTCAATCCTTCCGCTCCAACCGGCCTTGTTACATCAGGAGTGAACTGGCGTCACACATGTTTTCGCCGGCCTCTTAAGTAAGAAGCTTAACTGAACTACTCTCTGTGTCTTGCATTGAGCCTGCTATTCATCAAGCACTGATAAAACCTTCATGATGGTAAAGTTACAATGGCCAGAGCCTAACCTCAGGCAAATGTGAAAACATGACAGAAAACACAGACTGGACATTGTCTTTGTTATGACAATGCCGGTGTCTGCGTTTTGCCCGAACCTTTTGTCTGAAGACGGCAAAGATTTTGGAGGCTCTATCCTGATGGCAGGGTCCCATTCTCCGGGCGGGAGGACAATGACCTCATCGAGGAACTCGTCGATGCCGGCCAACAGATCCTGCCGGTCCTTGGCTTTGTATGCAATGTCGTGGAAGACCTAACCGAAGATTACAAATGAGGGGTTGTTAAGAGTGCAGGTCTGACCGCAGGAGATCAGCACAGTACTGGGTGTCTGAGAACATTCACTAGCATGGAACATGTCTGGTAGTGGAATGGAATGCAGTCGAAATCGGAGACTATCTTTCCAGACACACCTCATCAGACATGAGCGTGGCAATGGCTCTGCCGATTTCATGGTACGACCTGGCTTTGCCTTTGGGCCCAAGGAGGATGAACAAGAATCTGTTCAGGAGACAGAAAATAGCAGCTATAACACACTAATGTATAACTGATCATGTGCAACATATTTTAAACCATAGCAAGACACACCTTGGTATCATAATACTGACAAGCTGTTTACTTTACCCATTTATTGTCCCTTTTTGTTCTATCATTATGTTTTTATCGTGACTCAAGTCAATTGCACTGCAATTACTGGTAGCACTTTATTTGATGGGGTCTACATATGGGTGACACGAGCCTGGTATAAACATGACATGACACATACCATAAACACTGATGACACCTCATTGATATTTATGACTGTTGTCATTAAGTGTCATTCGGTTTTTGCAATGTCTGCACCCCAAAGCCTGCATTTCAAAAACTCAACGATACAATGACAATAACAATGAATTAAGTGTCATTAATGTTCATGATACATGTCATGTCATGTTTATAACAGGCTCATGTCACTCTTATGTAGACACCTTCAAATAAAGTGTTACCAGTAATTGCAGTGCTGGTGTGTTTCCTTGTTGGAATTACATCTATCCATTGATAAATTGACTTGAGTACTTTCTTAGTAGTCCTAAGGAGGTGAGATGTATGTAGCTTAAGATTATGATGTTTGTCACCTTGTGGGAACAGGAACTTCAGTCAGGGCCCCCAGCATGACAGCCTGCTGCAAACGCACAAAGGCCACAAACGGAGCGTCCAGGAAGTCCACCTCCCCCACCAGCACGTTGGAGGCCTCCGCGTCTCTGGGCAACTTCTTCATGAACTTGTTCTTCAGCTGGAGCCACACGTATAAAAAAAAAAACACACAGACACACACAAACACACACACACGCACACACACACACACACACACGGATAGAAGAGAATGGCTCAGTAAATCTGCCAAGAATGAACTGCATGAAAGGTAAAGCAGAAGGTGTGAACACATGAGTTCACGATCCCCGAGGGGACACAGTCTAGACTGGATAAGACAAATCTGGGGGGTTTGGGGGGGGGGCAAACAGTCTGCCTGTCCCGGGTGGGGGGGGACATGGCTTGGTATTTTCATACATGGGGCCACCTGCATCTCAAGGCAGCTGTGTGAAAGCTTGCCCACCATGGCCCCTGCATAACTCACTCACTTAAAGGCCAAAACCATGGGTAACCCGGCTGGGATGCCACTTCCCTGTGAGTCTCCAGTGTGAGTTTGCTTTTATCTTTTATCAGTGATAGATTCAAAGCCAGACTACCAAGGAGATGGCATTAACCTACAGTACCTGCTGCAATGGACTGCCACAGACACAAAGTCCAGTTTACAGACGCACAACAATTCCAGTAAGTCCCTACAGTATCACTGGGCCTCCGCATCGAAAGGGACTAAATGAAGAGCAGAAAAGGGGAGACTCACTTTATCTTATCACAGAATAAAAGAAACCAGTCTTAACCACCATAGCAATAATGCAAGCACAACACAAACAATCAAATCCACACTTTACACGTATGGCAACCCGGTAAATAAACACACCGCTGTAAACCAGCGAGAGCAGAGCAATAATACAAGGCGCTCTGTTACTCATTAATACCCCTGAGGGTCACTACGCCAACCCCAGCCAGCAGTGGAAAACATTCACCCCGAGGAGGCCAAGGACATCCTCCTCCCCGGGACAACAGCCACAGCTGGCCTGGCCTGCCTAGGCCTACCTCCTCCTTCAAGCGTGGCTCCGGGTAGAGGTAGAGAAAGAGTGACGGTCAAAAGGGGGCGCACCTACACACTCACTTACTCACACACTCGCTCACACAGCCGGTTGAGTGAGAGAGAGAGAGATGGCGGGGGGGGCAGGTGTGATAACATAGACTTGCCCGGAGGCTGAGCAGGGTATGGGGAGGACAATACACACCACAAAGTCCATCTGATAAGTCTTGCACTAATGCTCATGAGTTATGGCTTGTGTTATGTGACAGGGCAATTGATTTTGGTCCTTGCTAATGCCTAAAGCATAATGTAACAGCAATGATTAATGAACAATGCAACACTTTAACCAATGGTGCAGCTCACACCAGTTGTAGTAGTAACTAGTAACAATTACTGCCCTGACAGGGAAATAAATGGTTTCCTTAATGACCAGAGACTTCCTTTTCGATGTCAAATTTCAATGCAAAAGGGCACAGATTCACCTGAAGACCCTTTATAACTGACAACTGTGTTAAAGCAATACTAGGCAAGCCTGTGATTTTTTACCTCCGGAGCTCCCCCTACAGGCAGCGATTAAAAAAAATAAAAAAATAAAAAATAAAAAACAGCAACAACATTGTACATTCACATCTGTGTTGATTTGTTTGCAAACCACAGAATAGGAAACAGTGGTCATTTTGGAAGAGCTATGTTGACATACTAAATGCAATTTCAGTTTCATTTGGCTTCAGTTTCGGACTTGCGACCCTCATTTTCATACTGCAAGTGCTTGTAACTGTGCTTAGCAGTGGCAGGGGCTGCTGAGAGAGCCTTCATTTACCTTGTAATGAGCCATTTAACAGACTACGAAACTAGTAAATGAACCTGAAAACAGCATCAAATGTTGCCTGGTGTGCTTGTGGGCAGGCATGGCTTTGAGCGTATAACTGAAAGGTTGTCGATTTGGTCGCCGACCAGTGGACCATGGCTGAGGTGCCCTTGAGCAAGGCACCTACACGCTCATTGCTCCCCAGGCACTGCTATAGCAGGCAGCCAACTGCTCCAGGTTAATGTGTACTTCCCTTCGCTGTGTGTTTTTCACTAATTCATGATTGGGTTAAACACAGAGATCAAATTTCCCTCACAGGATCAAAAGAGTATAGATTATAATATGATTATTATTAAGGAATGGTCTTACTGTTGCATTGAAACTATGTTTTCCCTGTGTGGAGCAAAATAATTAGAAGTAAGTCAAAGTGCCATGCATGATTGCCCTGATTGTGGTTTAACACTTGAGACAGTGTCATTATTTCACCATTAATTCTTTTGGAACCATTCAGATCATTAGGAATATTAAGTATATGCAATCTGACTGTGCTTTTTCACTTGTCAGCAGATGGTGCTGGCAGATGGCACATGTTATGGTGAGTTATAGTGGCTATTCTGCAACAGCTGGTAAGAACACAATTTATCTCGAAGACTTAATGTCACAAAATCTCAGAATATCTAGTTTTGTCTTTTTTTCTAATGAGAACACACAGTATAAAATCCACTTTTAGAAATGTCAAAATCAGAGAGGTGCGATGTGACGGACGACATGAACCAGTGGAGCGCTGAAGGCAGGAATTATGACAACATCCTCCTTGTCTACAGTGAGCTGGCAGTGCAAAACAAGCCCTAGCAAGGGCCAAATGAAATTTTAGAATGGCATTAGCGTCAGATTATGGGCCAAGATCAGCACCATATGAGCGAGGGAGGGAGTTGATTAAGGGCAGGGAACCTTAAATAACCCTGAGTGCAGTTGATGCTACAATGTCCTGACAAAGATGCTGGCACTGACGCTGATGGTGGGGAAGTGTGTGTGTGTGTGTGTGTGAGTGTTGGGGGGGTTGATTGAAAAACACATGCAAGCATCCACGCAGCTCTGCCAGCATGTGAATGCAAACAGAACCAGCCAATGGCACAATCTCACCAACACACATTTACAGGCAGGAAAACTCATGTTAGTGACAGTCTCTTGAAGGTGTACTGCCTGTATTGCCACAGCATTTGGGTTAGACACACACAGGGTACACGACCGCCATCCCCATCGATCCCTTCCTGTGTCACTCTCTTTCTTTGTCTGACTCTCTCTCTCTGTCTTTTTCTGGTCTAATCCTCTCTACGACAGCAGCTGCCATCACAATCTGTGAACTCTTGACCTTTCGATTCACCACCTACCACTATCCATTACTGTCAAACCTGCCAGTCGGCTGGGGCGGGTTAGCTGGTCAGGCACTCCTGGCATCCAGTAAAGTGGAGAGGCTCACAGTCTGCTCCTCAGGACGCTAATCCTTATCACCTAGCATCCGTACTATGCTCTACTGACACAGTTTACCAGACAGATTACACTCACCACAACACTTCAAAGAGTCAAATCCCTAGCCGTAAGCTACAGAACATGGATCTAATATTGTGCTCAGTTAATTAACTATCTTCCACGTTAGTGGATGTAACCAGTATATTATATTTTGCTTTTGCTATGCCGTATAACCTACAGCAATACAGGACGTGCATAGTAAGGTTATACCAGAGATGGGTTCTAAACTATCTTTGTCTATACCCAGTGACTAAATTAGAATAACTACAGATTAACTGCTGTAGGAAAGAGCTATAAGAGCTTTAAGTTTTCTGTTCTGTGTTCATTTTTAGTCCGTCATTCTACTCTGTTTTCTACACAGTGTTGTATAAAGTACCCACTTCAGTAAAAGTGCAGATACCCTACCAAAAAATTACTTTGGTAAAAGTGCACCCACTAGCATGTAACTTGAGTAAAAGTTTAAAAGTATCTTGTATTTACTGTACTTAATAGGAGAAGTAATCTATAATTAAATGTGCTTAAGCAGTGAAAGTAGGTTAAAATAAAAAGTGAAAATAGGTCAAAAAGCCTGAAAAAATATCACACACACACATACACAAACACATACACACACACACACACAGTCAGAATGAAAAATGGTGCCTCCATCACATCTACAGGTTTTAAATGGACAATTTGCTGTTCGACTAATGACAAGTCGGCTTCCCCGAAACATTGTTGCAGTCACTGAGTCAACGACCAAATTCAGTTTCATCTGATACTTGCAATTGTGCTCCCAAATGAAAATATAGTAAAGTTAAGTCATGCAATTAACTCAGGAAATGTAGTGAAGTAAAAGTTGGCAGATTTCTAACAACTCAAGTAAAGTATAGATACTCCAAGAACATACTTAAGTACTGAAGTAATTTTACTTGGTTACTACACATCTCTGATTCTACGCTAAAAAGACCATGTATAGCCTCATGGAGCGCTATTTAGCCATATTTAGCCTGTATGTTGTTCATTGATAGTACTTATTCTATTATACTAATATGATTAAATTCTGTTTCAGTTTTAGACAAGTATTTTTATTGCACATTGCTTTGGGAAAAAAACATCTGCCAATTACCCATAAACATAAACATAAATTAAGGAATATTATGATAAGGAGGGCAAAAATGTAGTTGTTTATTTCCTGAATAGGCTTTCTAGTTGCAACCTATGGAATGCAGGGGAAACAAACCCATGAAAGAATTACTAGGTTTTAATAACAGTGTTCATTTTCTGCTTTACCGCATTTTACTTTAAGACTCAGTTTCTCTACATCACACATTCACCTTTCGGGGGAAGTGTCTTGTGAGAGCAGGCCATGCTCTTAACTTTTTTCCCCTCTCTCTCTCTTTCTTTTTCCTGAAAGCCACTTCCAACTCTCAACGAAAGTGAACTCGCACAGAGACGTGAAAAGCCTAGCATGGACGAATGCCACTGTGCGCCTTTCTAATGCTCAGATTGGTCTATGCACATACACACACACAACCACACACATACACGCACACACACACACACACACACACACACACACACACACACACACACACACACACACAATGTGCAGCAAACCCAAAAAGTATAGAAGGGTCGAGGAGTCGTTCAGCCGTGAAACGAATGGCAAGTTGTATTTGACAGTGCTGAGAGGGAGTGAGAGAGCACCCAGAGCCTGAGCTCCCTTAGGTCAAAGTCTCTAGCCTTCCTGTGTGCTCCTGTTCCTAATCTGAACAAAGGACAAATACATTCGAAAACTTGGCCATTTACTTACAGAGTTAAAAGATAACTTACTGACAAAGACACAATGACACTTTGACCAAATATATCAATAAATCAATGTCACTTTGATCAAATAAATCAATAAAAAACAGAATTTCCACGAAAGCATTAAACTTACTGGAAACATTGTGAATCATGATGCCAACTTACGATACTGTCGGATGATGTTTGAGCATGATGTCAGGACTGCAAATATCAGTCAGACGTCAAACAAAATGTCAATTTCAGGGAAGCACGTGATTTGGTAAATATTCTTTTACTAGAATATGATGGGTCTCAATAGCTTTGCAGTCAAATGTATTGCACAATGCAGATGTGATAGTTGGTAAAAGCTTTGTGTTCTACAATGTACTCCAATCAGGAAGTATGCACTACCAAAGTAAACCTCTGAGATTGTTAAAAAATCAAACACTTTTTCTTTCATGTGCCATTCATCATCAGAAACAAGCTCAGGACATGAGTTGATCACACAAATGAATCATTTGACACTTTGATGCTAAATCCTCCACCCCACCCCACCTCACCCCCTATCCCCACACCACTCCTAGGACACACTGCAATGACATCATCAGCTCTGCGGATGAGAGTGCTGTGTGGCAGGGGAGAGGCATCAAACAGCCACACATTTTATCCCGTGGGGGTTTTGACGCAAAAGGCTCTCCCCCTCTCAAAACCCAATCTGTCCAGCTTTCTGGGACACCTGACCCAATTTCAGCCGACCCTTTAGGAAAATAAGGGGGTGAGGGGGAAGTTCCGCTGGGGCTAGCAGCAGATGTCAGTGCTGTCATCATCACTGCTGGCTCGAGCCAAGAGCTTCCAAATAAAATAGGCCAGAAAATCAGAATTAGATCAACTACTGAATGAATACTCTCATGTCAATGCTATAGGTGTACTAGACCAGGGGTTGTCAAACTCATTGGACTAGGGACCCCTCATGGAGCAGAAACAATTCCAAGGACCCCTCATTATCCCAACACAAATTACGCAACTATGCAAGCTTATATTCTTATGGATTTCTCTAAGTGACTCATTGCTTCCTCCTTAGATATAAGTTATCAGCAAATGTTCTGTGTGCCACATTTCTGTTGATTGTTTATTTGTTCTCGAGCTATTTATCACAATTCTTTTCCCCTTCTCTAGTGTTCAAAGTGCAGTCCGGCTACATTCTCCGTAGTAGTCAGTGAGTTTTATCGGATAACTCTCACTTATAGGCAATAAATGATCTTGCCACGCCTCAGATATCCTGCCAGTGGAAAGATCAGGGCCCAATATGCAAGCATGAAGATGACCCTGAGGGAGAAAGTTCTAAGGATTGACTGGCTCAAAACTTGGCATGTGACAGCCTGACCTGTGCAGGTGGAGAACAGGTCACTTTGTTGAAGGCTGACTGGCAGTGTACCTTGGACAGGTTCACTCATCCAGAGAAGTGTGGTGGTGGCAGCGGGGGCCATGCGGAGTAGTTCCAGGAACTTCAAACTAGACTGAGCTATTTCGTTCTGTTCTGCTCCACTCTGCAGGTGTCAAGAGCCTGTCCTTTACACCTTTTGAGCTGACGCATGAGGCTAGTCTATCATTACCATGCACGGGATAACCTTTTCATTGACCTTGAAGGCCTTCAGAAACCAGTGCACAATAAGATCAACTGCCTTTTCAGTCATTATGCCTCTAGTTAAATGTCAGACATAACTGATGTCATGTAAAGTACACGGTGAAAAAAATTTCAAACAAATGCTAAATATACGCTAAGCACTTCATACTCAACTGGTACTTTCTGGTTCTACATACTTCATACTCAACTTATTGGTTCTAAGTGACTATTACAAACACTGAGGTGTTTTGCAGCCTTTTTTGAAAACGGTTGGTTTGGATCTGGAGAGGGCACTCTATAAGGGAAAAGAGGAAGACTCAATAAAGATGATCTTATTTCCCATCTTCTTTTGTCTAGGGAAATTGCTGCCATTCGAGAAGGCAGCAGTGGGATTAGGCGTGTAAACAATGTGAAAAGACTCACCTGATCCTTCTCGGGCTTGTCGGAGACATCATTCATACTGCTGGAGGATATGTTTCTGTGTGTGGTGGCAGGGCTACCTGAGAAAGCAATCAGCCAAGCATGGTTAACCAGCTGAGAAACAAACCACCCTCCATGCCTGTGTCACACCCCTCCTGCCCCACCCAACCCCAAAAGAGAAAACAATATCCCAAGGATGAAGAAAGTGAGGACAGAGGAACTCAAGAGAAAACAGTGGCCCACTTCACTCCAGATGCAGCCATTTAAATAAACCAGAAGAACAGCCAGCCAAAACGAGAGTTCTAAGAAACAAGAGACCTTGCCCACCATGACCAAATAAAAATGGTTGCTTTTAATAATATGCCCATTTACAGTAAACATCTAATGGACTGTGCTGTACGGCAAGCTTACATAGCTAATCTTTATCCTCCAACTTGCTGTTCATCTTAAATGCGCACATCTTCCTCTTGGTCACATCATAAGAAGCTTTCTATTGTTTACTCTCATTATCTTGTGTCTTGGCGATTTAATGTTTTGACACTGCTCCTTCACCTTCTTCCCTCACAAGATGTCAAACGTTCACAGCTCTACAGGGAGATTCATGCCCCCAGGGGGACAGCTCTCATTTTCAAAAGTCCCTTCCTCACTGGGGCTTAAGAGTGAGAAAAATAGCGAGTGCAATTAAAAAGGCCGATGGCAGGCAAGGTGGTTCTCACGGCAGGGGTGACTGCATTAAAGTACCTGAACCAGAAAGGGTCATGCTCAAGAGGTTACAGCAGGCAGCGAGAGCCTAGAGTACTAAGAGAGGGAGGCCAAAAGAGTGATCTGATGCCACTCGCAACGTGCAACGTGCTGCTGGTAGCTGGTGCCACTTGTCTCCAGACAGGTATATATACTGAATATGGATGGACATGGTTTTAGATGTCAGTTTGATGCAGTTGTTTGGTATTTTGTTAAAGAAAATCCTTGTTTGAATATTCGCCCCCCCCCCCCAAAAAACATCTGCAAATTTAAAAAAAAAAATGCAACAACTGTGACTGCTTGTGGCAAGAAAAAAAAAGGATCTCACAGTGATTCATCACTTTAGATTTCTTGGAGGTTGTCAGGAGCTCAGTTGGGGACAGGACGGCTTCATTGATCTTGTCCAATCATTTATGAATGAGGGTGTTGCAAACACTAACTTTAAGACTTTGTGATAACCTCCATCAATAGAAACAATTGACACTACACTCCAATTATGTAACCGTGAATTGAGAAAGACAAAAGTGCTAAATGTCTTTAAGCACTAAAGGGCAAACTGGATTACTATACTGTATACTGTGATGGAGGAACGTGATTGGGTGATCCTGAGAAACACTCACTAACACAAATACACACACACACACAATCAGACACCCTAACACACAGAACTATGGGCATGTTATGTCTATGGGACAGACAGGTGCCAGAGACGTGGCTAACTGGAGGTCCAATGAACTTACTAAGCCATCCCATGCTTGGACTCCGCTGGACTGGCAGCTCCTCCTCTGAGGTGCGAGCCGTGAGACAAGGCACAGAGTTTTCGAGAGGACTACGGGCTTTTGGGGTTTAGTGGCAGAAGCGCAGAGCATGTCAGCCAGGGTGCAGAAAAAACAAGAGAAATAAAGAGGAAAAAAAACAGGGAAGGAATCAGGGAAGAAAGGAAGAAGGAGAGAAGAAGTGTTGACAGGGGCTCAAAGCCATAGCCTAGTGTCAGTTTGACAAACGAAGTGCATGTTAAAGAAGCAGCAAATGAGGAATCAAATCACACAAGTGCAAAGTCAAGTGACCTGATTCACTGGCTAATTTTATGGAAGTAAACAATTGGACTGAAAAAAGGGTTTGATTATGTGAAATTTGTCTGGGCTACTGAATAGTTTTGTGTTTGACTATTTACTAGGAGGATTTGACTAATATGTGACCATGTTTTCTCTGGATAATGGCTTGCTAAAGAAGTGCTATGTAATGCATTAACTAGAAGGCCTATTGTGGTAGTCAATAAATTATAACTGTATCTTGCATATAACAGGACCTTGTCTTCGAGGTTCTGCACTATGAAGCCAATTACGATCCTAATGATTAGCCAGTTCAAATCAAGTCACCTCTTTTTCAGATCCACTGCACTTCACCTTGTGTGCATAACATTTAAACAAAACATTTACAATTAAACACATGATCACGACACAACAACTAAATCAATGTGTGAAGCACATGTCATTAATACAATAACAATATCACAAATATAGATTTTAGTTGGCAGTTGTTACTGCTGGCATCATCAACTCTTTCAACTCAAGTGATTGTAGCAATCTGTAGATAGTAGAGATATCACACAGGCTTCAAGGAAAGACTTGTGTGCCAACTGATTTCAGGCTTAATTTGCTAAATCACTGTAATAAAAGTGATGGCAGCATAAAAAAATAAATCAATTATTTAATTTTGCTGTGCAATTGATCAGTGCTAGTTCTTTGCTGCTGAAAATCTAGCTGACTTGAGCATATAGATAAGTCATTAGCTTTTCGCACTTTCAGTTAACTTTTGATTGCTTTTGACTTTTTTATTTTTAAGACCAATAGTTGATTAGCTTAGCTAGCATGGTGAATTTCCATTCAAACCATTTCAAGGAGAAAAACTTAATTGTGGAATTTGAGTTGAGTGGTTCAATGCCATTTGATGGAGGTGTCACCAAGGGAAAAACACAAACAGCAGTCTGCTTTCATCAACACATCACAAGAGACTTAAAACCAATACAAATCAATGCGCTCTTCCATGGCTATGAATCATTTAGGTTAGGCCTATAGTATGTCATTAGGAGGCGCTGTATAAATAAAACTGAATTGAATTGAATTGAATTGAATTGAATTGAATTGAATTGAATTATACAGAAAATGATCACTGAAATGTGTATAGAAAGCAGGCCATTCATTTGTGTTGCTTGGTGGTGCACCATAAACAGAAGATGGATCTAAATGTGTGCATAGGCTGCGATTCATCTTCCTCCTCTTCAGAGAGCTGCTGGTGAGGGGAATCTAGCTATGGGTTACACAGCATGGGGGACCGACATGTTCTAATACTCAGATCTAGGCTCATTTGGGAGACATAACCTTGTCATAAAACTTGGCAGAGCCCATATCATACCCAGACATGGGGCATTGTGACAGTTAACATCCAGTGCCATATGTAATGTCATGTTAACATTACAAGTGTAATAATTGGGTGCCAATTGTGTCTTATGTCTGGCTCTTGGAATCTCTATCTCTACATTAACATAGAGGCTTCATAACAATTATTCTGGAAATACACTAACAATCTGTATAATGCCATGTAATGGCTATATATGCAATACATCCAATCCAATACAACTCAACAACACACAAATAAGCATCTTCATAAACTCTTAAGTGCTTCTTAAATGCTACACTGATGCTACTAACTTAAGAAACGCTGCTGTAGATATAGTGTACCCTACAGTGCCATTCTGGTGTATGTGTACAGGGGGCAATGGTGTGGGCTCTCCTGACCTTTGAATGGATTTTTTTCATCCTGCTACTACAAGTCTGCTACTCTTTGCACCCCAAGACAAACACTTAAGGTGCAAAGACTACAGGGACTAAGTTCTGCCCTAAACGTTGATGAATATCAATATCCCTCCATGCCTATGGGGAAATAAAAAAATGCGTAAACATGAAAAAAAAAAACTCAAAATAAATGGTCTGGGTAGAAAAAGTAGCGAGTAGCTTTGGTTAATTAAAAAAGGAGAACTGCACCAAACTGGCACCTGTATTACCATTGTCCGTGTTGGAAAACAGCCTACTTGCGCTGGAGACCGTCTTGCCAATGTCAGCGAGCGAACGAAGGTTGGACTTCTTCGTCTGGTGCCGGTGCTTCCTCAACAAGGTGTACATCACCTTGTCTTTGAGGTCAGCCTTAAGTTGACCGCTCTCTATTTGACTGTCCGTAATCATCTCTGCATGAAGGAAAAACAAAAGAAGGAGAGAGACAGACAGACAGACAGATAGACAGACAGTCATATGAAATTTGTAAAATTTGGAATATAAAACATCATAAAAACATTTTCTGACACCTAACTACTGTCCAAAACTGTTCAAAACCACACAATACAGCTTAAAACCAAACAACTTCAAAATGGGAGGGTAAGGCAGGCATGTTCACAACTCACATTCTTTAATCCCATATGATTGCATCATACTGACTGAGCATTGTTAAAGTAATTCAGCACATCGCAAAATCCCCAATAATCAGATCGGCAGTTAGGCCAGACGTTCTATTTTAAGCCCACTCTTCCAAGGGCCCCCATGAGTTCTCATGAGGTTCTGCATGGGCATGGGATAGGGAACCGAGTGTCTGTCCGGTTCCAACAAAAGTTTCCTATTTTTAAAAAGAAGGTCAGGACTCGAGTGTGCGGACGCAGCCCCTGGGCCCTCCTCCCTAAGTGTCTCCAGTGCTAATGGCGAATGGAGTCGTCAGTGCGGTAGGACTGATGGTGTGTGTGTGTGTGTGTGTGGTCTCAACTCATCTGAACCCGACAGATGACTTTGCGACTGCTAATCGGAGCGGACACCTCATGTGTCCCTCCTGAGAACCCTTGACTGTAAATGAGAAGCAGAAAACGCATCATTGCCAAGGAGGAAATTGAGGGTGGCACGCCAGTCTCTCTCTCTCCCTCTCTCTTTCTTTCCCTTTCTTTCTCTCTCTCTCTTTCTTTCTATACAACATGCTGGCTTAAGGTCCACTGGGAGGTTTCAAAACATATATGCCACTCTCAGGAAGCTATAACGAAGTTCATGTGTAAATGGTTGCCCCTACACACACACACACACACACTGAGCACCTGTCCAACCGTAAGCACAGGGGGCACACCATGTCTATGGACAGGTCTTTAGGCTCTGCAAGAACTCCTCACATAGCATAGCAGCCTGCTTACAAAGCAATGCTAGGATGCCTTTTCAGGAGAGAAACTAGTCTGACCTTGGAGCTACTTTGACTTGAGCTGTGGTCAAGATAAATACTGTGTGTGTGTGTGTGTGTGTGTGTGTGTGTCTTGGGTAAGGTTGCTTTTTCCTCTGCACTCAACAGAAGCACCCATCCATGAGCCTTTTGCCCTACAATTGAACTGAATGGGCAAAATGCGCTAAATAAGACCTATAAATATGCCAGGACCTGAGGGAGGAAAACTGACAAACAAAAAGGGAGGGAGAGAGAGAGAGATTGTCTGCAGGGTTTTGGTGCCTGCATTAGATCACACAAGCTCCTTCCTGGAGCCTGGCCAGCCATAACCCACAGTGACGTTTCTGTTTCCAGAACCTCCGCATGGCCCAAAGTGCACTCAATCCTGTCAGGCAACTTTGAGGCCACCAAATCCCAAACTCCAGTACACACCTCCACCCCCCTGCAACTTCCGACTGCATGTACCTGAAGGACTCACTAACCACCCTGGAGTCATTGTGGACTATCTTATGTCTATGATGACAGCAATGATGACTGTAGTTGGCTACTTCAGAGGGTTTGAAACACTATTGATTCTGTTTACTTATAGGCTTTTAATGCGTCTGAATGACTGTGCTGCGAGACAAATAGCCTCTCAGAGGACATTCAAATTTTAAAAGTCTAAGTCTTAATCCATCTCTTGACCCACCATACAAGAAGGCATTCTGTCTAAGTCTAAATGTATTAAATGTATTGCCCCTTAACATCCTAGAATAGGATGACTGGAGACAGTCCCTGTTTTTGGTTGTCTGTCCCTGGCAAAATACAAGAAACTTTGTCCCCAGTTTTTGAAGCTAAAACATTACTTAATTTAATGATAATGGCTGTAGAGAGAGGATAGGAATGTCCCCGGTTGCCAAGCAAAATTCAGGGAAATGTGCCCGCTTGTCATCTCAGAGGTCTGGTGACCTTATCCTAGAGGGCATTCTGGTGGGTCGGCTTTTGGCCCACAGCTTTACTCACCCACCACCTGGGGCAGTGTGTTAGCCTCCATGTCAAGCATGATGGTGCCCTTCTCGATGCAGGTCCGCAGCTCAAACAGGCTATGCAGGGACAGCGTGGCCACGTGGGGTTTGCTCCACCGCTCACCCCCCTTCTCCACCTTCTCCTCAAACTTGATCCACCTGGGTGGGGAGACAAGTAGGAGATATAGTCACACAAGGGTCAAGTTTTGGGCTCAGTGGAGACTGCTGGCTGAGATATTTTCAGAAGCGTGAACATGACATAGAGACCTACAGCATGGAGACAATGACATGAGACTCGAAAGAAACTGAAAACACCTCTGTACACTACTGTAGATTTAGCGTTAGAGTTAATACTGAGGTTGTGTGTACACATTGTGGATGGGTTATCTGTTAACCATGTGTACAATAGCTAAGAATTACACCTGTCTCTTACATAAATCCTGTTTTGTAGAGATTTGGATTATGGAAAGTCTTCAGTAACTACAGTATAACAACAGTGGTTATCTAAACGTTTCCAACATGCAGAGAGGCCATTATAACTGGACAAATACACCTACATTTACAGTGAAGATTACCTCATCTTAGCAGCTGCAATAGCATAGCCAACAGAAGTCTGTTTTAAGGGTCTCTGTGTGTGTGTGTATGTATGTATGTATGTATGTATGTATGTATGTGTGTATGTGTGTGTGAGTGCTGATCGTTGGTCGTGCCAGTAGCTCATCAGTTTTAATCACCTCCCTGTGAGCGTGACATGTGCTTCTGCCAGCACTGAATGAGGTGTCACCCGGGCCGGCTGTTGCATGCTACAGCAACACCAAGGCTGCCAATACAAACCCAACTTCCGGCTAGGTTTCTAGGGCTCCCGATGAAAAGGGCTACTGTACATAGTTGATGTTCAGTGGAAGAGCCAGGATTGTGGTGCTTCAAAGTCCACCGAAACACAGCTCATCTATCACTAAGATGTCTTTTACTGCGCTGGGCTGCAGTTGTGATAGTGAGTGTGACTGGGAAGGTGAATTCTATTCTCTAGATCAGCGGTTAGCCCTGACTAATGACCGGCGTGCTAAAAAGGCTTCCTACAGAATCCAGCAGGCTCGGCCTGGCCGCTGACACCCCCATTGAGCCGCGAGATCAAGTGGGCTGAGATGAATGGGCACTGGGGGGGGGGGCAGGGAGAGCCTCAAAGGGGCCTGTCCGTAATTGAGGGCTGATGAGGAGGCTCTCTCTCTCTCTGTAAATGGTGATCCAACTCCACTCCCCCTCCCCCCTTTCTCTCTCTAGACACACACACACACACATACACATAAACACACACACACACACACACATAAGCAAACATAGACACAGGCAGACACACACATATATCTATATGCTCTAATATGTGCATACACTAACAACCCTACACTCCATCACTTAGAAGATGTCTGTCAAATGTGAAACTGGGGCCAGCCATTATGGGTGTTTTTTGTTGTTTTTTTGTTTTTTTTACAGATAGTTCCTTGAGTGATGATGTCGGATGCAGATTTGTCTCCTTGTCAAACAAGGGTGTGTGGGGGGGAGTAGGTGAGAATTAGATGCTAATACAAGGTGTTGATTAATTTTCTCAAGAGACACCTGGTGATCTATCATGACCTACAAAATCTCCATCCCTTCTCATTTTCTTCTCCCACAAAGAGAGAGAGCCCCACTAAGGGGTGAAAGTGAATGTCCCTCAGGAGCTCCTTTGGCACGTGACATTTATTTTTGAGCAGCTTGGCAGAGGGCTGTGTCTGGCCACTAGCCAATGCACCACGCACTTGCAGAATGTTTAATTCACAACAAATCCCTGTGTGCAAACAGACACATTTTTATGTGCCAGCCATGTTTTTATATTTACATTTCCACATTTTCAAAGAGTACTTGGAAACTATTTAGTAATAGTTTACAGATACAATGCCTTGTTTTTGTCTTCAAGAAAGGTCATGGTACAGTTGACTTCTGCAGCAAATTGGACTAACTCATTTTAAAAAGCAAACAGGTCACATTCTCTCACTGAATTAATTACTGTACATATTTATTTCTCTGTCTAATATGAATTTCATGGAAGTATAGGCTACAAGTGCTGCGTATTCTTTCAAAAGGAAACACACCATCAAGTTCTCAATTTTTTAACATGAATCTGAACAATCATCAAGAACCATTTTTTGACAAAAGGAATATATAAACAGTGATTCAGCATATTATTCTGTGAGGGGCAGGGGGATCAAATTCTTGCTAAGTTTGCACCCACTCGTCGAGTGCAGAGCCAATGGCTAAGTTTGCACCCACTCTTCCAGTGCAGAGCCAATGGCTAATGTTGACAGTCAGCCTTGTGTGACAGATAGCAAGCTCACTTGTTAACAGCAGCCAATGTTTGCAATGCTGTCCCATAAATCATCCAAGCCTCCATCAATAGTGTGGTGCCCAGCCAAAAAACTGCAGTCGGACCACATTTGGCTTTCTACCCTGCATCCAGTGACGATGAAAAGAAATGAACTTTACCCCGAAACAACTGTTGGCTCTGAAACAACAGTCTCACTGGTATAAGCAGCAGTAACACGAGAAGACATAGTCTTAGGTGCTCTCTACAGCTTTCATCTCTTAAACTGGCTGACACAGGGTAATGCTGGAGAGCACAGAAATGTCATCAGAATGCAAAGCTGCAACAACATGTTCTCAGGCAGGAAGGGCTATTTAAGAGCTGAAATTACAGCTCCCATTACACACAGTAAGGACACTGAGTTGTGGTTTTGGGGTAAGGCTAGATAATGTAGGGGTTGAGAGAGGTGGGTGATTCAGGGTGTGGGTGAGGTGTCAATGGCACGCTCTTACCTGGCTGTCTCTTTCCACTCCATGTCCTGTCCATCGACGGACAGCAGCTCGTCCAGCTCGGTGAAGAGCTGCGGGGGCGCTGGGCCATCGTCCTCCTCGCCCAGGATGAAGCGGATCCGCTCGGCCGCCGGCGAGACTGCAACAGGGAAAATACTGCCTTTCAGCGACTGGCCTGCAGCAGGCGACGCCTTGCTCTCCTCCCCGGCCACACTGCCATTCATTTTGACCTCGGGGACAGGGGCCTTGCCAGGCGGTGGTGGTGGGATCTTCACCACCACCACCTCCGAGTCCCCCCCCTGCTCCTGCTCCTGCTCCTGCCCCGTCTCCTGCTCAGGCTCCTCAGAACCACTCTTCTCTACATTGTTGTTGTCGGAAGCTTCCGGATCACTATCCATCGCAGCACTTTTCTTCCCCTGAGCGATGGGGGAAACCCAACCAAAAAAACAAAACGAAGATGCACGAGTACCAAGTGGCTTTTTTTGCCCCTTTTCCTTAAAGAGGACCTAACGTGAAGGGGTACGGTAGGGGTATGGAGGTCACCAGCACCGGCTAAACCCCCCCCTGCAGCCTCAATAATCCACCTGTAGCCTCATGAGCAGAGCCTCTGTGCAGGAGATGGGGTGTCCTCTTGTCCCTGTGAGCAGGCACTGGGACCTTAGTGGGGAAAAAAACCCCTCGGGGGTCCCCAAAGTCTTCCCACTTTAACAGACCGCCCCCTTCTTTTTGGGGTCCCCACATCCAGTTATTGCAATGAGTACCCGCCCTCCTGACAACCCCCCTCCACCCCCTATCCCCCTTCCCCAATCCCTGCCACCACCAATGCTTGCCCTCACCCTCACACTGGGCACTGCTCGCGATTGGCCCCCCTGACTTGGCACCGTGCCCTCCTGTTCCTCATTAACAATTAGGAAATGTTTCACAAACTGCTCATTCTTCACAAGAGAGGCCTGCTCTTTCCTCTCCCCCTTGTCTTTCTCATTTGAATATTTAGTCAAGCATCAGCACACATGGAAAAAAAAGAAAAGGCCTCGCCGGCAAGTTGATCCATAAATAAGATGAGCTCCGTTCAGTCTTTTGGTGTGTTATTGGAATAAATATAGAGGGGTCTCATAGACTACGGGCTTGCAGTGAAATTTCCCTCAGTTATGTAAAACACAGAGGGGATAACATGTTATGCCATCTCCAAAGACTTGACTGAACATGCAATATGAGTTAAATGTGAGCAGCTGTTATCTGCCCTCTCGGGTTCTGAAGTATCTCTAATGTATTCTTCAAGTGCTGCCTCAACATCCACAAAGTATCATGATGAGCACCTTAGACACTCAAACCCTCAATAAGGTTTGAGCATTCACCATGGTTTAAGGCAGTAGGACAAGTGGCTGAAACAAACGATGCTCTGGTCCATAAGATTCCTTCACGCCATCATCATTATCACCCCCTCCTCCCTCTCTCTTTCTCTCTCACTCTCCCTCACTTTCAAGTTCATTCAGTGATGATGTCATGACGCCCCAAGAGTGAGCTGGCAACTAGGTGAAATGTTGCGTAAGATGACAAAATTCTGTCTTTGATTCTGGCTTGACTGTCACATTGGTCACTGCAATGCCTCTCTGCTCTTAGACACAGTGCTTTCTAGAGACAATTTCTTGCAAGTCCAAAACTCTGTCACTCTTGCCTGCAAAGCCAAGGAGAAAATAAGGTGCAACTAGTGGGAGGTAAGTGGGTGCATTCGAATCCAGGCCAGCACGACTTGAAGCTGAATGCTACCCATTCCTTCTGACCTTATAATGTCACTCTGCAGAGAAGGCGATGGTAAAAGCCAGAGATGAATGTTACATAAATACTTTAAGAAAGAAAAAAAGAGTTGTTCAAGTGAGGACTCTTTCTCAAGGTATTCATAATCATCATCTTCATCATTATTGTCATCATCTTCATCAGCAGCAGCAGCAGCAGCAAAAGCAAATCCCAAAAGTGGATTATGTCAAAAATGATGGTGCGCTCTGAAATTGTGTTACTGGCTAAAAATCAGCCAGTGGCTATTTTGAGCTCGGTGTGTGTGTGTGTGCGTGTGTGTGTGTGTGTGTATGTGTGTGTGTAGAGGGGGGGATTTTTAACACACTGTCACAGGAGGAAGCTATTCCTAGGATGACAGGGCACGTTTCTGTCTATTCTCTTTCAAAGAGACACAGTTCAGGGCAAGAAAAAAAAGAAACACCAGACTAGAAGTAACTACCATTGTGGTTTGCTCCCTCAAAAAAAGTCTGCATCAAATTTCAGCCTTCAAATCACAATAGCACTGTTGTGTAATCAAGTATAACCAGTCTACTAAGACTATACTATAATTAAGTATAACTAGTCTACTAAGACTATACTATAAAGTATAACTAGTCTACTAAGACTATACTATAAAGTATAACTAGTCTACTAAGACTATACTACAAAGCTATAAAACACAACTCCTTACTACAGTAAGCTCTCCTATAAGATGATAACACGCACTTGTCAGGATTTAGCTCTGGCACTTTGTTAATACTGAAACCTGAAACTTCAAATCCATTTGAAATTATGCAGATCTGAAACACTTAGCACTCACACTCAAAGAAACAGCACTTAGTTCAAAGACACATAAACAATGAAAGATAAGAGATGATGGGATGATGGGTTTTAGTATTCTGAGCGTGGCAAAGTTGCCCCCCCTCCCCTTTATGTTATACCTGTCATTGGGCACTTAATCAAACCAGTGATTAAAGACCTCTGATGCGTGTCTTCTCTCCTACTCAGAATAAGCTTCTCATTCCCAATGTCTGTATATCTGAAGACACGCTGTGACTTGTTTGTTTGTTGTTTCTTTGACGTTCACTGATTAATCATACTGATTAATCACACAGACGATTAACATGAGGGTGTGTAGTAGCTACCTTCCAGTTATCTGGAAAACAGCTCTGACTTGTTTTGCTTTACTGTAACCTCACCTAACTATGAGAAGGACATCTGCTTGCATGTACAGTAGACTACTCAGCTGAAACAGATACAATGTGTGTTTAGGGAAATTACAGGATAGATGGAATTCCTATTGTTCTTTCATGATTGGTATGCCGAGGGACTGAAATGGCAGGCCCTCGTTCATCGCTGTGTCTCCTGCACATAGAATACAATGCAAAAGCTTTTCGAAATACGACGCAAAACTTTTACCAAATGAAATCCATCAGTAAGGTAGATGCTGTGGCTGGCACAGGGGCACACACAGCTCTGGTGCTCATGGTTGCTAAGAGAATATGGGGTCTAAGAAAAGACAAGGACATTGGGAGAGAGTGTGCGTGTGTGTGTGCGTGTGTGTGTGTGTGTGTGTGTGTTTGTTGGAGGGGTAGTTTGGAGAGGCCTTCAATATGGGCAAGCACGCGGGGCCGGGGCGAGAAGGCACGAAAAGAGAGACAGATAGAAATGAAAATCACACAGTTCAAACACGTTTCGAAGCTGTGTGTGCTCCAGCCAAGAGCCATGAGCCCCTGTACAAAGGAGACTTTGTCTCCGCACCGGGGGCTCATGGGAAAAAGAGAGAGGGAAGAATGCTCGCTGTCCGAGCAGCAAGAGAAAGAGAGCGAGAGATAGACAGAGAGAGAAAGAGAGAAACAGAGAGAGAGAGAAAATAAACGACAAGAGAGAAAGGGTGCTTAGCGGTGCTGCCACTCTCAGCTGTCCCAGTCCCACTCTCCCTCTCTGCTCTGTATGCTTCACACTCTTGGGGAATACCAAGGCATCTGCATGATGCCTTACCAGCGCTCTACTCTACACACATTCAAACTCCTGTACTGCATCCAGTATGGTCCATTCGGAAACAGCACTATGAGGGCAATCACTGGTACTTCTTTAGGTCTTTAGGAGCTGCAGAGGTACACAGAGAAGCATACCAGACTGTTAGTGGCGATGAAATCCTATCTGTATTTAGCACATCTCCTCTAGCACCATCTGACAACTAGGAACATGAAGCCCATGGTGTTAAATAGCATATATCTGAGACTATGCTACAGCCATGCGATGTGTGCTGGGTTTGCTGGAAAGTGAGTCTGGTTTATGTTGGCTCAGTTTCTTTTGTGCAAGCATGGTGGCAAGCTTTTCAGGAACTATACCATGTGAGGGACTGGTGCTGCAAACCCTGCTGCTCCCATAGAGGGCTGGAAAACGGAACTTTTCCTCCAGTTACTGGAAAGGCCATGCCTTTGCAATCAGTTGAGATGCACCTAAATACCCTGTAATAAGCACCTTGTGGTACTATATTGTGTGTGGTAAAATGTTGTGTTTCATTTAAACTATACATGTGACTACAGCATAATTTGAACTGAAAACAACTGATTTACCTGCTTTTAAGATTTAATAAACTATGTGTTAGTTGTTGCTAACACATGTTGCTAGTTATGTTGCTATGTTGCTAGTTCCAGGGCATTTAAAACATACAATTTGTTAGCTTTTCTGTGTCTTACAGTATACTATATGATACCTTAGTGATTTAATAGCGTTGTCTAGGGAATTTAAGGCAATTACATCTCCACACCATTTAGTATCCTAATCAGTGAGGCAGGTGTATGTGGGGTGCTGTGATGGGCCAGTTTTGGACAGTGCAGTGACACCTCAACACTACCAGTATGTGGGGCAGGGTTAGCGAAGGCATGCTGATCCCTGAACAGCTGCCAGCCGAGCTGAACACGGACAATGACACTCCTTTGTGTGTCTTCCTAGCAACAAACACAAGCTGGAAGCTCTATCCATTTGCCACATATCACTGCACAATGGGCCTTTGAAGTCAACTTCCGCTATCTGTCAGTGTGTGTGTGTGTGTTTGTGTGTGTGTGTGTGTGTGTGTGTGTGTGTGTGTGTAAAGCTCTGGCCAGGTTGCCAGGAAGGCTGTTTGTGTCAATTGAAGTGAGCTAACAGAAGCACAAAAAAAAGACAATTTGGCTGAGAAGTAGCCTAGCATCTAAACACCTCCTCCCAATGCTAGCCAGTGTTAATGATCAAGGTAGGTGTCTTCTGTAATCCATGTTTCATTTAGGGCTTGAGGTAACCAGTGGAGCATACCAACGCTTGGACCACTGGGCCGAGTGATCAACTTTTAGCCACAGGACTTCAGGAGACCTCTGAGTCAGTCACGTCTGACGACGGTAGCCGTCCGTCCTTCCATTAAAGAAAAGCGGCACAGGCTCTCTCCACTCACCGATGCCTACACATGTCAACGGGAGACTAATCATTATCCCGGCGGGACTTAAGTCCAAAGCCCGCACTCTGTGTGGGCGCAAGTGGGTAAAATGGCCCCATTAGATATCCAGGTCGCTAATAACACAGAGTAGCATGGAGCCTAAGCAGGCACTCAAAGTGGCTGTTGACATTTCAGTGTTGCCGCTTTGCAGCTCCCTCATGACGGCCTTGGGGAGGCGGATGGGGGGGGGGTTAGCGTTAGTGGTGGTGTGCTGGTAGTGGTGGTGGGGGAACACAAAGCGAACAGAGAGCACTTTAAAGGCGTCACATGACTGCGATCAGACAGGGCCTGTTGTCTTTTGTTCACGGCACAATGGCATGGCAGAGACTGTTGATTGTTCTTTTGGTCCACGACTGCCCTGCCACTCACCGACAGGCTTCCTGAAACTGATACACAGCATGGGAAAATAAAAGCACTCTAGGCTGAGGCAGAGGTTTTATCTGAGCTTGAAAAAGGCTGTTTAGACAAACGCATGCAAGCCATATATTCATTTCATCTCTGAGGTAGTCTCTGAGGAGACAAGGAAAATCTTATCTTTCAGTTTAGGCTTGAAAATAAAACTATTTCACAGGAAAATTGGCACCTGCATCAGTACCATGCATGGGTACCATGTAAAAAACTATTCACCCCAAACTGAAAAGTATAACACTGATTTGCACACTAGATTGAAGAATGGTTTTACATGGAGAAACTCCTTACTGCTTTAGGCTGGGAGCAGGCCCATCCTGCTGTGGCTGACATTTTGCAAAGAATTCCATCTCCGTAACTAAGAGTTACCAATGATAACCAAACAGTGGGTGTATAATCACTGTATAAACACAGCTTAGGCTCTCCAGCGAAAGATTACTCACAGGGGTGAGAGAACCAGTGGAAATGGATAATATGCTTTGAACTGAAAATGATTCTAGCTAACACACTGTGACAGGCTACACAATAATTTGAAATGTGCCAACAAATGATGATACACAGGCTCTTGGAACTTGGTGAGTGTGTATGTGTGTGTGTATGTGTGTGCGTGCATTTGTGTGCGCGTATGTTTGTGTGTGTGTGTGTGTGTGTACGTGTGTGTGTGTGTGTGTGTGTGCTGGGGGGGAGGGTGATGTGACTAGGAAACAGTTAATTCCAGACCCAGTCACAACAGCAACAAGGCGCTGTCTGTGTTTTGCGTCTCTAGCCTTGGGTGTTATGACACCAGCCAACCCAGATCTCTCCATCATGCACAACCCACTGCCAAGACTACAACACAGTTTGGATTTCACTTGACTCCACTTGGTCCTGTAAGATCCAGCATAATCTTATCTCAACTACTACAAACTACTGTATACTGGGCTCAAATGTGACAAAGCAACATTCATTACTACTGAAGACCCCTAGATTAGATCAACCACCGTGTGAAGGACCCCAGAGATGCCTGATTAGGCATGCATTGAAGGATGCCTGTCTGCATGAGGTCCATGGATGTGCTTACCGATGGGAGGGAGCTGATCCTGTTACAGGAGCTCAATAAGAACAGACTGCTTCAGTATATCAACACCAAGTCCTGTTCTTGTACTTTGGTAGCCTTGAGCCCATAGGGTGGAGAGGGGTGATTGCTCTTTCCTGTCCCAACATCTATATATAGATTAATTGGAATGACTGAGAGTAAACCACAGGTAAACATAAGGTTCAATTTGCAAATGTGCCCTGCCCTGGTGAGCCTTATGTCTGTTTTGATCAGCACATTTTTTAGCTTGTTCCACTTGCTTCAACCTACTAAAACACATTACAATATCAAGGGGCATGCACACGCGTGCACAGTAGCCACCATACCCACAGACACACACACACACACACACACACACACACACACAGTCTACCACCTAGACATGGCAGACTTAGGGTAAAGAAGGAGGTTAGATTAGCTAATAATAACCTGTGGGGGGGAGACTAAAGGCCTTAGGGAGGATTACTGGGGCTGGCCTTCAGAGGTCTCAGAGGGACATCCTGCTCAGCAGGGGTCCAACCCACGACACCCACTGACACACTTTAATATGGGTCACGCATGCACCGGCCGGAAGAGGTGGCCGCACAGCTCCACCTCGGCACTATCCCTCCCCTCTTACCACTTTCTCTCCATAACTTACTACAATCTATCTATCTATCTATTTATCTATCTATCTATCTATCATCTATCTATCATTGATTTGACCTTGTGTATCTGTAGGTGTTTCATGCCTCTGTTTCTCCCCTCATCCATCGTGCGCTGCGTGGAACCACTAACTACGAACATGATGAAATGCATCCACGAGATGTGCTTTCAACTGTGGAGGGGAGAGGAATAATATCACTGGACCTAATCTAAGTAATCTACTTTCGAAGAAAAAAAATTGGGAGGCAACCTGTGTCGGGGCAAGCCCCACCCTGACACCCGCTCTCCGTCTCCACCACCATATGGGGCTGTTTGTGTCTATGTTTGTTTAGCCTGCACGTGCTAGTCACTGTCTTTTGAATAATTTGCAAACACAGAGCGGACACGGTCATAAGGGCCCGTATTTTCCGTGGCATGCTCTGTCGTCCACCTTCTGTTTTGTTGTTGTTATGTTTTTTTTACTTTATTATTTTTTTTCTCTCACAAGCCCTCAAGGGTTCAGAGTTTAGGGGTAAGTGAGGACATTCTGCCCATATGCACACAACTGATCCATGAGCAAGGATGCGTGGAAATTTGGCCAGCTCTTTAAGAATAGCACGCAATATGGCCTCTCACATTCTGCACGTCGATCCTGTGCAACATAAGCAATGGCGTCTGCCTCTATTTTAGATATGCGTCAGTACATTAGCATGGCTTGCACAAGTGGTGCAAATGTCACGACAACTGACTGCCCCTTCTGTGGGCAGAGTATTGGGTGCAAACAAACCCTCTCATGTTCACGAGACATCAGCATCTTTTGCTGTCAGCAGAATCTGTTTTTTTTTTCCTTCTCCACTATTTGGGAATGACACACAGAGCACCTCAAGAGGGAGCTGAGGTTTTCCATGAGCGGGTGAAAAGTGACCACAAAGTCTTGTGTGGAGAGAGAGACAGACAGACAGAGAGACAGAGAGAGAGAAGGAAGAGTAGAGAGGGAGAGAGAGAGAAAGAGAAGGAAAGAAAGAAGATAAGGGGTGATGCTGTATAATGAAGCTGATTGTGAAAATGGAATATGAGGTTTAAAGAGAGCCTAAGTGAGAAGGGAAGGAGAGATGAGAAGAGAAAGAAAGAAAGAAAGAGCTGCAATTCAGATAATGATGCAGAGAGGAAAAGTGCTAGAGAGCGACAGAGAGAAAAAAAGAAAAAGAGAGGGAGTTGATTCAGTTTCCACAAGTTTGCTGTTGGCTCACTGACAAACTGTTGAACTCGTTTGAACCCGAGCATGGAAATGAATCTGTGACCAGTGTGAAGACTGTGGACACACTGAGGTGTCTTTGATTCACAAGGAGGGCAAGAGGACAAGGGCCAATCTCCACGTCCTCATAGGCTTTGCCACTGCCACCCACCATCCCAGACACACACACACACACACACACACACACACACACACACACACACACACACACACACACACAAGCAGTCAGACGGCCATCGAGACCTGCTGGGAATGACAAGCTGAAAGCGTGCAGAGTTGCAGAAGGCAAAAAGAGACCTGTCTTTGTTCCTTTTCTTTCTTTTCTTTTCTTTTCTTTCTTGCCTCATTTTTTTTTCTTTTCATTTGCTGATTATTAGAGAATAATAGCCAGCGTGTTCTAGAAGCAGGGAGGGAGGGGAAGGACAGAGATGACTAATGTTGGCATGCGCAGAACTGCTGGCCCTTAGAGCAGCGTGGTCGTGAGTCAGCATGCACACGGACAATCGACAGAAATACCGCCACACATAATCCACTTGCAAAGTGTCAATATACCTTCCATCCACTGTCCTGCCGCTTAAGCGAGAGAAATGGAGATTTGGCGGGGAGTGGGGTGGGGGTGGGGGGTCCTAACAATACAATGATTAAACACACTACGGCCTAAGCCAGCAAGTCCATCAAGAAAGATCCCGCTTGCATGTCAGCAAATCTCTGATAATGAGCCTGTGGAGGGAATTAGTTTCATTCATTTCAACGCCGCTGATTGTTTTCTTGTGTCACTTTTCACGACAGGTGTATTTCCTCTAATACGTACCCTTCCAAAATAATAAAGACCAGGTTAATTACGCTGCTTGCATGTGAATCAGGAAGCAATCCATCCAGTCACAGGAGAGATAAGCGGGGGGAGGACAAGAGAGCTGGGGGTGGATGAGGAGGGGTCTGCTGTTCTAAACATGGATGTAAAGCTGAGAGAACGCACAGCAGGATGCTAAAGCGAGGCATTGCCTCAATCGCCATCCATGTAATCTCCCACTGCGTTTATTAACCTCTCTGAGGAAATCCTGTTCATGTTGAGACGAATGATAACACAATGTGCAAAGGTTTATCTTCTTGAACGTTGCATGTGACAGTAACACATAACGTACATGTTTATGCCATCGTGCAAACTGATAGCTTTGTGGAAAACAGCCCAAGGGATAATCTTAGACAAATGCAGGATGAAATTAACATGTCTGAGACAAAACAATAAATAATAGATTAAGGTTTAAGGGAGTGCAGGGATATCATTCAGCTACATGCTGACAAAATGTAATACAAGTTCCTTTGAATAAAATAGTGTGACATCAATGTGGGCATTACAATGTAAAGACTGATATATGATAGTTCAGAAGACGATGGCTAACATTCTGAAGTTGACCTTTGAACATCTAAGCATTTCTGCAATAACAGTGAGCCATCTTCTTGATGACGTGTACAAAATTTAGATTCTTGGACGCTGTTTTTCCCCTGCCATCTTATGAGCTACATGAACTATTTCCAAAACAACACCAAAAACTCACAGCCACACAAAGCAAAACACATTATGAAACCTAAGCACTGTCTGAACAATCAACAAAAAAAATTGTTTTCCAAACTGTGATGGAGGGCGATGACGTTGCTTGCTGTCACATAATGTCATGTACAGTGGGAGAAGAGCCAAAAGATGTGAATGGCACAAGACATACTGTATTTACATAACAGGCTGTCTACTATAACCACCCTGTCCTGGAGGATATTTCCATAATGGGGACTGCTTGCAGAAAGGTTCAGTGAGAAAGACTTGGCCAGCCAGTTCTGCCTGCCTTCCTGAAAGGGAAATCATGGTATAATTAAACTATTGTTGTGCATCTATTCTCAGGCCCACGGTAATACTGAGACTACCAGGGCAAAGCTTTTATTTTTACAATGGCATAGCTTTAATAGAGAGCCCTCAAATTACCCTTTCTTTCTCTGTCTTCTGTTTCCTCTCTTGCTCTCACTCTTTCTCTCCCTATCCTTCTTTCGTTACAGCTCAAGCTTGCTCAACCCCCCTCCACCCCTCACCCCTCTCCTTCTTTTCACCCATCATTAGCGGCCATTCAGACTCTCTGCATCCGAATCGACAGCAATGCCTCATAAGTAGCAAGCCTCGGGCAGAAGGCCATTTCCTCGCCGCTGACATCTAGGCAGTGTGTGTGTGTGTACGTGTGTCCACGTACACATGCAAGGACGCAAACAGCAACACACTCTCAGACACAGAGAGAGAGAGAGAGAGAGAGAGAGAGAGAGAGAGGGAGTGCAAGACTGCGATATTAAAAGAAAGAGACAGAGGGATACAAAGAGAGAGAGAGAGAGAGAGAGAGAGAGAGAGAGAGAGAGAGACAGGCACAGGGCAAAAAACGCAGTGAAAGGGAGAGCAAAAAAAGAGAGTGAGAGAGGACGAAAAGATAGAGAGCAATAGACTTCCTTCCGTGACTCCTATCCAAACCACCACATCCCCATTCGCCTGGCTGTAACTTACACACGGGACGCTCGCTCCTGTCTGTCTAAACAGTGTTGCAGCACAGCGGGGACAGCCGTGCCTATCTGTTCTGACTGAGACGAGTCAGCAGTCCCGTTTTGCCTGCGGCACGGAGGCCAGTCTGAGGAGGGGTTGGGGGGGGGGGCGGGGGTTGGCTTGGTAGAGATGGGGGTTGGTTGGAGACTGGAAGCTGAAAGTTCTGTAGGGTATAATTTCTATGAAAGAGGTTATTTAGAAACACACACACACACACACAAATGCAGTGGGACACAAGCTTACTCACTCACATGCCTATTCACATGAAATTCACACACAAACACACACACACACACACACACACACACACTACACAACTCACACACTCGCTGACACGCGGACCCATAGTAGTGATGACTACTGTCGGGGCGCGTGGCGACTAACACTGCCTGACGTGCCGTCTGGCGCAGCACTTACTGAGCGGTTTGAGAATGCTGTTGCTGGCCTCATCGTTGGCTTCTGTGTCCGACTTGTCAGAGGCCGTCTCTGTCGTCGTCACCCTCTCCTTCCGCTCCTTGTGGCTGGTCCGCCTGCGATGACGTCGCCGGCGTCGATAGCTCTTAGGCACCCGCACACCGATGTAGATGGTGTGGTGACCTACGTTGACACAGTCACAGAAAGAAAGAAGGGAACAGTAGATTAACGAAGGAGGAAGAAACAGAGGTAAGAGGAGAGGCAAGGGGAGGGGAGGGAATGCAATGTTATTTTAGGACTCTACGAAACTAAACAAGAACATCTACCAGTTGAACTTTTGTCTAGCTGTCTTCAGTAAGGGATTGTTACAGAGCCACCTGACATCAGGGTGGGGGTTCTGGGAAGGCGAAACAATAGCCAGTAGTCTCTCCCACCAAGCCTCTCTCACAGCCAGAGGAAATATCAAGCAAGATGGTGAGGTCAGGGCTTGGGTGTCAATTGTTTCCTCGTAGGCCACAGGGAGGGACGTTCAGTCCTCTGACAATACACTAAAGAGGTAAATAAAATGCCAAGAACTTCCCTAATGCAATTTATACAGGAAGTGGCTTTTTTCAGCAAGTCCCAAGGAAGTTGATTCTCCTCCCCAACCACTCCACCCCCCCCCCCTCAAAAATATGACATGCTCTGGGGAACAGGGGAAAAGGTTCACAGCCATCCTGTCAAACCAAATATTTTTGGCTGGGCTGAAGTAGCAGGTAGCAGTGAACTTTCAATGTTTAGGGCCAAAAGTGGAAGCCGTGCGGGGCCAGCGGGTCCAGCGGCAGGGCCTCCACCCCATTTGCCCGGGGTTCAGCCGCATTCTAGCACTTGGCTGGAACTTTCTTGAACAGGTCTTAAATACATTTGGAGGTTCGTTTGGCATTAGCAGGCTAACTATAGCTCATGCTTAGCACTCCAAAGAACCAAAAAAAGACCCATTCAGATTAGAGATGATGATTCATCAGCATACTGTCAGTTGTTTAGAAAACTGACAGTCAGGATGGTTAAAGAACACCTGAAAATATAACTCAGTGTTCTAAAACATGTTACACAACAAAAGCAGTATAAATGTCATGCTCTAATCTTACTGGGGGGCACAGCATATGTTTTTAAGCACACCCACACTGTTCTAGAGCAAACAGTACATTAAGGGAGAATTCCAGTGCGAATCAATCCAGACCTCTGTTGTTCAAGGTCACAGAGTACTGTTGGTAGGAAAAACAAGGAGAACATTTGATATACAGTATCATAGACCAAATAGCGATCAGCTGTTAACACTAACCAAATAAGACACAGAAACTCACTTTTCGTTTCATTTTCCTATGCCCCATTCAGCTACAATAGCTGCCGGTTTGCTATTTTAGGATATGTTGGATCAAATATTCCGGTTCTTTTTCCTGCAGACAACACTCGCTGACCTCAAACAACTGGACTACTGATTGATTCCCACCCGATTTTGAAAATTAACCCAGCAACCCATTACTGGGATGGGAATAAACTAAATCTGAAGAGAATGAGAGACAGAAGCCTCTTGGGGCATCTAGTGGGTTGAAACACCTTCAATCTTCAGCCTTGTTAGCTTGTCTACATCCTCCAACCAAATGCAACACATGAGGAAAAAGCCGATAGTCAACGAGACAGAGGACAACAGTCTGTGTGTGTTTACACCCCTGCTCTTGTTCTTGGTTTGAAGATTCCATGAAGTGCATTATTCCTTTTCAACCATGACTAGTGGGGACTATATGCAGATATAGGGGCAGACTGCTAGGGGGGTGGGAGGCCGAGTGCAAGTCGCATGTGAGATTCCTGACAGAGTGTCTTACTTTCACATGAGCAGTCTTGTGCTACGTTCACGTGGCCTGTCGATGCCCAGGCTCATCTCAATCAAAGGAGAGAGAGAGAGAACTGTCAACATAAGATGTGTTTCTTCACCATCATCATCTTTCTCTCTTTATCTCTGTCACCTCTCCGTCTCTTGCTTTCACCCCCGCATCCCCCCACCTCCCACCCACACTCTCCCTTTCTCTTCATCTATGTCTCTATTTCTCTATCTACCTATTCCAGTTTTAGCTCTTTCCTCAGCCCTTCCTTTCACTCTGGCCTGTGGCCTCCTCCTCCACCAGCACTTTCTGGCATCTCTGAATCATTCAATGGTGAAAAATTTAAAAAATCAGGTCCCCTCGAATGGTCTCCATTCTCGGCCCCCACTGTAAGCGTCGTAGCCAATTACACGCTCTCACTGAGAGCTCCTCTCAGCATTGAGTGGCTCCTGAGGGACTGCTGAGACTGCCTTAAAGCAGAGTCAGTGTAGCGCTGTTTCTGTGGATATATTTAAAGAGCTCTTCAAATATATGTTCAAATTCAAATGCAATTTTCATATATCTTTTTTTATGATTATTTTCAGGTAACATCGGGACAATTGCAACTGGGTTAATGTTATCTCATTTGCCCTTACCCAGTTCAAACAACAAAACAGTGATTTTACTGATATTAACTGAAAAGCATAATAAAAAAACATCATTTTTGAATATTTTTGAAGATGGATATATAGCGTTTTGGAAAAGAGCTCTTCATTTTGCTCCCTAGGCCCAGCCAATATGGCTCAACATCTAATTGGAGTCCAGGAAATACTTCCCCCAGGCTGCTCTTTCTATCTCTCTCTCTCTCTGTAAGTACCTGAGACAAGAACTGAGAAACAAAAACTGTAAAGAAACAAGAACACTCACTTTTAAAACACACACACACACACACACACACACTGTCAGATAATGCTGATAGTGAGAACAGAAAAAGTTTAAATAACAAAAAAGGACAAAAGATAATAAAGCTGATGTCGCACTATTGTCATGAACTATTTTTTCAGACACACCTCCATTGCCCGTACTAT